>CM040243.1:85579088-86179465 GCA_022545495.1 Chrysanthemum lavandulifolium | reverse complement strand
TAACCATAGATAATCTAAAATTATCGGCTAAGCATCCGGATCTCATTATTTGGGATTTTAAATTTGCGGAGATCGAGAAATGATAGAGTTACTTATGAGTTTAGATGCTAAGCGTGGAGTAGTTGGTTCTCTTTAGAGCCCATCAAGGTACTTATGGCTTTTTGTTCCCACAAAATTGTTTCACCCCATATCTGCCTAATAAATAATTAGAGATGTTGAGTTTTTGGCGATAGTTAGTTCTTTATCTTCTTAAAAGAATTTTTGTTTTAAAATTGGGTACACATCAAGGATCCGTAATAAATAAGCAATAAGTGATAAGTGAAAAGTCATAAGTAAAGTTATGAGTCATGTGTCGAGATCGGACCCTTGGATCTTTAGCCGGGATTGAGTGAGGTCTTAGTCTAGCCAACCGGGACCCTCATTTCATGAAGCCTATAGTCTTGGAATTACCCGTGAAGCTCCATAGTTCATAGCTCATATAAGTAAAAGTATAAGTTCGAAAAAAAAAAAAAAAAAAATGAATGATGAATGAAATGTTGAAGAAAAAGTCAAAAGTATAAGTGAATAAAAATTCCTTGATGTAGACCTCATTTTTACGACAATGGTTCTTGAGAGAAGGTGGATAACTAATTATCGACTTAGCTTTATATCTTTATCTGAATAAAAGTTATCGAAACGAGAATTTGAAGAAATTCATTTCTCACAAAAATAAAAAATTCTAGAGGAAAATAGGAAAATGGGAGCAAAAGGTAATTACACAAGAAACTTCCATGGGTAGTGTTAGCATCTAGAATCATACTTAACAATGATTTCGATTTTACGCTTAGTTTGGGGACTCGTGAAAAATCAGGGACGATGTATTCTATCCATATGGTCACTTCACGCTGTGTTGTGTTTCTTACTCCGTGATCCTAACGTGTCGTTTGAAAAATGTTGGAGTTATTGATCGACATGAAAGTTCAACAAACCGTCATTCATAACCGGAATGTGCTTAATCGTAATATCTACATGTGAATTAAAAGGTAAGCAGGCGTTTTAGAATTAAGGCTTTCTTAATCTCTTTTGAGGAATCTTTGCTACTTCTTCATAGGTTTAGTAGAAAGAGATTGAAATCCTTGGTTTTAGAAGCGTGAGTTGATTGCATTGCGTGAGGACACGACAATGGTCTCGTCTGGGGTATTTTGATATGTGCTTAAACACATATCATTTCTTTATCAAATAAAACCCAAAATAACCAAGAAAGAGCCGTTTATTGCTAATATTTGTGGTTTTCTTGAGTTTGTGCATTTGCAGGTACGGATATGTTAAAACACACAAAAGGAACCAAATCGGATGTAAACCGAGCACGAGAGATTAAGAGAGTTTGGTGGTAGGAAGGTCCGGATTGTGCATTTTGGAAGATTTTATTCTCGAGGATGATTTTGGAAATTATAATCTAGTTTGAAGAAATGTCAAGATCACCCTCATCTTTGAGTTTTGGAAAGAATGACCCTTCAAGTTTCGAATTTACAAGTTCAACCCTTGGATTATTTGAGAATGACAAGAATGGTCCTTGATGAACATTTTCGATTTACACCTTTGGTCCCTTGAAATCGAATTTACAAGTTTAGTCCCTATGTTAAAGCTTGGATCCAATTCTAGTCCTAAGCCTAAACATAATATCTCTTTGGTCCATTAAATCCTAAAACCCAAATAACAAAACCCACGGCCCAAAATCATGTACCCGGTCAACCACCCAAGACCCGGTCAAAGATTATCAAACAATAATAAAAAAACCCATGCCCGCTTTTCACCCCATTTACCCGGATATTAAGAACCCTAGATTTACCCATTGGTCAATTGGTCAAACTATGACAATTAAGGACATTTCATTACTTTCTTCGACACCACCGACACATGGGGTGCCGGTCACTATCCATGTGCTCAAGTCCAATCCTCGCCTCCCATTGGTTGTAGATACGTGAAATTTTGATCCTAAGGTGGAAATAGATTGGATTCATCCGGGATATGATCTAAGGGTGGCAAATGCTCAAGAGAAAGCACAAAGTGGATTTCTAGATCTTTCCAAGACCTTGGAGCTCAGCTATATAAATCCCTTCATTCGTTCACAAGAATCATCTCTCTTTCTTTCAATTTTCAGTAGCTTAGTGTAGCTTAATATTGTTTTAAATGTGTTCTTTGTATTTCTCTTATAAGCTTTTGATAGCTTATAGTGAGCTTAACTTCAATTAAATCTCAATTTACTTCAAATCTAAAAAGCAATCAACAAAAGTCAACTGTAACTGATTGTAACAGATATGATCTGATTTGTTGTGTTGATCATGGAAATGGGTTGAATCTGAGCTGGAAATTGGTTGAGATTGATTTTTTTGGGTTGATAATGGTTTAGGATTAGTGGTTCACTGTTTCATTAGTTGCAAGCCATAGTGGCTGGGACAACTTGTAAGTTCTAAAATCTGTTTATATACATTTTATTCTCTGAATCTGTTGTTTGCATCTGAGTAGTTAGTTATAATTAGTATTAAGTGATCTTTGTTTAATGTCAGTTTAGAATAATCTAGTCATAATCTGTTTTTAGTTCACAATATTAGTTAGAAAGTAGTGTTTGGATTTGCTTGTAAAACTGTGGTTAAGGATAGTTAATCAGATCTGAGTAGTGGATACATGCTCATTTAGGTAATTGTAAGTGATCTCAAGTCTGAGTTATAGCAGTTGTTCATCAAATAGTCAAATTACCTTAGATCAGTTATAGTTTGATAATCTGTTGGAATCAGTTGCTGATATCTAGCATATAAGTGTATAAAGTGATAAGCTAGCTTACAATAGTTGAATTGCATCATTTCTCATCTATATCAGTTCATCATTTTGAATCAAAACTCATTTTGGTCAATTTTTCATTACTGTCTAAAAAAGTCAAAACTGTCAAAACTAGTTTTTCACCAAACTTTGTGGATGAATCATTGATTCATTTTTGAGTAAAAGTGATTGAAATTTTGGTTAATCATAGTTAAGTTGGTCTAGAATTGAAAAGCGCTTTTGTGAAAACTTATCAACTCGTACTAGCTCCAAATAAGCTCTCAATCAAGATAGATTAGTCTCATGCACACTCAAGATTAACCGAGTTGTGCATGTGTCTCTGCAGAGGATCTTAAAGCTTCATTTTAGCTTAATAGTGCCTGAATCTTGGTATAATTGTTCTATAGTTGGTGGTATTTAGTTTCAAATTTAAAGTCTCTGTTTGACTCATTAGATAAGCTTGTGGATAAGCTCAAACTTAGGGGCTTAAATTGTTTGGATAGAGTAGATTGTTAGCATCAAATCTAGGTAGATTGCTTTCTAGGTGTTAGGAGTAATGTAATTAGTTGATTTAAAGTAGTTATAGAATATTAGTTTCGTAATCGTTGGTGCTATTTAGAGCTTATTTGCTTATTTTCATTAAATTTATTTCAAATCGGTTTGTACTACGACTCTCATATCTTACACATAAGCATAGTTTTTATATTTTCATAGAATTAGAATAATACTTTAGACTTTTTCTGAATTTTTCATTAATTTTCATCATTGTTTGGTATTTTCACAATTTAAAAGCAGCTTTTAATCATTTTAAATAGCTTTTATTGCAATTAATTCGTAAAAAGTTCCAAAAAATAATTTTTCAATTTTAATAGATTAAGATAAATACAAAAAGTAAAAAAATAATTTTTCTAGATTTTTCCTAGCTAATTTTGTAATTTTTAGCCAATTAATTAGATTTAAATAGTTTTAAATTCTTAGAAAATAGAAAAATAATCAGAAAAATAAAAAATAGTTTTGAAAATTCTCTTAGTATATTTTAGATTTTATAATAATTGTTTCATAATTTTCCCTTTATTTTTATAATTTTTAGTATTTTAAATTAGTTTTAAAAGTTAATAATTAGTTTTTAATTCTAAAAAAATCCAGAAAAATCCTAAAAAATAGTTTTAATTCATAAATAGTTTTCACATTGCATTTCTAGAGTATAAGTAATTTTAGGCATTTTTAGGATATAATTTAGACGTAGTTGCATTTTAATTACGTTTCGTTAATTACGTTTTAATTAATTTTGCATTTAGGATTTCCCGTAGATTAGATTTCCCTTAATTTCCCTATTCCCGTAGTTTAATAAAATCAATTCAAATTCAATACATCGAGCATTAAATTCCAAACCAAAAACGACGTTGGCAATTCACGCCTCGTTGGGAAACGATTCGGGTTGACTAATCTGTATCAACGATCACACACGGGATTTGATTTAATATTCTTTTTCCTAAAGGAATTTTGAATCTATCTTCGTGATTATTTTTTATATCGATATTGAGGTTTTATCCACACAAATACCCCTAATCCTTTTACCAACGAATCAGGGGTTGAGGGAAGTTTAAACGGTTGTGACCGGGTTCTAAGCTGTTATACTCAGAAGCCATTTCCGTAAGTTCATCAAAATGAGCATGAATCGTTTCCATAACCTGTTTTGTACGACGATTCCATATCTCGTACCCTTTAGAATTCTCACAATATCCAATAAAGATTCCAATGTCAGCTTTGGCTTTGAGCTTTCCAAAATCATCACGATCATTATTTCGATAGCAAAGGGATCCAAATACATGAAAGTGTTTGAGATTCGGTTTATGGTTGTGGACAAGCTCGAAAGGTGTTTTGTTGTATGTTTGTGATCATGGAACGGTTTTGAGTATAGCATGCGAGATACGACACGCCCACAAGTAATCTGAAGTTTAGCATTGATTAACATTGTTCTTGCAGCTTCCACTAACGCTCGGTTTCATCTTTCAACAACTCTGTTTTGTTCGTGTGTACGTGCAATAGATGTTTGATGTGAATTCCCACTTTCTCATAGAATTCACGAAGGGTTTGGTTAACAAATTCGGTTCCTTTGTGCATTACGATTAGCCGACGGTGTTGCGGAGTCGAACTCGTATTTTCGTGAGAAAGGTGATGATCATCGGTGGAGCTTGGTCTTTGCTTCGAAGAAAGTAGACCCAAGTCCATCGTGAGTAGTCATCAACAATTACTAAGATGTAGCGTTTGCCATTGATCGTTTGCACGCGCATCGGGCCACACAAATCCATGTGAAGAAGATGAAGCACATGCTGAGAGTTTTGTTCCACCTTTGAAGGAAAGTGAGCACGAGTGCTTTTCCCTTGTTCACAAGCTAAACATAGGTGATCTTTTGAATACCGGAATCGTGGGAGTCCGTCAACGAGTTTATGTCGAGCAAGGTTGGTGATGGTTTGAAAGTTTAGATGTGAGAGACGACGGTGCCATAGCCAGGATTTTGTTGATGTTGCCTTTGAAAGTAAGCAGATGGGAGATGAAGCAACCATGTCTTGCATAGAGATAGTGTAGAGACTAGAATTACGCGAGCCAGACATAAGGTCATTTCCTTGTAGATCACGAATGAAACAAGTTTTCTCCCGGAAAGCAACCTCCAAATATCCATCACAAAATTGACCCATCGAAAACAGTTGTGATCGAGGCCTTCCACATAGTAAACCTGCCGATTTCGATGTTCCCATTGATATAGTCTCCGTAGCCCATGATAGTCTGCAGTGATCATTCTGAACTCGACAGTGCCAATGAACTTTGCAATAAAGTTTGATAACAGCTTAAGGTTGCTCGTCATGTGTCGGGAACATCCGCTATCAACAATCAGAGAATGATCTCAGACACTGCATTACACATGCAGGCGACACAGATGGAATAGAAGTAGATGTGGAACCCGAAATGTTAGAGGGTTCCGAAGCAGGTATATGAGACATACACACATTAATAATTTTAGGCATCCATTTAAATCCTAGTGTGTTATATATCCATTTCTGCCATCTATAACTACTCTTTGATTTAGTCTTAGTGAATGCACTAGGTGGTACTACATTCTTAGGAGGTGAAACTGGAGCTACAGGGACAACAACGCTTGCCTTAGAATCTAAAGAAGGCGGTCTACCAAGCACAGACTTATTGTGCCTTGAGGTATTTCGATTCTTAGGATTCCGTAAACTAGAGATTATAGCTTTAGCAACACATTTGTCATGACAATCGGAATTCATACTTTTACGACAAATAACACAAGGTGCATCAGACTGAATATCAAAAGTGCTTAAAGGTTTAGCATTCGTTACATCACTATTTCTATTACATTTGCCAGACGCAATATCTATAGTGGAAGCAACGTGAGTCTTATTCATAGTCCTAGGGTGTTCTTCTACTTTAGCATTCCTTATTGATCTTTTCTTAGGTCGCAACTTCCTATTCTTCGATTAAGTGCTCCTAGGCTGTGAAGTGCGGACGTTTGGAAAAGACACAACTATTCTTGTTTCAGAGAAGGAAGCACGTTAGCAACTTGTGATTTGGCAAGAGGGATTCTAGGTTCACGATTACTAAGTGTGACTAGTGCTATTCTCTTAATCACGGTAGGCAACATTTCTCTTAACTTAGAGATAGTGTGAATCAAATCTTGATTTTCGTAAGCGAATATTACCAAAGAAAATTCATGACTTCTCTAGTGTGAGCAAGATAGTGATCAAGTTCGTTTGATGCTTCATGACGAGTCTTATTGAGTAAATCAAATATGACACCATATTCTGTTTAACTTTACAAGTTCTTGTTCATATTTTTAGATTTGACTTTTCAAAGACACGCTTTGATCATCCATTTGCTCAATTTTAGGATCGAAGATTTTGCACACAACCGGGCGATTTTGTTTTGAAAAGCAAGTTGTTTATTGTGAATATCTTTTGACACCGTTAAGACGACGTTTTGTATAGGAAAGTTCGTTAAGCAATCGCTCATTTTCGACTTTTAAAGACTCGATCCAAGCACATTATCGGTGTTCTCAATGATTACACTCTTATCAACAAGATCGCAGAGATATAATCGATGCATGTGGCAAAGAATTGAATAACACAACATTATGGATATCAAGATGATAACATCTTTCAAGAGTCGATCAACATCTTTCTCAACATTTTCTTTTTACATTTAGTGTTAGAAATAGATGTTTCATTTTCTCGAAAACGACCTTCATCACTCCAAGTTCCTTATGAAAGTCCTGCTCCTAAGACAATGCACAATTTTTCAAATTTTATTTCGAATGTTGAACTTTGATTTCGTAATGATATTCTATCTCATGTTGTAAAGTTTTGAGGTCACCATGAAAATGTCGAAATATCTAAGAATTTTTCGATTTTCGTGTTTTGAGTTTACTTCACTAATGGAAGGTAAAGGACCATAAATTTGTGCATAATCTGGTTGGGGATTAACATTAGAAGACTCGGTGCTTTTATGATAACCCTTGGTGTGTTAGAAGAATCCGTTGGTGTGACAAAAGTGACCGGTTTAGAATAATTAAAAGGTTTGTTGTAAACAACGCTTTTAATTTTGATCGACTCGCGTCTTACGCATCTAATTCCTCTTGACGATGATATTCAACAACACTCATAACAAGATCATTAATTTTATATTCGTGACTGGAAACTTCGTGATTTAGTTTGAATGTTTTAGTGAAAGCTTAGGTTTGTAATCGCAAGATTTGGTCCATATCCTTTTGATTGGGTTTTAAAGTAAACTTTTCAATAGTCACATCGATTCACCATGTTTGTAAACAATGCTTTAAACTCTTTAAGTTTGTTTTGCAAGTCGATAATTTCTTCAAGAAGGTCATCTATTCGATTCGTTGAATGCTTTTTGTATGCAGAGAACTGCTTTTGACAAGTTAACAACTCACCTTAGCTTTTGATTTTCCAAGGTAAGAGCGTTAATTTGCTTTTAGGTTCATGTTTCGCTTGTTCTATCTCGCATAACAAAGCATTCTTCAAGCGGCTAGATCACGATCCGTCTCTAAATATTTTTCGCTTTGATGAGATTTAGTAAAAGCGGCTTCAAAACCTTTTTCACGCTTTTCTTGAGTTTTAAAAAGTTGAGTTGCATTTGTAAGCATTCAAAATCCTTGGTTAGCAGTGCATTTTACTTTTTAAGTCCTTATTTAATGCACAACATTCTTCAATTTGGGATTGTTGGTCTTTAGTAATGTGAGCAAGATCCGGATGAGGCAAAAGTTCGGTTTGTTCAACGGGAGTCACAACATGATCATTATTTAGATCCTCAAGTATAACCACGAGTCAATTTGATTATCAATGGAAACCATAAGGTCATCTTGATCATCAAATGTAACTACGGGTTTAGTTGAAAATCATCGAATGTGATGTAAATGACTCATTTTGAACATTCTTTGCCGGATTCGGATATTGGCGGAGATATTAGATCGATGATAAATATGGTTTGTTCGGTACATGAGACAAGCCATCGGTGTCATACATCGGGCATGTGTCACTCATGTGTAGCTCATGCATATTAGCCATCAACATAATCACGCATTAGCCTGCAAGTCCTCCATATCATCATCTCGAGTCTGCATTTGCCATAAAACTCGTTCTTTGTCCGTGAGAGATCCACCGACTTCATCCTTAAGAGCCAAAAGAAGAGCTTCTTTGAAATAAGCACTACCCCTAGTCCTCGGCTTTGGGCATGCATTAGCCGTGTGTCCTTCTCATTGCGCTTGTAGCATCAAGACCGTTAACCCATTACGAGCATTTCCTGCTCCACCACTTGAGCTCTATTGTTGTTCCTACCGTAGCATTAAACCCTTGACCACCGCCCATCTGATGACCATAACCATGATTTTGAACTTCAACTCATCCATTGTTCACAACAGCCTGATTTCGTGTGTTAGATGAGGAACGAATACGATTGTTGGATTTGTTGGTATAACGGCCAAAAGCATTAGCAATCATAACAAATCCTTGTTGCAATGCTTCGAACGGATCGATGTCCTCATTAGCTTCACTGACAGATGGTTGAGCATTGGTGTTGTTGTATGGAACCAGTTGATTTTGTTGAGATTGTAGCTGTGAATAATCGTTTTGTGTGACTGAGGCATTTGGTTGAGTTGCTTCTTGAGGAGGATAACTTTGTTGAGCATATAAGGCAAGTTGTTGATTTTCCGGATGTGTAGGTGGAGCATTTTGAGCACGGAGAATCCTTTCCCAATCAACTTCCTTTTCATGAGGCTTCAAGTAATCGTACAACAATCCATATGTAGAATGATGCATATTCTTCGCTTGACGGAGAAAAATGACATACTTCTCCCATTCGGGACCAAGACTACTCAGAACTTAGTATTCACCGCAATTCTTGGCATGATGATGTTGTGTTTATCCAAATCATTGATGATGTCTCGAAAATCGATGATGATAGGACTCTAGTGTCTCCGTGTTCAATCATGAAGTGTTCATAAGCCAAGTAAATTTTGGATTCCAAATCCTCCCGATTGAGTACGATCCTTCCATAAGAAGGCGAATATGATCCCACATTTTATGTGCGATCTTTTGAGCATCAACACTACGAAGAATTGGGTTTGGTAATCCTAAGAGGATATATTCCATTGCAAGCTCATCGCTTCATAGTGTAGAAGTTCTTGAGGATTCAAGTCTGCTTAAGAGCAATGTTCGCTTGTTCATCTCTTGGTGAAATAGCATTTGGATCTCCGGCACAATGACGGTAGGCATCTCAAATGGACCTTCCAAGATAACCTTCTTTAAGAACTTTCCATGTGGCTTCTTCAGATCACAAAACCGAAAGAACCTTATCACCCATTGATCGTAGTTTCCTGGAGTTAGCATTAGAGGTCTATCAAGTGATCCAGCCTCATGAATTGATTGTTGGTTGCTTAAAGCTTCACACATCTTTGCAAACCAAGTGGGTTCCTTCATAGTGTTCCTTGATGGATGTTGATTGAAATCATTTGTGTAGGGTTGAACTTGAAGGCTTAGAGGTGTTTGAACCATTTGTGGTGGAGGAATTGCTCCTAGTTGTGGAGTATGTTGTTGATTAAATTGTTGTTGATAAATTGCTTGTTGTTGATTCCATTGTTGATGTTGTGGAGTTAATTGTTGTTGACGTTGAGTATAAGTGTAAGGGAAATAGTTAGAGTATGGTGGTTGAGACATGTTGAAAACTTGTGTTGGTAAAAATGGATCTTTGTAGTCGAATGAACCTTTGTTGAAGAAGTATCCTTTAGGCGAGAAATCACAATAACCAAGTAGCACTTATGCGTAAAAACACCAAAGTTACGCGTATAAAGAAGGAGTTACGCGTAGATTTAGCTTACGCGTAAGTATGGAAAAGACTCTAAAGTTATCCGTAGACAAAAGTTAGGCGAGGATTATCTTATGCGTAAGATCGGGCTTAGGCATAAGATGAATCTTATATGGGATTTCACGCGTAAGCTTATGCTTATGCGTAATTTTAGGGTTTTGCCCAAATGATCTTTTACACTATCACAAAGGCAAAAGATATCCAAAGTCGACGTATTTTCAGGCTTATCCAAGCAAGAAAACACGGAGTAAACCACGAAAACGAAGATCAAGCCAAGGATAACCTTACGCGTAGTTTTAGGGTTTTGCTACGTAGGATTACTCGTAAATATGATTATGCTCAAAGTTGTTTCTAAACCGGTTTTGTGTGATGAAATAGCTTCAATAACACCAAAAGACACAAAAGTGTGAAACTTGATGAACCAAAACTCTTAAAACGATTCTGCGTAGGATAGAACCTTCGTACAAAAACTAGATGAAAACGATGATCTACACACAAAGTTCAAAACTTTTGCCAAAAACAAGAAGTTTAACACCTTATAACGTTGAAAGGACAAGAATCTTGGATTAAAAGTGTAAAAATACGCTTTTGATCAAGCCAAAGTTATGGAGACGCAAGTTAAGCGTGAGACCAAAACTCACTTCAAACAATACGTTCACTCAACTATTAGGCGATTGATACCACTGTTAGGTCACTAGTTTTACAAACACAAGTAATATAGAAAGAGATAAGGCGATTGAACAAGTAAAACACACACACACACACACGATATAAAGCACGGTTAAGCGTAGATGTGTAATGAGAGAAATAACTTGAACAACCAACCTTCAAATGAAGGTTTACATAAGGTATTTATAGGAGGAAAGCTAGGGCAACACTCCTAGTTTCCATCCTTTCCTTAATGGACTAAGGCCTAGGCTTATGGGCCTTCTACATAAGCCTAAGGCTAATTGCAAACATAAAGGCCATAATAAAGCTAACTATTACATATTAATTACTAACACTTGATTATGGTTTAGGATTGATTCCAATAATACATATACCCTACTTATGGTCCACTAATAAAATTCTTTTATTTGAGGTAAATACAAATTTTTATGACATTATGCAAGACGTAATGATCATCAAAACTGAATGTTAAATGGTATACTGTAATGCCATTTAAATAAACCTATGAACTCACCAACCTCGTGTTGACACTTTTTAGCATGTATCTTCAGGTTTTGAGGTGATAGCTTATCTTTGGAGGCGCAAGGCAAAGGCATGGCATGGTCATAGACGATTCTGAATTATGTATTGGGACCACATTTTTATGATGGACCATTTTTCGCACAAATCAATAATGTAAACATTTTTTTAAGAATGAATAAAAGTTCTTTATGAAAATCAGTTGTTCTATGCTTATGTTGTGGTATCAATTTAGTAGCACTCCAATACTTGTGTGCTTCACGAGCCATTTTGGGGTGTTACACCGAGATTTTACCCTTAGCTTTCTAAAAATATAAAAATATAAAAGAATCTTTCTCAACATCAACCTTAGCGTAGTACACTTCTTACTAGCATTCCTTCTCCCCAGAGAACGATATCAATCCTCGAGGCTTACCCAATACTACACTACAACGATTAGGTTCACCGCCTAGGTGGTTGAAAACTTGCTCAAGAAAAGGAAATTTCCTTTGACCCCGAACAGCGCTCAGACGCGATCGATGCCTTTGCTCCCTCACAAAAAGGCTCAAATCACGTGCTCTTGGCAAACTTGGTTAAGTCTCCTAGAAATATGTACTTCATAGTACTGTAACAGCTCTAAGATCAAGGGGTAAATGGGTATCCTAAGGTTTGATTGACTGAATGAGTGTGTGTAAAGCCATACAAAATTTTTGGGGGCATCAAAGATACCTTGATTTGATTTGGGGAGCATGATCTTGTACTCTTGGGGTATAGGATAATGAGCAAGGAAATCATGCAAATCTTGGGATGAGAGTGCATTTTTGATGTTTTATGATATATTTGGAATCCATAACCACAAAAGCTAAGGAGTAGAAGGAGAATATCGACTTTACCTTTTGATCAAGTGGAAGTGGAAGTAGATTATGTGTGTAATTTTAAGGAGAATGTAAAATGATCTAGGGTTTCACCTAACACCCTATAAATACTCATTGCACTTCGCATATGGGCGCACACGTGTCCCCTTGGATAATTTTATCCGGATTTCAAAAGTATTAAAAATTTGAATAGTCGTTTGAGAATACCGAGGAGGTGGGTTGTTAAGATCCCCTATAGCAAGTTATTGATATGCTTAGCGAGATTTAATGCGCATTAAGTGGCGTAAGCACATACTTTTTATGTGTCGTTGTGGGCAAAATGATTTGATTTTGCTAGAAGGATGAAGTCAAAAGCAATGCCTCCTCGTTCATAGGCATCACTTTTGACTGGGGAGCTTGATGATGTACCCTCCGAGCAAGTCGAAGGACACCCCTTCGAACTGTGTCGAAGCCCTTCAGTACGAAGGCCCAAGTCGGTTCTCCCAAATGTTCATTGGCGTCAAATCATTTGTACACACGAAGGTTACCTGCGGGGAATTCGCCACTCGAAGCCCTAAGCCCTTCGGGGTGTGGCTGTCGAGAGAACAAAGGACAGAGAACCATCCTGACTTGGTCAAACCCACGATCTCCCTCTCATCCTTGGCTTTCCCGCCAAGATTAAGAACGTGGGTCACTAAGCCCTATCGGTTACCCAAAAGCATGGGACGCCCCCATGTTCTCCGATATTAGCGCAGAGGTGCCCTCAAGCCTATTTTCTCTACTGTAAATAGGTGGGACGGGCAGAAGTTTATGGTATGCTCACTAAACACTATACTCTTTACTTATACTCACTTATATAACCATAATTCATACTTACTCTCACACCGGAGGTGGTTCGCAGGTCCACCCTTGCGTAATCACTTAACGTAGTGTTTTAGTATTTCTTATCCTCGGGTAAAGACACACTTGGTCGGAATACACACACCCTCTTACCTTCGATCACCATCGAGCCCCGGTAGTGCAATTTATTGTACAATTATTATTATTATTATTATTATTATTATTATTATTATTATTATTATTATTATTATTATTATTATTATTATTATTATTATTATTATTATTATTATTATTATTATTATTATTTTATTTTCTTTAAATAAACATCACTTTATTAGAAAACTATAGGATTTACATCACTTTATTATTATTATTATTATTATTATTATTATTATTATTATTATTATTATTATTATTATTATTATTATTATTATTATTATTTTATTTTTATTTTTAATCAAAACATCACTTCATTAGAAAACCAAAAGGATTTTACAAGGAATTGGTGGGAAGTCAAACACTAGTTGGGCTCCCACTCCTTCTGGATACAAAACTTAGTCTATGAAAATAAAAGCACCACTTTTGATATTATTCGAGTGGCTAATAGCAACGGTCTTGATGCGTGAAAGTGTATCCAAAGCTTCTGCGTCAAGCTTCCCGAATGTGGTAAAAGCAAATGGAATGAACTTGTAACCGCTTTCTTCACATTTGGACACATATTTCTTTTTTCTTTCTTCTCCACAAGATTATGTAAGGCTACCCCGGAGCCCACAAAGTTGCATCAATACCCGCAAAGGAGAGATCCCATCACGCCCAAACACGCGTCCTTACCTTAGATCCGGTTGAATAATAGCAAGTCTGCAGGACGTAGCTCTTTCCTTCCTCGAAAGAAACCCCATTGGAGCTTCCTTTTCACCATAATCCCTACCTTGGAGCATATGCCGACAAGAATATCACGAACTAGGTTATGTCCAAGTTCACCCCACTTCATCGAACAATGAACCGCATGATCTCCCCATTGGTCCATACGATGCGTGTTGCAACTCGGGAAAGGGCTACCTTCGAAAAATAGGTATGGTGAGCCTATAACACAATACCGAATGAAATTGGCGATGGTTCATCCTCCGCCTAACCCATCAATAGGTATGGTGAATAGGAAATCTTGTGCATGTGGGGGCGGTACAATCGAGAATAGCCACTTGCCTCGATTTAACGAATACTTGGAAACAAGATCTTTCTCAATGACACCAAAGTAACACTTTGCCAAGGTTTTCATCATATGGGGAAAGGAGCGTCGAGGTGATAGAGAGCATATCTATGTTACAAGCAATCGTAAAAATATCGAGAGCATTTGAAACGAAGGATCATGAGAATTAATACCGCTTTTACCAATATCCGGTCCTGCAAGTCACTAGTTTGCAAATGAGAGGCGAGGAAAGCATCACTTTTATATTATTATTATTATTATTATTATTATTATTATTATTACTATTATTATTTATTTTTATTTATTTTTTATTTTTTATTATAAACATCACTTTTTATTATTATTATTATTATTATTATTATTATTATTATTATTATTATTATTATTATTATTATTATTATTATTATTATTATTATTATTATTATTATTATTATTATTATTATTATTATTATTATTATTATTATTATTATTATTAGACTAAAAATACTTTATTGGTCCCTAAACTTGTCCGAAACATCACGAGACAAAACTTGCCATTTTCATCGTCGGTGAGTCCAAAGTATGAGATTTTGAGGCTAAACCAAGACCTTGACCATTAATGCTCGTGTGAAAGTCCGTTATATTCCATAAAATCCGTTATCCGTTTTGTGTTGAGGGTGGAATCATCTTATTACCTTAATTTATTATGTAGCATATGTATAATTCAATTTCCGCCATAATGTCTAATATAACTAAGTTTGTGTACTTATAAGCCTACCCAAAAACCCTAATGCAATGTCAATCATGAATTCCAATAATATAAGTAAGAAAATAATAAGCAAAGAACCTTGGATTTACTTTATGGAAAATCGAGAACCTCCTTTATTTGATGACCATGAGAAGGAGAAAAACTCTATAACTAGGAGATATGGTAAGTGTTTTTTCATTTTTGTTATAATCGTATACACCTATATATTAGTACGATTGTTTAAGTTATTCTCCTTTAGGTAAGTTTATCGTAACAATGTTTTTACATTTTTATACAACGGATCAACCAGTTCCTTTAGCATGAGGTTCCATCATAAAGGTACATTCAAATCACCGCCGTAGAATATATGATGGAGGTAAGGAATGCAAGGTTGATTATGTTGAAATCAATGAGGTATATGTTGATGAAATGGATGCTCTCATGAGCGAAATCTGTTATGATAATAGACAAACCAATTATTACTACTTTGTTAAGCCCTGGTAGTATATTGGATGATGGATTGTTTAGTTTTCGTGAAGTCGCTAATCTTGAGTTGTTGAAAGACCTTGTCAAAGACCATAAGTTGATAGATGTGTATGTGTAAATAGGTAAGACAAGATTAGAGTTGTGCGAAATGTCCCCACAATCTATTAAGACTGCTTTTTGGGAGATGGATGAAAATAGTAGAAAAGTTGTTAGTGTCGCTATTCAATCTTCTTGTAGACGATTGGTTTTAGATGATCTTGATAATGAGCATGCACTAGATCCTTTTATGCAACTTACACAAGTACATATGGACCTCAATTATATTGGTGAATCTAGCAATTTTCCAAACATTGAGCTGTATTTTCCACCCTAGACACATCATTTGCCACCAACTTGTTCATAACAAGAATCGTGCTTTAGTACTTATGGATGAGGATAATACTATTAAGGATCCTACTAATTTTGAGGTTAACTGCTACGGTGACTCGGGGAAGTAGTTAGAGAAATTAGGAAGAGCACTAGTTGATGTCAATAACGAGGTTTGAGGAGCGTGATGTTGATGTAAACTGCTCCAATTGACTCGGGATAAGCATGTAGGGAAGTAGGAAGCGCATCTGTTGATGCCAATAACATGGAGGAGGATCATGTTGTTGATGTTACTCTATTCAAGTGAGTAAGAGTAGTGACTTAGGCAATGTAGTTGATGATTCAATTCAAGCAAATAAAGAGAATACTTGTCGAGAATGATGCACAACTTGCTTTGGTCCAAGTAAGTCGATTAATGAGTTAGGTAAAGCAGAGCAACGACTAATATAAGTGATGACATGCATTTGGAAAATGATTTACATGTGATGGTTGATGATGTCTTTTACAGTGATTATGTTTCGTACCCATGCGTGTAAGTCTCATGTGCCAAGGGTAGGCGAGTTTGCATCCGAGTTTATACCACTTTCTTTTATTGTGGTCACGACTTTCCTACCGCAATGGATGTCAAAAATAAGGTAAAGAGCATTCAATAGAAACTAGAATGGAGTTAATTTTATGAAGAATGACAAAACAAGAATAAGGCTCGGATGTAGAGGTTGTGTTACACTTTCGAGCCCAAGTGAAGGTCTGGAATGGATATAGGCCCATCTAGAAGTCCATAAACTAAAAGAGGTATAAATGCATTGCTTTTCGGCAAAAGGACCCTTCCCAAATACTACGCCCATGGCTATTGTTTGTCGGCAGCATGGTGAGACAGTCCATGTTCGAGAAAATATAATGAGCAACACACTTGTTTGCAATCAAGGGAACTCGAGCTTTTGACCTTAACTATATCTCAAAGCAAATTCAAGACAAATTGAGACCAATCCACGGGTCTGTCAAGTCATTCATAATCAACTTACCACCAATTTGAGCTTGAAGTGTCCATGCGAAGGTTTTAAGGGCCAAAACTTAGCATTAATGAGCATTAGGGTGAATTCAAGCTACAATTTACCATGTTGAGAGATTATGTTCAAGAGTTGCGAAGAGAAACCCTAATACAACCGTCTTGATGAATGTGGAACGACCTACGGATGAGGCTCTTCCAACAAGAGAATTCAAGAGAATGTATTGTTTGTTTAAGTGCATTGAACAAAGGATTTAAAGCGTGTGGGAGATTGTTGTTGGGGCTAGATGATTTTCCAATTCATGGTCCTTTGAATGGTTAGCTGTTGACAGTTGTGGGAATTGATAGCAATAATGGTATATACCCTTTAGCTTATGCTTTTGCTTGAATCGAAAACATAGGATCATGGACTTGGTTTCTTTATTATTTATCCGATGATATAGCACTTGAGCCAAACCCAATCATCACTTTTATTATCGACATGCAAAAGGTACTCCTTAACCTTTTCATGAATTAAAGTCCTCTATTTTGAAACAGATAAGAAACATATATGATTTTGTGTAGGATATCGGTGAAGCTTTAAGAGATGTTTTTCCAGTTGCAGAACATAGATTTTGTATTAGAAGTATTCATGAGAAAATGAAACTTCAATGGAAAGGTAGGGCCTTCAAAGACCATTTGTGGAAATGTGTAATGACCTCAATTGTTATACAGTTTGAGAAAGCTATGGTGATTTCAAGAAATTTAATCAACCGACCAATGATTGGTTAAGTAAGATAGCACCGATCCATTGGTAAAGGTCACATTTTCATGTAAGTCATCTATCTGTTTAAGTTAATTTGTATTTGTTAATGCAAGATAAATATTTATAATTAATACATGTTTATTTGTAATCTTTAGTGAGACCTCATTCGATGTGTTACTTAATAACATGTGTCAAGTGTTTCATGACAAAATAATTGAGGGTTTAAACAAGCTGTAAGATATAGGATTTCATAATCACATTATAGCACAACCAATATAGGCGATATAAGTTTTAGAGAGAAAGGGAGATGTTCTAGTAAGAGAAAACTCATGGAAGGTTAGATTCAAGTGAACATTCAACCTCTCCCTTGTGGGAGAGGGCTATTTATACAAACAATAACGCCCTCCTACGGGATGTGGATCGTGCATACAATGGGTAAAGACCGTCCTTCCTCCACGGTGTTGCACTATACTAAACTAAGTTAATAACCGACTAATACCTAATCATAATAAATGATATGTCTACGAGCTAACTTAAGCTAGATTATGCTTGGGGTGACCGATGCTTCACAATAGAATATCCAATTCCTAAAAATCTCCCCTAAGGAGGTCACCACAAGAATTACATCGTGAATCCTAGCATTCTATTTAATCTTTAATCTTGAACTCGAGACATCAACTCATCAAAATGTTCAAACATTTGTGCTACGTGGTGACTTCATCATTGTTCAACTATAATGTATATTTCGTGGAGGTTGTAGATCCGATCCACTTAGATGACTTTTGAGCATTAGAAGGATCATCACTAACATAAATCTTTGACTCTTCCATTGTGGTGTTGGTGTTATGTGATGTTGTGACAATTTGACCGCATGCTCACATTCGGATCATGATATATTCTCATCGAGTAGCGGAAGCTTTTATTGGTTCATGATATTTGCGAAGACATAGCGAAGCATGGAGTGAAAGTATCAGTCGTTGAAGCACTTATCATGAATTCTTTTGAGATGAATGTGTAGTGTGAGCATGCGGCTATGGATTGACCGCTTCATTACGATCGGTTGCAAACGTCGGGCGTACTCGCATACAACAGATTAGCAATAAAGTGCACGAAAGTGTCTTTGATCACTTTCGTTGAATTGAGGTACACGGCCCACGGTTCCCGTTGATCAAGACAAGTCTCGCTGTGATCGGGTAAAATTCAAGAATTTCCTTGATGTGGTTTCGCAATGCTCTAGTTGTTCTCAAACCGAACGTCTCAAAGAAGACAACACGGAGTGAGTGAACCAAATAATTGAGATTCATCGATTGATAAAAGAGATTTGAGAAAACAATCGTGTATCGCTCAATAGAAATTTTTTGCAATACAATGAAGGTTTTAATGAACATCAATCATCAATCATAAATACCTTTTATTTTTGAAATATTAGTGCACGATCGATGTGCTAAAGAAAAGAGTTTTAAGCACAACGATCGGTTTTTCAAAGGTATCCGTAAATCCATAACTCGAACCGTGATTGATTCAAAGATTGAATCCCCCATTGTTTATGTTCGGTTGTCACATGGTTGATCTATTGGATAGATCTCACATGCCACCCACCGTGAGCTTGTTTGATGTTGGCTCCGAAGGCTTTCCATCTTCATTGTGAATATGATTGCATATCACTCGGATGTTCGAGCAATACCGAAGGATAATGCGTAGGACTCATAAGATATAATCTCTCTTTCCACATTGTGTGAAAGAGAGTCTTCATTGATGATGTCCTAAAGATATTTATATGATGATCTCGTGGCTCTAGACTCAATTGTGCATATTTGGTTCCTATGTCGGAGACTAGGGAGAGGTCTCCTTCTTCAATATCAACAAACTCTAAGAGAAAGTCAATAGATAATGTCGGTTCCCGTGAGAATGAAACAAGCCCTTTTAAGAGGAACTTGAGTAGCTTGGGAAGTTTAGTGCAAGTCGTCCTTTGGGTCCATGATGTCTTGTCTTCAATACCGGTGTTACCTTAGTAAACACTAGTAGCATATGTATTGAACCCGGTTTACGCCCTAAGGTTGAATTAATGGAGGGCTATTTCAATCACCCTTTTCATATCCATTTCTTTTCATTCTTCAACCCCTTGATTGCTTACCGAGACTTCATAACTAGAACCTTGTTGGGTTTATTCCAAGATTAGCTCTGTCTCACCGCACTCTTCCCATTTCTCATTTTTCTCCTTTTTCATCATACCTAAGGACTCTACACTATCTAGTGGATTGTCCTCGGTAGATCCCTCCGGTTACGGTGGATCGTGGGAACTAATACCTAACCTCACCATCCTTATAACTCCATTCATAAAGTAAAATGGTCGGTCTTTTGGTACAGTTCATTCCTTTTTAAACCAATTGAAGAATCATTTGGAAAAATCAATCAAGGTACTTGTGATATAAAATCAAAGCATTTTGTACCTTAATTGTTTTGATCATTTAGAAATGCTCCCCTCAACATGTGCATATGATTTGAAATTGTTTAGCACATGGAGGCAAGAGTTCTTTGAAATAATTTCTTTGACATAATTTCTTGATCACAATTTCCTTAGAAAAAGCCTTTTGATTTTCTTTGGTAACTTCTCCCCTCAATATGTGCGTTGGATATTTCAAAATTATTTTAGCACATAGAGGAAAGAGATCTTTAAAAGTACATCCACGATCACAATAGCCATTAATAAACCATTTAGAAAACCAATCAAGGTACTTATGTTAAAACATAGAAAACTTTGTACCACGAAGGTTTAAATTTGTTTTGAAATGCTCCCTTTAATATATGCTTCGAGATTCGAAAATAGTTTAGCACATATTAGAGAGCGTTATGCATTTTGAGACAAAATGGTCATCTTTATCATCTTTCATATTTATATCACATTTTCTCCCCGATCAAAATTTCAAATCCTTTGAGATTTTGGATCTCAAGTGATTAAATATATACGAGACAAAACATTTGTTGGAGAAAATGTGTCCAATTTTATATGATCGAAGTGGACAAGACCAAGTTCCTTTTAGACATAAGGAAACCACAATACACAACCTAGCACTATTACATACATTATAGTTGTTTATAGTAATTGCACCACTCTTTACACATCAAAATACAAAACATAAACTACTTCCTAAGATATCTTCATTCGGTTCTTTGAGCGACTTATAGTGTCACCTGCACGAAGTCTACCACCCACAAAGCTTTCAAGGTTGCGAAAGATCATTCTAGTCTTCAATCGTCGTGCGATTGCAACAATGAAATCTTTACACCTCTTCAAATCCTCATCACCCAATTTCGTTTTGTTACGCGGCTTCAAATCAATTTTGATTTCTTTAACTCTAGAGTTTAATTCTTCTTCGACCATCTTGAGTGTGCCATCATCGAATTTGTATAACTCACACAATCTCATTAACATTCTTGTTCCGTGTCATCGCTGAAGATGATCTGCCTGGGGTGTCGATCACAATATATTCATGACGATATTCATGTCCTTTGGCTTCCCATTGCGGTCTTGTTAGGTTGACACGAGTCGGTAACTTTAAATTCCTAATTGAATATCCTCAACTCTTAGTCGAATGACCAAGCCTCTAATCCGAGATTGACAAGAACCGAAGAGCCTTCTTCTCATGAGCGAGCGGATGGTCAAGGTGTCCTTGGAGGTTCGGAAGATAGAGGTCTTCAAAGTCGTTAGCATCGATGTTTGAAGTCGTTTTCTTCTATAGTGTACTCTTCGAATCGCTCTTGAAGAACAATCTTCTTCGTAATCATACCCGTAGATTGAGAAGATCTCTATTCGATAACACTTAGAATACGACTGGATCGAAGCGACTTTGCGACTCTTTTAGCACTATGTCTTCGATGTAGAATTGTTTCTTCTTGAACCACCAATGAGAAATGCCATATGAGGCGGCAATGTCATCTTGTTGCTCATTGTCTACCCGAATTGATCCGGAACCATCCGCTCAAGACCTTGATCGTCAGTAGGTAGCCGCTTTCATCTTAGAAATCGACAATGCCGGTCTTCTTTGAAGTCTTGCCACATAGATAGTCCGGATCATGGTTGAAGAAGAACTCGATCGAATGGTCATATATCCAAGTTCACCGCCTAGAGGAAGAGGGTTGTTCACATCAAACCTATTGATCCGCTCACCGACTTGATCATTTAGCATTCTATAGCATTCCTCCATTTGATATTGAAGTCGATTAGCATCCGAGTGGAAGACTTTAACTATTTCATACCGGACCTTCAAGATCTTTAGGAGTGATAGATGTAATTTCCTTCTTCTCACAAAACCACTTTATAAAGCTTCCCATATCCCTCGTGAAGTGAAGAAGAGAATCTTCTGCTGGTGCTTCATAGTTGGAAATGATAGTTGAAGCCCAATTGTTTCTTTGGATTTGTTGAATCGATTCGGAATGCACCATGAAGGTTCGTGGAGTTTGAGGTTTATCTTGGGTAAGCCAACTTTGAGTAACATCCTTTGAAGGTGTAGCTCTAGATGTTTTGATTCTTTTTCCTCAATATAAGCATCCAACCAATCTTCTTCGACCGCAACATTGGGGATGTGCTTGGTAGAAGTGTCATCATCTTCGATTCGACTCTTGAACAACGAAGGACTCTTCATTTATTATTTGCTCTTACGGAATAGTGGGGATGGTAGGTGTAGACCGTAATCGACGGTGGTCCATGCGGTAGACATCTTTTGAGATTTTGACCATTTGAAGTACCGATTTGTTTTGAGTGGTTGGTGGTGGTGAAGGTGGGCTTACTTTGTGAGAAGTGGTCGCCCCGAGGATCCTCCAACTCCATATGGGCCAGCACCACCAAGTGGGAGGTGGTGGTGGTGACTGGGACCTCCGACATATCTTTTGAGTCCATCGAGCAGATCTTCTTTTCTTCTTTGCCTCCCTTTCACGAACATCAAGTACAAACCGCTCATAATCATCATGCCTCATAGATTCATCGAGTGCCTCGTATAATTTCTTGTAGTACTGCAAGTGCTCTCTCGCCTCATACATTTTTTCGAGAGAATTGATCTCATGTCCGAGATTGGTAAATCTTTGAATCATCAAGTAATGGAGCCTTCATTGCCCATTCAACCGCATCTTTAATATCTCGCTTCTATTGCCTTTGTTACGACTTCATCGAGATTAAGATTCTCCGACTTTTTCACACAACTATCAAGATTGTTTACGACTATAGGAAAATGTTTCTCAATAGTTGCAATGCGAAACATGGCCTCTTCAAGCAGTTCCTCGCTTGTTTTAACAAGAGTAGGTGAGGCACGAGGTGGTGAGGCGGTGGAGTGACAGGATCACTAATCGTGACAACTCGTAGTGGATCATTGGCGGATTTGGAGGTGGAAGTGCGATAATCATAGCGAGTTCGAGAGTTGGCGTGATTGATGGGGATGTAACAAAGGTGGAGACTATTGGAGCAGACATCGGAGGAATAGTTGACGAGTCTTGTTGAATAGTGACCAAGAACATGGATGAACTTCTTCCTTTTCATTTGTTTGTTTGTCGATTCGATGTCGGAGGACCGTCTTTCAAGAATTGGTCACCGTATGAGGTCGACATCAAGATTTTAAGTGAGGAAAGTGATCCAAGAGACATGTTTATTTCTTCAAGATGCTTGAGTACTTGATTCGAGCTCAAGGTTCTCCTGTGGGTCTTTACTAGATCATTTTTATCACTTCATCGATTCAAATATTGGGGTCTGCAGTAAAGGAGTCTCGATTTTCTTCCGTGCATCACCGACACCGGGATTCAACCGATCTTTCGCCTCATCGGTGTCCATCCCAGCATTGCTCTTGTGTAGATACGGCATCTTTTTCTTGAGAATAAACCGGGTCGTTGTTTAAGGAGGTGGTGAAGAGATATTCGTAGCATGTGTGCGGCTTGTTCGCTTCTCTTCCAACAATTCCTTTACCTTTGTCTTGAGTGATGAGATTGATTTGTCGAGGTGCTAACTCGTGTTCTCTTATCATGACTCCTCCCACTTGGTGGTCTTCGCGACTGCTCGGACCGTCAAGGCTTTGTGAATTCCTTGTTGGAGTGCGACTTCGTCTTCATCAATCAACTATGTCTCTCTTTCGAACCTTAGTTCCTCATCGCACTCTTACCAAGATCTCTTTTCTCCTCTTTGCTTTTGTGAAGGAGAGACATTAGATACTGAGCTATCGTGTCTCTTGTTTTCTTGGGAAGACTTGAGTATGAGGTTCCTAATTGTTTAGATTTTGATTGTGTGGAAGTGGACTTGGTATGTTAGCGGTTGTGGCGGAGGATTTCTTTACATAACTCTTGAAGTAATCAACATTCTTGATTCTATCACTAAGCAAAGCTTCAGAACTGTCATACCAAAATCTCCTGTCAAATCCTCCGCACTATATTTAAGATTGCCAAGAACGAATTCATCACGGCTTCATGCCGAGCGGACTCGCCACGTGAATTGATCCGGTGAGTTTGTAGCGAGATGATGGATAATGAGTTTTGAGAATCGATGTCGGAATCACTCTTTACCAAGACTTTTTCTTCCTTTGACTTTATTCTCGAGTTAATTCTATCGATATAAATGTGTCCAAAGACAAGATGAATTCTTCCTGATAAGTTTAGCGAAGTCAATATTTTCCCTTTGACTATTCCTCACGAGAATCTGCATAATGGGAGCTCGAACTCTGTCGTCTCGATGTTTTACCGGTTAGGCATAGGTTGAGGATTGTGATGATTGATCTCCATGGTTGATATATTTCGCATTGATGAGTGATGAAATATTGGTTATTCTTTCCGGGTATCCCAATTCTTGACAAAGTTTAAGATATCATGAATGGAGGGTGGAGAGATGAATTTGTTGGAAGGGTTTCTTGGTGTGATCTGGAGAGCATCCCCGAGTGTTTCAACCGAGATGTCATACCATTTGTCTTCGAGCTTACAGTATGACGCAAATCTTATCCCAAGTATGTGTTTTCCGAATTGTCAAGATAGATGGATGGGATAGTGCAACGCTTGGTTAGGGCATTAAAGAAGTTGGTATCCTTCAAGATGTCGATGACCAGACGATAAGTAGGATTATGTTGCCCTCATCTACGTCTAAGAAGTTGCTCTTAGCAATTGACACCCATTCCGCACGAGGAGTAATTCTTCATCGGTCGAGTGACAATTGGTGCAGAGGCGGTAGGAACATAAGAGGATGTGATGTCACCATTGATATCGAAGGTTACACATACAACACAAACCATATCCGGGAAAATTGTTAGGTTAAGTCACCGATACATATTATGACCTATTTGTAACCCAACATTTTGAGTTTCGTAAAGAAGGATATGACATATATGGAGACATAGGATGCAAGACAGAAAAATGTGATTAGTATGCGAAACTTATGAGTGTAGGATACCATTTGGGAGAAGACATCAAAATAGGTAATACCAAAAGCAATATTGACAAAGATATATGTTAAATTACACACGCAACTTGCTTTGGAACACACTACACATAAGTAATAGTTGGTAATCAACATGCATACTACAAGATATGTGAGATACATAGAAAATGGCAACTCGCATCCATCAACTCGCTTAGGTTACTGAGTAACTTGCATACATTCAATACCATAGACAACTCGCATACATCACAAAGTATGAAGCAAGTCGCATATGGCAACTCGCATGCATAAACTCGCTTAGGTCAAACAATGGATGGTCAACATATATATGCTAACTCGCATTATAGACATGAAGCAAGTCGCATATGGCAACTCGCATATGATGAAAGATAACACGATAGTCAACTCGCATATGCAACTCGCATAGGATACGTTGAATCTGGATATATCGCATAGGCAATGTGCAACACGCATATATGACAAAGGCAACTTGCATATAGCAACTCGCTTTCAATAATAATCAACAACAACTCGCATATAAGCACATCTTTAATAAACCATCGTTCAACTCGCATCCAAGAAATTCTATCCAACTCGCTAACAAGAACTCTCCATGAGCAACCCACTTAAACACTCGAAACACGAATATATATTCAAACAAGGTCACGACATGTAAAAGACAATGCCAATCAATCCCACTCAAAACTAATATTAATTTCTTAACCCTAACCATTCGACACCCACAACACGCATAATCAAAGAGATCTATCAGACATTAACTAAATGTGTCATATCATTAAATGAATGCATCTAAGGCTACAATCAACAACAATTCATAAAAAACATACAAACCTAGTGTCCAGATAATTGATCAAGATGAGAACGAGGGGACAAAATCTGCAGAGGGGTTAAGATAAAGATGGTTTAAGTACACAACATTTCAAAGTGTTAAGATAAGCATGATCATATAGCATTAACGACCTACCACATAATCTCCAAAGGATAACTCGCTTACAAGAGAGTTGAGAGAGAGTGGTTTTTGCGAGATGCGTGTTTTGACCAAGAAAGAAAACTGATTTGACCATGACACTCAACCCGCATACTTAGGAAAATTATTATAGCGAGTTGACACTTTTAGTCCCTCTACTTATCAAAGCAACTCGCATATCGTGTACACGAATAGTGGGTTGACACTTTTAGACCCTATACAACGTGAAGCAACTCGCATACTGGATAAAACATGGACTAAAATATCATCACATATCAAACCACCTTTTATCATACCAATAATCATAAATTAACACCACATAGAATGCAATAGCCAAAGCACACAAATAAGAATGCGATGATTAATTAAGCAATGTCTTGAATCAACTAAAGGTGCACAATTCTCCCCTCAATCAATGATACGAGATAGTGAGTAATCATTGATTGACATAGTATTATGAGATTACTACGACTAAAGTATGAGATTGTAAAACAAATAAACTAAAAGATTATAACACTACTGTTCGAACTTCATCTAAAATCTCGTGGCATTGTTGAATGACATTTCTAGGACCGTAGATGTTATCGATGATGATAATAGAGTAAAATGAGTGAAATAATAGAGATTCGTCCCAAACCGTCAAGTTTTATCTCAGCTAGCCACTGTGAATGGCTAACCGTAACAAACTTAAAACAATCCGAAACAAATGCAATGAAGTCCAGAGAGTATAGTGTTTCCCGTGTCGTTATGTCCCAACGAAATGTGCGAGAATAGTCAAACGAATAGTGATCGAGAGGATTTGAACGGATAAGGAGATATGATTGATTATAACTAAGAAAAGTTTATAAATTACAGGGCTTAAATGCAAATTAAAGAAAATTAAAAGATAAACTATATTAAATAAACGCTATCACTATTTTTAAACTGATGTTTTTGATTTTTCTTTTATAAAACTTAAATTAAAAACTACGCGACGTACAAAAGAAAATGTGAAACTGAAGCAATATTAATCCTAAAAATATGAAAATGACATTTTACAAACCTAATGATAAGAGAAAATTTTAGAAAAAGAAAATTATTTTTAAAACTATTTATCTAATTATTATTAATTAAAACTATTTTTACTTATTTAATAATACCCTAAAATACAAGAAAATATGAAATAAAGCTAGAAAAATGAAATTATGACTTGGAAAAATCTAAAATAACTAAAGAGAATTTTCAAAACTATTTTTATATTTTTTCGATTATTTTCTATTTTCTATGAATTAAAACTATTTAAAACTAATTAAATTGCTTAAAATTACAAATTAAACTAAGAAAATCTGAAAAATAATTTTTGACTTTTATATTTATCTTAACCTAGGAAAATGAAAACTTATTTTTTGAAACTTTTCGAATTAATTGTATTAAAAGCTAATTAAAAATGCCTAAAAACTGCTTTTAATTAAGAAAAATAGCAAACAGACCTAGAAAATATGAAAAATTCAGGAAAAGTCTAATTTAATATTATGAATCTAAGAAAATATAAAACAAGGGCTTGTGTGTAGAGAATATGAATCAGAATGCAAGTGCTTATAATAAGCACTTGAAATAAGCACAAGGTACCAAATAGCACCAAACCTTCACGTAAGCTATAATAAGCTAAAACTACTCAAATGCAACTAATTACAACTATCCTAAACCTCTGAAATGCAAACTACACAGATTTGATGATTTGAGCATTAAGTGCTAAAACAGTTTTTGGGTACTACTTTGTAGCTTAAGAATAAGCTAACCAATAAGTCGGAACTCAAAACCAAAAGTTGGAATCTAAACTAGACCTGGCTAGCTACTTGTAAACCAAAGACAAGACCAAGAGAAGCTCTTATGAGCTTTTGACAAGCTCTGCAAGCAAATCGAGAAAACTCAAGATTCATCGAGTTTTGTGAGCAGGCATATAAGCTGCTTGACAAGCTATTTTGAAGCTTTTAGAAAATTACTAAAAATCTACAAAAATCATAATAAGAAACTAGACCAGTTGAAGTTTTAAAACCCAAAGTTTCACTTGATTTGACCCGAAATGAATCAATGAAAAATCACCCTAGGTTGGTGAAAACCGGTTTTTCAAGTTTTGACTTTTGACGCTTATGAAAACTTTGACTTTTATGAACTTTGATCTTAATTTATGGACTGAATATGATGTTTTATGATGAAATAAAACTATGCAAGCTACCTCTATGAATTCTAAACACAAAACAAGCTTTTGATTTCACAAAATTCCAACAGATAATGAATTAAGACAGATTAAAAGTGATTTTGACTTTTGAGTTATGCAGCACAATATAATGACTAGAAATGATTCAAATGACCTATATTGAGACCGAGTAGACAGATTTCAAGCACAAACAAGAGCTCAAGCTCAATTAAACCCACCGATCCAAACACCATTTTAAAAAACTGTTTTGCAATTTAAACTAAACTTGTTATCGATTTAGCTCATTTAACCACTTAAACTAACTCTAGTTATCCTAATTACCACTAATTAAACATGTTTAAACTATTTAATGACCACAGATTCAAATACAAGCACAATATGCAAACCGCATTAAAAATGAAAATGAGAAAAATAAAAACTCACAAGTGTCCAAATTTTGTAGCTTAAAGCTTAAACCATAACCCAATACTACTATTCTATCCAAATCCAACCCAAATCAAGCTCGCATCAACCCATTCCATTTCCAAATGCTTGACCCAAATCTTCTCACATTGACTTTTGTTGACCAAAACCAAAGTTGCTTGAAACTGAATTATAAGCTTACCAAAAGCTATAATAAGCTTAAATAAGCTTATTTGAACTTAAAAATAAGCTATTTGAAGCTTTGAATATAAGAGTTTGAAACTAAAATTTTTAAACAATGAACATGAAAATATGAAACTTAAATGAAACTTTGAATTAATACTGAAAATGAATTACAATGATTAATTAACTTAAGTTTAATACATAGAAAGCTTGAAATTACAAATTTAAAAACTAATTAAGACATTAAAATAAAACGACATACATGAAATTTAAAAACTAACTACTTCTTCTCTTGCTTCTTCTTCCTCTTTTATACACCAAAAGCTTCTTCTCTCTCTCCTCCGAGTGAATCCCACTTTAATCTCAACCATTGGATGTCTAGAAATCATTTTGGCCATTTGATCATTTTGGCGGGAAAAGTGGTTTTGACCATGGGCTCGATTTTTGCAACTAGGGGGTGGCATTAATTGTGGTGTGATGTGTTGGTGATGATGATGATTTGGGGAGATAAGGTGATGAGAGGTGATGGGAGAGTTGCTTGGCAAGTCAGGGAAGGAGAAGAGGATAAGTGGGAGGAAGGGGTATTGTTTGACTTTGGTTTGACCAAGGGTCCAAAAGGAGGGTCAAAGGGGTTGATGGGGTCTCAATGTATAATGGCAGGGGTCCAAATGGGAAGAAGGGTCAAGGTTTGGTTTTATTATGACAAGGACCTTTTTGTAATTTCCAAACTTTGAGGACCAAATTTCGTAATTTTCCAAAGTTGTCACAAGGGTCACTTTTGACAAGTTTCAATAGTACAAGGACTATTTTGACATTTTCAAATTTCCAAGGACCAAACTTGACAATTTTCAAAGTTTAGGGACCTAAGTTGTAATTTTGCAATTTTAAATCTCAAGGACCAATTTTGACAACTCATGAATCCCTAGGGACTTAAAATGATATTTTTCTTTATTTTGATTTACCGTGGACTGCTTTTTGACAACTTTTGAAACTTGGGGACTAAAGCGCCAATTATGCAAACTTGATACGCTTTTCACCGATTTTGATATTTTGCATTTAAAACACATAAAACACTTATTTGTGATATTTTTATCATTTTGATGCATTTCGAGTGTTTTCGGATGTTTTTGCGTTTAAATGGTACAAAATGATGAGTATTTAGACACTCATCAATCCCCACACTAAGATATTGCTAGTCCCTAGCAATGTTTTGAGAAAAATTAATGGATTTCATCTCTTTACCAAAAGCCATTACTCGGAGTAGCCAAATGTTTCAGTTCAAGTAAGAACCTTGGTACACCGATAACCAAATGATTTTGAGCAAATCACCGACTTTCAACGGATTTGATTTGTCTTTACCGAAGCCGTTTGCTTCGGACTAGCCAACTCTTAGATAAATTATCAATATTATCTTTGGTGAGTGATTACCAATTATGGTTTTTCAATCGCCTTTACCACAAGCCATAAACTTGCGGGCTAGCCAACTCTTCACTTTTAAGGATATGGTGAGTGAATACCATACAATTTTGGGCAAATTGCAAGTCGTCAACGGATTTGAGATATCTTTACCAAGAGCCGTTGCTCTCGGATTAGCCAATCCTTTTGTTTATTAGACATGGCGGATCGATAATCATAAGTTGAGTAAGTGCAAAACACTTACTCCAAAAAAATTTTGGCCAAAATGGGGAATTGGGCGGTATAATTACATGATAAAATTCGTGAGAATTCCCCCACACTAGAAATGAATATTGCCCTCAATATTCAAAGTACCGCGGTTATGCCGAAACATAGAACGAAAAGGAAATACTACGGCCATTATTTAGCAAGATTTTTTTTTTTTTTTTTTTTTTTTGAAACTCTTATATACAACAATGGGCAACTCCCCACACTAGGTGGTACACACGGGTGAAAACCCATGTTTAGCTATTGTTTTTGATTACCGAGTCGCTAGCTTGACTCGACCCCAATTCATTTGTTCATGGGGAAAGTAACGTGGAAAACCAATCTCAATCGGACTTTCGCTCACGGTGTTAACAAACATATGAACATCGAAAGTTCCACACCGACGAGATACAACCGCGGTATTGTTAATAGTAGAAACTATAAAGGATGATACGGGGTCAAAGATGGTGTCCTCATTCCCGAAAGAGAAAAGGAAAGAGCAACCACACCATCCGTGAAGAATGGAATAAAGATGTGCATGAGAATGCAAGTCCATTCCTCATCGAAGAAGCAAATCACCATTTTGACATTTTAAGCTTAAACTTGAAGCTTATATGGTGATTGTCAATAAGATGTCCGGGAGGAGGGTGGGAAACGGTTCTTCAATCAATGATTTTCTAGAAAAGGATGTCTCCTCCGAATCAAAGTAAGTATTATCAATTCTGTTGGAATTGACTCATCACTAAGAAAGGCATCGACTTCATTCCAAAGTTGTCATCTTCCTCATCGAGTGAGAGAAGGGATGGAAGAGTCGGGAATAATAAGACTAGGAGATGATGGATCATTTTGAGCAATTCTTCAATGGGAAGAATGTCTCCCATTGGATCACAAACATCATCATCCAATTCAGATGAAACCAAGAGAGTTTGGTTTCATCCACGAGTTAACAAACTCGATACGATAAACCGATTCGGAGGTGGGACAAGTGGTGTGCTCTTAGAGCTAGCAATTTCCACCACTTCCGATAAAGTCTCCGATTCTAGATCATCATCATCAAGAACACTCTTGACTTTCCCGGTACAACTTTCAAACCATTTGTTTGAACCAGGTTGATTTTCAAAGCTTTTAACTCAAAGACGCTTTTGGTGACTCCTCTTAACCGTGAAATTTGAGAGTGTTGCATTGAATCTTTCGATTTTTGATCAATTGTGGCAACACTGCTTGGATAGAGGTTTGGAGTTTTGGTTGATATTCAACGTGAGTTCTTCGTTGTCAACCCGTATGGTCAACTCTTCAAAAATACATCAATCGAGCACGACTGCTCTCAAGAAAGCTCTCCCAAGATGAGGGAACTCTAGGATCCGCATCAAAGTCTACTACAACAAAGTCAAGAGGAAAGTGAAACTTTCCTACTTTCATCACGACATCCTCGGCTATCCCAAGTGGACGCGTTATGGAACGGTCCGCTAGCTCGAGTGTCATATAAGTGGATGAAAGTTTAGGAAGAGAGTTTCTTCCATACCGAGAGTGGCATGAGGTTAATGCTAGCGCCAAGATCGCCAAGGCGGAGCATTGAACCATCCCCAAGAAATCACACGGATTAAAAATCGCCGGGTCTTCAAGCTTTTGGGAAGCTTCTTGAGAAGGACCACGAGCATTGCTCATTGAGAGGGTTTTAGCCATCTCGGATAGCTTATCTTTGTTGTTCAAGAAGCCTTTAAGCGTGGATGCAAATTTAGGCATTAGAACGAGAGCATCAACGAAGCTTATGTCAAAGTGTAGTTCATTGAAGATTTGGAAAAATTTTTCCATTTGCTCTTTGTTTTGTCTTTGAGCTTCTCATCATTCATTCTTGATGGGTAAGGAAGTCGACTAGACTTTTGAGCCGGATGGAAGTCATTTCGGCTCGAATTTGTCTTCGAACTTCGGGTTCCGGACTTAAAGCTTGACTACCGAAGGTGGGACGTGCGGTACGTGGGCTTGAGAAATGCACCTTGTCCGTTGTATCCTTGGTAACTTGACTCATTGCTCCCGTGGAGGAGGCATTGGAGTCGAAGGTCCATTGTGCGCCTTACCACTACGAGTGGTGACGGCTTTCAACTCGGCATTGGGATTAGGAATTGTATTGCTTGGGAGTCCTCCGTAAGATGATGAAGCTTGGTTCATATTCATGTTCATGAAACCGCTCATCATATTCTTCAACTCATTTGTCTCGCCGAGACATTGTGGTATCAATTTCCTTTTTAGCTCAACCTCATGTTATTGATCCGAGTTTGCATTGAACGATGCTTGACTCAAGAATTTTCATGAAGTCATTTGGTGGGGAGCTTGAGAAGGTTGTTGATAACTTTGCCGATTTGGAGCTTGATATGGTTGGTTGAAATTGTTCCGGTTTTGATTGAAATTTTGAGAGTTATTGAAGTTTTGTCCTTGATTCGAACAAAGCGATTTTGATTGCCATGGTTTTGCACAGAGGAAAACCGGTGGTGTCATACCGCTAGGTGCACGGTAGTGAGGATCACCTTGTGGTCGGTATTGATTGTGGTTTACGAAGCTACGGAGCTTGGTAAAGGAAGCATCGGTTGCTTGACAATCATAATACGCATGTGGACCACTACAAGTTTCACACACCTTGTTTACGGCTTTGATTGGTTCCGGCTTATGAATTTCGCTTTTGATTTCCTTTACATCTTTCATCATACAACGGATGACGTCCGTTAGAGCGGCTATCGGAGCGGCTAACTCATAAGAGTTACTGGATGAAGAAGCAGGAGTGTTTGGAGTATTGACTTTGTTGCGAGAAATAGGAACTTTTGATTTTGCTCGCAAATCTCAATCACATCTTTAGGCTTACGATTCAAGATATTGCCACCGCGGTCGCATTCAAAGAATCTTGATCGCTACTGCTCAACCCATTATAAAAGATATTAACTTGTTGAAGCTCCGTGAATTCATGATGGGGCATTTCGAGGAGATCTTTGAATCTCTCCCATGCCTCTCCAAAGTTTTCATCGAAATTTTGACGAAATCCGAAATTTCATTTTAAGATTAGTCGTCTTTGATGGAGGAAAGAAATAATTGACAAACTTTTGAACAAGATCCTCCCAAGTTTCGATGGATCGAGGGGTTCTTTTTCCACCAAACCGGCCGTCCCTCAGTGAGAATGGAAATAGCATCAACTTGATTACTTTTGTGGCACATCCTTGAAATTGATAGTTGAAGTCAACTTGTTAAACCAACGGATGTGTGCATACGGGTCTTCTCGGTCAAACCCGTGGAATTGATTTGTAGACACAAGTGTGATCAAATGTGTCTTCAATTCAAAGTGATCGAATTGATTATCGGTAAAACGATGGCATCTCCATAACCCTCGGTGGGTGCTTGGAGCATTTCCGCCATAGTTCGCTCGTTCGCCATATTGTTGTTTGAAATAGTACGAATCTCGGGTTCGACTATTTGGGCAAAGACGCTCACGAGAACGTCGTCTAGGAATTTCGCTAGATCACGAAAAGGACTCAATGATCTAGAAGAACGAAAAGATGCACTAGAGTTAACTCTAAGAGATCTCGAGTTAAGGAAGGAATTATGAAAATGAAAATGGGGTAAGAAGAATCTTTTGGGTTTTATGGTTTTGAAAAGTAGATATAACAACAAATCCAATTAAAACAATATCGAGGCAAAACAACGGTGAACTTAAACCAATAATCACAAGATGAATGGCTTCTTTGAAAAGGTACACCACTCACAAGGACACAAAGGCAAGTTTTAATCTTTGGTTCGGGAACTTATTATGGTCGTACCCCAGTTAGGTAGTACAACGCCTTGGTTTGCGGTGGTAATCTTTTATGTTGTTATTATTAAACAAAGAAAACGACAAATCTTTTGTATTTTTATCTTTGATACATATATAGAAACAAAAGGAAAATATTTTTGTGTTTTATACGCTTTTGGATGTTTTGGGTTTTGGATTTTTTATAAGAAATATATATAGATATAGATAGATGGTATGAACAAGGAGTGAATATTCAAATCACTAACTGCTAAACGTAAGATAATTAGCACTGACCGCAATGGCGCCTAAAATTTGATTCGTCCCAAACCGTCAAGTTTTCTCACACAAGCTAGCCACTTGTGAATGGCTAACCGTAAGAAACTTAAAACAGTTCCGAAACAAATGCAATGAAGTCCGGAGAGTATAGTGTTTCCCGTGTCGTTATGTCCCAACGAGTGTGCGAGAATAGTCAAACGAATAGTGATCGAGAGGATTTGAACGGAAAAAGAGATATGATTGATTATAACTAAAGAAAAAGTTTATAAATTACAGGGCTTAAATGCAAATTAAAGAAAATTAAAAAGATAAATTATATTAAATAAACGCTATCACTATTTTTAAACTGATGTTTTTGATTTATCTTTTACAAAACTTAAATTAAAAACTACGCGACGTACAAAAGAAAATGTGATACTGAAGCAATATTAATCCTAAAAATATGAAAATGACATTTTTACAAACCTAATGATAAGAGAAAATTTTTAGAAAAAGAAAATTATTTTTAAAATTATTTATCTAATTATTATTAATTAAAAACTATTTTTACTTATTTAATAATACCCTAAAATACAAGAAAATATGAAATAAAGCTAGAAAAATGAAATTATGACTTGGAAAAATCTAAAATAACTAAAGAGAATTTTCAAAACTAATTTTGTATTTTTTTCGATTATTTTCTATTTTCTATGAATTAAAAACTATTTAAAACTAATTAAATTGCTAAAATTACAAATTAAACTAAGAAAAATCTGGAAAAATATTTTTTGACTTTTATATTTATCTTAACCTAGGAAAATGAAAACTTATTTTTTGAAACTTTTTCGAATTAATTGTATTAAAAGCTAATTAAAATTGCCTAAAAACTGCTTTTAAATTAAGAAAAATAGCAAAAAAGACCTAGAAAAATATGAAAAATTCAGGAAAAGTCTAAAATAATATTATGAATCTAGAGAAAATATAAAACAGTGGCTTGTGTGTAAGAAAATGAATCAGAATGCAAGTGCTTATAAATAAGCACTTGAAATAAGCAAAGGTACCAAATGAGCACCAAACTATCACGAAGCTATAATATGCTAAAACTACTCAAATGCAACTAATTACAACTATCCTAAACCTCTGAAATGCAAACTACTAGATTTGATGATTTGAGCTTAATGCTAAAAACAGTTTTGAGGTACTACTTTAAGCTAGAAAATAAGCTACCCAATAAGTCGAAACTCAAAACCAAAAGTTGGAACCTAAACTAGACCTGGCTAGCTACTTGTAAACCAAAGATGAGACCAAGACAAGCTCTTATGAGCTTTTGACAAGCTCTCGCACAAAATCGAGAAAACTCAAGATTCATCGAGTTTGTGAACAGGCAAATAAGCCCTGCTTGACAAGCTATTTTGAAGCTTTTAGAAAATTACTAAAATCTACAAAAATCATAATAAGAAACTAGACCAGTTGAAGTTTTAAAACCCAAAGTTTCACTTGATTTGACCCGAAATGAATCAATTAAAAATCACCCTAGGTTGGTGAAAAACCGGTTTTCAAGTTTTGACTTTTGACACGATTATGAAACTTTGACTTTTATGAACTTTGATTCCAATTTATGGACTGAATATGATGTTTTATGATGAAATGAAACTAATGCAAGCTATCTCTATGTATTCTAAACACAAAACAAGCTTTTGATTTCACAAAATTCAACAGATATGAAATTAAGACATTAAAATGTGATTTTGACTTTTGAGTGTTGCAGATGCAATATTAATGACTAAAATGATTCAAATGGTCCTATAATTGAGACCGAGTAGACAGTGTTTTAAGCACAAACAAGAGCTCAAGCTCAATTAAACCCACCGATCCAAACACTACTTTTAAAACTGATTTGCAATTTAAACTAAACTGTTAATCGATTTAGCTCAAGCCAACCACTTAAACTAGATCTATAATTATCCTAATTACCACTAATTAAACATGTTTAAACTATTTAATGACCACAATTCAAATATAAAGCACAATAAAAAATTGCATTAAAAATGAAAATGAGATACAAACTCACAAGTGTCCAACTTATTTTGCAAGCTTAAACCAAACCCAAACTACTATTCTAATCAAATCCAACCCAAATCCAAGCTCGCATCAACCCCATTCCATTTCCAAACTGCTTGAACCAAAATCTCTTCAGATTGACTTTTGTTGACCAAAACCAAAGTTGCTTGAATCTGTTTATAAGCTTACTAAAAGCTATAATAAGCTTAAATAAGCTTATTTGAACTTAAAAATAAGCTATTTGAAGCTTGAATATAAGAGTTTGAAATTGAAATTTGCAACAATGAACATGAAAATATGAAACTTAAGTGAAACTTTGAATTAATACTTGAAAATGAGATTACAATGATTAATTAACTTAAGTTTAATACAATAAAGCTTGAAATTACAAATTTAAAAGACTAATTAAGACATTGAAATAAAAACGACATACATAAATTTAAAAACTAACTACTACGCCTTCTCTCTTGCTTCTTCTTCTCTTTTATACACCAAAATGCTTCCTCTCTCCTCCGAGTCAATCCCACTTTAATTGGGGCCATTGGATGTCTAGAAATCATTTTGGCCATTGGATCATTTGGCGGAAAAACTGTTTTGACCTGTGGGCTCGATTTTTGCAACTAGGGGGTGGCATTAATTGTGGTGTGAAAGGTTGGTGATGATGATGATGAGGGAGGATAAGGTGAGGGATGAGGTGATGGGGAGAGAGTTGCGTTGGGCAAGTCAGGGAAGGAGATAAGGTGAAAGTGGGAGGAAAGGGGTTTGTTTGACTGGGTTTGACCGGGGTCCAAAAAAAGGGTCAAAGGTTTAATGGCAGGGGGTCAATTGGTAATGGCGGGGTCAAAATGGTAAAGGGTCAAGGCTTAGTTTATTAATACAAGGACCATTTTGCAATTTCGCCAAACTTGAAGGACCAATTTCGCCAATTTTCCAAAGTTGTCACAAGGACCACTTTTGACAAGTTTCAATAGTACAAGGACTATTTTGACATTTTCAAATTTCCAAGGACCAAACTTGACATTTTGAAAGTTTAGGGACCTAAGTTGTAATTTTGCAATTTTAAATCTCAAGGACCAATTTTGACAACTCATGAATCCCTAGGGACTTAAAATGATATTTTTCTTTATTTTGATTTACCAGGACTGCTTTTGACAACTTTTGAAACTTGGGGACTAAAGCGCCAATTATGCAAACTTGATACGTTTTCACCGATTTTGATATTTTGCATTTAAAACACATAAAACACTTATTTGTGATATTTTTATCATTTTGATGCATTTCGAGTGTTTTCGGATGTTTTTGCAGTTTAAATGGTACAAAATGATGAGTATTTAGACACTCATCAAGTTTTCAATCGCCTTTACCACAAGCCATAAACTTGCGGGCTAGCCAACTCTTCACTTTTAAGGATATGGTGGTGAATACCATACAATTTTGGGCAAATTGCAAGCCGTCAACGGATTTGAGATATCTTTACCAAGAGCCGTTTGCTCTGGATTAGCCAATCCTTTTGTTTATTAGACATGGCGGATGATAACCATAAGTTGAGTAAGTGCAAAACACTTACTCCAAAAAAAAATTTTGGCCAAAATGGGGAATTGGGCGGTATAATTACATGATAAAATTCGTGAGAATTCCCCCACACTAGAAATGAATATTGCCCTCAATATTCAAAGTACCGCGGTTATGCGAAACATAGAACGTAAAAGGAAATACTACGGCCATTATTTAGCAAAGAGATTTTTTTTTTTTTTTTTTTTTTTTTTGAAACTTTATATACAATGTGGGCAACTCCCCACACTAGGGTGGTGGAACACACGGGTGAAAACCCATGTTTAGCTCTCTTTTTTTGATTACCGAGTCGCTAGCTTGACTCGACCCCAATTCATTTGTTCATGGGGAAAGTAACGTGGAAAACCAATCTCGATCGGACTTTCGTTCACAATGTTAATAAACATATGAACATCGAAAGTTCCACACCGACGAGATACAACCGCGGTATTGTTAATAGTAGAAACTATAAAGGATGATACGGGGTCAAAGATGGTGTCCTCATTCCGAAAGAGAAAAGGAAAGAGCAACCACACCATCGTGAAGAATGGAATAAAGATGTGCATGAGAATGCATGTCCATTCCTCATCGAAGAAGCAAATCACCATTTTGACATTTTAAGCTTAAACTTGAAGCTTATATGGTGATTGTCAATAAGATGTCCGGGAGGAGGGTGGGAAGCGGTTCTTCAATCATGATTTTCTAGAAAAGGATGTCTCCTCCGAATCAAAGTAAGTATTATCAATTCTGTTGGAATTGACTCATCACTAAGAAAGGCATCGACTTCATTCCAAAGTTGTCATCTTCCTCATCGAGGAGTGAGAAGGGATGGAAGAGTCGGGAATAATAAGACTAGGAGATGATGGATCATTTTGAGCAATTCTTCAATGGGAAGAATGTCTCCCATTGGATCACAAACATCATCATCCAATTCGGATGGCGAAGAGAGTTTGGTTTCATCCACGAGTTAACAAACTCGATACGATAAAGCGATTCGGAGGTGGGACAAGTGGTGTGCTCTTAGAGCTAGCAATTTCCACCACTTCCGATAAAGTCTCCGATTCTAGATCATCATCATCAAGAACACTCTTGACTTTCACGGTACAACTTTCAAACCATTTGTTTGAACCGGGGTTGATTTTCAAAGCTTTTAGCTCAAGACGCGTTTTGGTGACTCCTCTTAACCGTGAAATTTGAGAGTGTTGCATTGAATCTTTCGATTTTTGATCAATTGTGGCAACACTCTGTTTGGATAGAGGTTTGGAGTTTTGGTTGATATTCAACGTGAGTTCTTCGTTGTCAACCCGTATGGTCAACTCTTGACAAATACATCAATCGAGCACGACTCGTTCTCAAGAAAGCTCTCCCAAGATGAGGGAACTCTAGGATCCGCATCAAAGTCTACTACAACAAAGTCGGAGGAAAGTGAAACTTTCCTACTTTCATCACGACATCCTCGGCTATCCCAGTGGACGCGTTATGGAGCGGTCCGCTAGCTCGAGTGTCATATAAGTGGATGAAAGTTTAGGAAGAGACAGTTTCTTCCATACCGAGAGTGGCATGAGGTTAATGCTAGCGCCAAGATCGGCCAAGGCGGAGCATTGAACCATCCCAAGAAATCACACGGATTAAAAATCGCGGGGTCTTCAAGCTTTTGGGAAGCTTCTTGAGAAGGACCACCGAGCATTGCTCATTGAGAGGGTTTTAGCCATCTCGGATAGCTTATCTTTGTTGTTCGATAAGCCTTTAAGCGTGGATGCAAATTTAGGCATTAGAACGAGAGCATCAACGAAGCTTATATCAAAGTGTAGTTCATTGAAGATTTGGAAAATTTTTCCATTTGCTCTTTGTTTTGTCTTTGAGCTTCTCATCATTCATTCTTGATGGGTAAGGAAGTCGACTAGACTTTTGAGCCGGGATGGAAGTGTTTTCGGCTCGAATTTGTCTTGAACTTGGGTTCGGACTTAAAGCTTGACTACCGAAGGTGGGACGTGTCTTGATGCCGTGGGCTTGAGAAATGCACCTTGTCCGTTGTATCCTTGGTAACTTGACTCATTGCTCCGGTGGAGGAGGCATTGGAGTCGAAGGTCCATTGTGCGTCTTACCACTACAGTGGTGACGGCTTTCAACTCGGCATTGGGATTAGGAATTGTATTGCTTGGGAGTCCTCCGGAAGATGATGAAGCTTGGTTCATATTCATGTTCATGAAACCGCTCATCATATTCTTCAACTCATTTGTCTGCCGAGACATTGTGGTATCAATTTCCTTTTTAGCTCAACCTCATGTTATTGATCCGAGTTTGCATTGAGCGTATGCTTGACTCGGTAATTTTCATGAAGTCATTTGGTGGGGAGCTTGAGAAGGTTGTTGATAACTTTTTGATTTGGAGCTTGATATGGTTGGTTGAAATTGTTCGGTTTTGATTGAAATTTTGAGAGTTATTGAAGTTTTGTCCTTGATTCGAACAAAGCGATTTTGATTGCCATGGTTTTGCAGGAGGAAAACCGGTGGTGTCATACCGCTAGGTGCAGTAGTGAGGATCGACTTGTGGTCGGTATTGATTGTGGTTTCTGAAGCTACGGGAGCTTGGTAAAAGGAAGCATCGGTTGCTTGACAATCATAATCGCATGTGGACCACTACAAGTTTCACACACCTTGTTTACGGCTTTGATTGGTTCCGGCTTATGAATTTCGCTTTTGATTTCCTTTACATCTTTCATCATACAACGGATGACGTCCGTTAGAGCGGCTATCGGAGCGGCTAACTCAGAAGAGTTACTGGATGAAGAAGCAGGAGTGTTTGGAGTATTGACTTTGTTGCGAGAAATAGGAACTTTTGATTTTTGCTCGCAAATCTCAATCACATCTTTAGGCTTACGATTCAAGATATTGCCACCTGCGGCTGCATTCAAAGAATCTTGATCGTTACCGTTCAACCCATTATAAAAGATATTAACTTGTTGAAGCTCCGTGAATTCATGATGGGGCATTTCGAGGAGATCTTTGAATCTCTCCCATGCCTCTCCAAAGTTTTCATCGAAATTTTGACGAAATCCGAAATTTCATTTTAAGATTAGTCGTCTTTGATGGAGGAAAGAAATAATTGACAAACTTTTGAACAAGATCCTCCCAAGTTTCGATGGATCGAGGGGTTCTTTTCCACCAAATCCGGTTGTCCCTCAGTGAGAATGGAAATAGCATCAACTTGATTACTTTTGTGGCACATCCTTGAAATTGATAGTTGAAGTCAACTTGTTAAACCAACGGATGTGTGCATACGGGTCTTCTCGGTCAAACCCGTGGAATTGATTTGTAGACACAAGTGTGATCAAATGTGTCTTCAATTCAAAGTGATCGAATTGATTCTTGGTAAAGCGATGGCATCTCCATAACCCTCGGTGGGTGCTTGGAGCATTTCCGCCATAGTTCGTTAAATCGCCATATTGTTGCTTGAAATAGTACGAATCTCGGGTTCGACTATTTGGGCAAGACGTCTCGAGAACGTCGTCTAGGAATTTCGCTAGATCACGAAAAGGACTCAATGATCTAGAAGAGCGAGTGCGCATGCACTAGAGTTAACTCTAAGGATCTCGAGTTAAGGAAAGGAATTATGAAAATGGTGAAAATGGGGTAAGAAGAATCTTTTGGGTTTTATGGTTTTGAAAAGTAGATATAACAACAAATCCAATTAAAACAATATCGAGGCAAAACAACGGTGAACTTAAACCAATAATCACAAGATGAATGGCTTCTTTGAAAAGGTACACCAATCACAAGGACACAAAGGCAAGTTTTAATCTTTGGTTCGGGAACTTATTATGGTCGTACCCCAGTTAGGTAGTACCTTGCCTTGGTTTGCGGTGGTAATCTTTTATGTTGTTATTATTAAACAAAGAAAACGACAAATCTTTTGTATTTTTATCTTTGATACATATATAGAAACAAAAGGAAAATATTTTTGTGTTTTATCGTTTTGGATGTTTTGGGTTTTGGATTTTTATAAGAAAATATATATAGATATAGATAGATGGTATGAACAAGGAGTGAATATTCAAATCACTAATCGCTAAGCGTAAGATAATTAGCACTGACTCCCCGTGGCGCTAAAATTTGATTCGTCCCAAACCGTCAAGTTTTCTCACACAAGCTAGCCACTTGTGAATGGCTAACCGTAAGAAACTTAAAACAGTTCGGACACAAATGCAATGAAGTCCAGAGAGTATAGTGTTTCCCAGTCGTTATGTCCCAACGAAAGTGTGCGAGAATAGTCAAACGAATAGTGATCGAGAGGATTTGAGCGGAAAAGAGATTATGATTGATTATAACTAAAGAAAAAGTATATAAATTACAGGGGCTTAAATGCAAATTAAAGAAAATTAAAAGATAAACTATATTAAATAAACGCTATCACTATTTTTAAAGCGATGTTTTGATTTTCTTTTATAAAACTTAAATTAAAAACTACGTGACGTACAAAAGAAAATGTGAAACTGAAGCAATATTAATCCTAAAAATATGAAAATGACATTTTACAAACCTAATGATAAGAGAAAATTTTTAGAAAAAGAAAATTATTTTTAAAACTATTTATCTAATTATTATTAATTAAAACTATTTTACTTATTTAATAATACCCTAAAATACAAGAAAATATGAAATAAAGCTAGAAAAATGAAATTATGACTTGGAAAAATCTAAAATAACTAAAGAGAATTTTCAAAACTAATTTTGTATTTTTCGATTATTTTCTATTTTCTATGAATTAAAAACTATTTAAAACTAATTAAATTGCTAAAAATTACAAATTAAACTAAGAAAATCTGGAAAAATATTTTTTGACTTTTTATATTTATCTTAACCTAGGAAAAATGAAAACTTATTTTTTGAAACTTTTACGAATTAATTGTATTAAAAGCTAATTAAAATTGCCTAAAAGCTGTTTTAAATGAAGAAAAATAGCAAACAGTGAACTAGAAAAATATGAAAAATTCAGGAAAAGTCTAAAATAATATTATGAATCTAAGAAAAATATAAAACAGTGGCTTGTGTGTAAGAGAATATGGAAGCTGCAATGCAAGTGCTTATAAATAAGCACTTGAAATAAGCCAAAAGGTACAAATGAGCACCAAACTATCACGAAGCTATAATATGCTAAAACTACTCAAATGCAACTAATTACAACTATCCTAAACCTCTGAAATGCAAGCTACACAGATTTGATGATTTGAGATTAAGTGCTAAAAGCAGTTTTAGCTACTACTTTGAAGCTTAAGAATAAGCTAACCAATAAGTCGAAATCAAAACCAGTTATTGGAACCTAAACTAGACCTGGCTAGCTACTTGTAAACCAAAGACAAGACCAAGACAAGCTCTTATGAGCTTTGACAAAGCTCTGCGCAAAACCTGAAAACTCGGTGAATCGAGTTTGTGCATGCAGGCACATATAAAGCCTGTTTGACAAGCCATTTTGAAGCTTATAGAAAATTACTAAAATCTACAAAAATCATAATAAGAAACTAGACCAGTTGAAGTTTTAAAACCCAAAGTTTCACTTGATTTGACCGAAATGAATCAATTAAAAATCACCCTAGTTGGGTGGAAAATGACGGTTTTCAATTTTTGACTTTTGAGCGATTATGAAAACTTTGACTTTAATGAACTTTGAACTTAATTTATGGACTGATTATGATGTTTTATGATGAAATAAACTATATGCAAGCTACCTCTATGAATTCTAAACACAAAACAAGCTTTTGATTTCACAAAATCCAACAGATAAGAAATTAAGACAGATCATGGTGATTTTGACTTTTGAGATTTGAGACACAATATGATGACTAGAATGGTTCAAATGGTCCTATATTGAGACTAAGTAGCAGTTTCAAGCACAAACAAGAGCTCAAGCTCGGTTAAGCCACTGATCCAAACACTACTTTAAAAACTGATTTGCAATTTAACTAACTAATTGTTAATTAGCTTATTCAAAGCTATATTTTAAATCTAGTTACCTAATTAAACTACTTATTTGTCTAAACTATTAATGACCACAATTATCAAAGCACAATATAAATTATCAAATGCAATAATGAAAATAAGTGATATTCAAACACTTACACAAGTCCCAAATTATATTTTGCAAACTTAAACCGAACCCCAATACCACTATTCTATTCAAACCCAACCCAATCAACTCTGCATCAACCAATTCCATTTCCAAATGCTTGAACCAAAATCTCTTCACAGTTGACTTTTGTTGACCCAAAATGAAAATTGCTTGGGCTGTTTTCCAAGCTTATCAAAAGCTATAATAAGCTTAAATAAGCTTATTTGAACTTAACATAAGCTATTTGGAGCTTTTTTATAAGAGTTTGAAACTAAATTTTGCAACAATGAACATGAAAATATGAAATTTAAGTGAAACCTTGAATTAACACTTGAAAAGCAGATTGTAATGATCAAACAACTTGAGTTTAATACAGAAAGCTTTAAATTACAAAATTAGGAGACTAGCTAAGACAATTTAATAAAAACGACATACAAGAAATTTAAAAACTAACTACTACTTTCTCTTGCTTCTTCTTCCTTTTTATACTCAAAATGCTTCCCACTCTCTCTCGAGTGAATCCCACTTTAATCTCAACCATTGGATGTCTTAGAAATGATTTTGGCCATTGGATCATTTTGGCGGAAAAGCTGTTTTGACACATGGGCTCGATTTTTGCAACTAGGGGGTGGCATTAATTGTGGTGTGAAAGGTTGGTAGATATGATGATGAGGGGAGGATAAGGTGAGGTGATGGGAGAGGCTTGCGGTCAAGTGGGGAAGGAGATAAGGAGGTGGGAGGAAAAGGGTGGTTTTTGACTGGGTTGACCAAGGGTCCAAAATAGAGGGTCAAAGGTTTAATGGGGGGGGTCAATTGGTGTAATGGGGGGTCCAAAATAGATTTTGAAAGGGTCATGGGCTTAGTTTTAAATTACAAGGACCATTTTGTAATTATTCCAAATTTTGAGGACCAATTCGCCATTTTCCAAAGTTGTCACAAGGACCAACTTTTGACAAGTTCCAATAGTACAAGGACTATTTTGACATTTTCAAATTTTCAAAGGACCATTTGTGACAATTTTCAAAGTTTAGGGACCTAAGTTGTAATTTTGCAATTTTAAATCTCAAGGACCAATTTTGACAACTTAAGAATCCCTAGGGACTTGAAATGATATTTTCTTTATTTTGATTTACAGGGACTGTTTTTGACAACTTTTGAAACTTGGGGACTAAAGCGCCAATTATGCAAACTTGATCGTTTTCACCGATTTTGATATTTTGCATTTAAAACACATAAAACACTTATTTGTGATATTTTTATCATTTTGATGCATTTCGAGTTTTCGGATGTTTTGCGGTTTAAATGGTACAAAATGATGAGTATTTCGACAAAGCTATATAGTTTTCAACTTGGGGGCGGGCTTGATTTAGATGCTTTAAATCTTTCATCTTAAATGCATTAAATTTGCCTAGTTCTGGTCGTTTAGTGGCATTATGAGCAGTTGATTTTTCCAAAGTTGATGATTTTCGAACTTAGTATTCACTCTATTTCCGTATTTTCCTAAGCTCATTTTTAACGCAGCGATAGTGAAACTCTTATCTTGAATTTGGTTTTGAGGGCATCTATGTCAAATGTCATGGAGTTGATTTTATCAATCTGCTTGGTCCTACACTCCAAAAGTTCTTCTTGATTCATTTTCTCTTAGCAACTTAGCAACACATAGGGCTAGTTCCTCATTCCTAGACTTAATTGCATCACAAGCTTCATAATTAATATCCGTATTCATGTTCATTTGAATGTCGATATTTGTTTTTTCGAGTTACAAATGGTTGAGTCTTTGTCTAGAATCGTGTTTTAAGCGATTAATTTGAAAAAATTCACGGAATTCGGGAATTCGGATTTGTGCATGCATTTGAAACAATATAATTTTCTTCCTTTTGCTGTAGTGAAATTTCCAAGGAAATGCAGTGTTCTTCAAGAGTTGAATATTTGTAAGAAAGTTCATCAAATGCCCTTTTTGAAACCATATCATTAGTTTTAAAGCATACCGACTCAGTCTCAACCATATCAATTTTATCAGACTCATGTTTATCCATAAATTCAAATGGTTTGGATACGTTACCAGATGCATTGTGTTGATCATTCAAGAGTAGCACATCAGATGACACATGATCTTCAATTGGTCTGACACTTGCATCCTCATTACTTGTACTGAGCATCAATGAATTTATGTTAGTTTCAGGCTCCTCGGTCTCAGATTCTTTTCATTCATCGTCAGCAGATATAGCATTTGATGCTATTCCAATTTCATAGCAGTAATCAACTGATGGTGCTCTACATTCGTTCAACTTTCTGATCACAGCATCCCCTGATAGTTCACAGTTCTCTTTCAGTTGATCTTGGACTTCAACGTCATTTTCTTTAGCAGCTTCCTCAATGTACATCTTCATATTATCCATTAATTGGATGAATGTATTGGTAAATTCCCGAATTTCCATTACAGTATGCCTTTTGAAGGTGAAATTTGAGAGTTGTTGATCGAAGTCTGCTGAATATTCCTCATTGATAAATGGCTGGAATTGTTTGTGAATCATCTGAAGTACACCCATGGAATCATTTTTTATTATCTTCCCGTTGATGAGTTGGTTCTTCAATTGTTCCAGGTATAGCAACGTCGTTTTCTTTAGTGAAGGAAATTCCTGACAGAAAAGGGCACTGCATGTTCGATCCATGGATGTGGATAAAACTTGTGAGATATGAGAATGAAGCAGTAAATAGGGTTCAAATCGCATTCAATATGTAATTTGCAGAGGTTCAATTGGGTTGGACTCAAAGTGTGACGGGTTTAGATCATCATTTGTTGAATCTGTTAAGGTCAAGCATTATGAATAGTACATACTTTGTCTCAAATCCTTCGAGTCATAAAGTTTGAGCACTTTAGAGATTACGGGTTTAGTCATAAAGTTTGGACTCTACGGGATTTTACTATTCTTTTGATTAAACTAGGAAATTGATTCTTTCACGGGATTTTACTAAACCAAAAGAACAACCGTAAGAGTGTATCACGAAGAAGTAACAAGTCTCAATAGACAAGTAGCTAAACACTCAGCTTGCTTAGTTATCAACTCGCTAAACAATCAGCTCGCTCAAAGAAACAAGTTGCTTTAAGGAATCAACTCGCTAAATAGCCAAGTCGCATTAGTATCAACTCGCAACACAATCAACTCGCTTAATGAAACAAGTCGCTAAATAGCTAACTCGCTTTAGTATCAACTCGCAACACAATCAACTCGCTTTATGAAACAAGTCGCTTTAAGAATCAACTCGCTTAATAGCAAGTCGCAAACATACACAACTCGCTTAACCACCAAGTCGCTTAAAAGCTTAACTCGCTAAATAGCCAAGTCGCATATATCAACTCGCATCCAGTAGCAAAGCAACTCGCTTCGAAGAAACTCAAGTCCGAGACTCAACTCGCTTAGTACAAAGTTCACAAATAACCACTTTATCAATCAAAAACAACCAAACCACAATGATTTAAGCCTTCCAATTCAAAACATAAACACATATGATGATCCTAAACACAAAAGTACAAGCAAAATTCAAACTTTAACACTAGAATTTGTCCAAATGATTCAAACTCTCCTAAACACTTAATACCCCAAAAACCTTATGAAATCCACCAAAACAAGGAGCATGAAAGATGAGTGATCAAACCATGGCTCTGATACCAATTGTAAGATATAGGATTTCATAATCACATTATAGCACAACCAATATAGGCGTATATAAGTTTTAGAGAGAAAGGAGATGTTCTAGTAAGAAAACTCATGGAAGGTTAGATTCAAGTGAACATTCAACCTCTCCTTTGTGGGAGAGGGCTATTCTCTAAACAATACGCCCTCCTACGTGGTGTGGATCGAGCATACAATGGGTAAGACCGTCCTTCCTCACGGTGTTGCACTATACTAAACTAAGCTAATAAGCGACTAATACCTAATCATAATAAGCGATATGTCTGAGCTAACTTAAGCTAGATTATGCTTGGGGATCGATGCTTCTGATAGAATATCCATTCCTAACAATAAGGGGATATTGTTAGGGGTGGATATTCTATTGTGAAGCATCGATCACCCCAAGCATAATCTAGCTTAAGTTAGCTCGTAGACATATCGCTTATTATGATTAGGTATTAGTCGATTATTAGCTTAGTTTAGTATAGTGCAACACCGTGGAGGAAGGACGGTCTTATCCATTGTATGCGATCCATGTTCCGTAGGAGGGCGCTATTGTTTCAGATAAATAGCCCTCTCCCACAATGGAGAGGTTGAATGTTCACTTGGAATCTAACCTTCCATGAGTTTTCTCTTACTAGAACATCTCCCTTTCTCTCTCTAAAACTTATATACGCCTATATTGGTTGTGCTATAATGTGATTATGAAATCCTATATCTTACACAAACCAATTATTACAGCCTTAGAATACATCAAGGAATATTGTATGAAGAGGATAATGCATGTTGTGATGGTGATTGAGAAGAGTAATGGGCCACTAACACCAACTGCACAACACATGCTAAAGGGTATTAAGAAAGAGGTTGTTAAGTATAATGTTTTATGGAATGGGGGAAGTAAGTTTCAGGTTAGTGGACCATGGGGTGACCAATGTGTAGTTAATGTTGTAGAAAAGTCTTGTACTTGCAGAAGATGGGAGATAACAGGTTTACCATGTAAACATGATGTTGCTACCAATTGGAATATGGCTTTAAATGGGCAACAAGTTGGATGATGCAGATTTTACTGACTAGGTTTTAATATTTATAAGTATCTCGTTTACCTATGGTCTACCTTATGCACTAACGGGCGGTGTACCCGATCGTGTGTAGTGTAGTGTCGGTAAAACCGAGGTCGTCCCAAGAGCTATGTGAGCGGATTCTAATTAAGTCTAATTGTCCTTGGTTTTAATGGTTTAAGATTGGAATTATTAATTAACTAATAAAGCAAGAAATGACATAAAGCAAATAAAAGTAAAGGTTGTGATCAGTAGAGGAGAAGTGTGCTAACCTAGTTACTCGTCCTATCAAGTTATGTTCACGTCTAATTACTTCCGATTGCTTCAAGTGGGCTAGGACAACATTTGGTCAGTTCGTCCTAACCTATCAGCAAAGGTTTCCACCGAAGATCAAGTTACTACCCTTGAAAGTCCAGTTGTTTTTAGTCCCCTAAGCCAAGTCATTAAGTTCCGATACATGCAAGATTCATAACAATGAGTTCATGGGCGCTAGCATCTTAGACACTCATCCCTAACTTCTTAAGTTCATCCAAATGGCGGATGATCATTTGGTCAGTTCGCACAAGCGAATAAGGGTTGTCAGTTGGTCAATTCTTACCCTTCCCACTCAGTCTACCTACTTAAGGTCAGTTGGTCAATTCTCCTAAGCAACTAGACACTACCGCCATTCAAAACTACCGAAACAAGGGTAGCTACCAACAAACTATGCATGCATACACTAGAAACAATTATACGGAAGCAATGTAAACATAAACATAACAATTAAGGAATCATAAATAGGCTAGCACCAGAGGTGCTTAGCCGATCATATTAAATGAAACAATCAATTCAATGTTTAACATATTGAAATACATGAATCAAAAGTAAAAAGAAAGATAATCGCTAATGCTTATCGTTAGGGAGTGATTTCTCCCTTGGAGATGTCTCCGTATGCTCCTCAAGATCTGCCTTCAGTCCCTTACTCACGTTCTCTGCTTTGTGGTGTGGAGTGAATGATGTGAAATGCAGAATTTAGGGCTGGTATTTATAGGCGAGATCTAGTTACGGCGTAACTTAAGTTGATATTTACGCCGTAACCTATATAAATCCATAATTGCTCTCGTTATAGCTGGTTACGGTGTAACACATGGAATGAGTTACACCGTATCTTCAATACAGGTTACAAAATCATGATTATGTTGTAATCGTTGGAAAGAGTTATGGCATAGCTTGCAGCGGCGTGGAACATTATTTAACCTAATTGGTTACGGCATAATCCTAAGATGGAGTTACGCCGTAATCTGCTGTTGAGTTGGTCTTCTGAGTCACGCTCTTGTTACGGCGTAATGTGAGAGAGGAGTTACGCCGTAATTACTTCACGGTGGGCATACTATCATATATCTTCAATAAACTCTCCAAATCCGCGTCTAATTAGCTCCAATGCTCGTAATTTACGAGCGTGAAATATAGAGGAAAACAAGCATAAATTCATATAAATGATATAAAATACGAGCATTATCTGGGAAATTGACACTTAATATTTTCGGGACTATTTGATGTTATCATTGAGTCAGAGAAATATGGACTCATCCTTGTTACTATCTTATCACTTGGGAGGCAACTTACAAACACCATGTCGAGCCTATAACTAGCAACGAACATTGGGAAAAATCAAGCGTGCCAACAACCATTGTTCCACCAAACCGAAACAACTCTAGCTAGGTCAAAAGGTAGAAAAGAGTTAGGATAGTTCTTGAAAGTAAAGAGATTGTGAAGAATGGTAAGTTGTCAAGGGCTTGGAAGAGTGTTAAGTGTAGTATTTGTGGCATTTCTAGACACAAGCGGAAAACATATCTAGGGCATGGTGGAGCTCAAAGTAGTCAAACTGGCCCTAAGGGAAATGTCAAACCAGTGCCTAAAAAAGTTGCAGCAAAGAAGACACGTCTTAAAGGTAACAAAGTAGCAGCAGATAAAGAAGCTGAAAATCAAGATCAAGCAACTAAAGCAACTGGAATCTTTGTTATAATAGCATCAATGTCTTGTGTAGTCTTGACTGAATTACTTTTCACATGCATACCAGAAATATGTTTCTTCAAAATGTTGATTGTCGAGTTTTTGGCTTGAAGCTGAGCTTTTAAATCGTTTATTTCAAAAAATTCACGAAATTCCGGATTTTTACATGGTTTCATAGATTGAAAACTTTTCTCCTTTCTTTGTATTGCAATTTCAAGTGAAATGCAATGTTTTTCAAGTTTTGAGAATTTGTTTGAAAGTTCATCAAAAGCCTTTTTATCAACCATATTATCTATTTTGAAATTATTAGTCTCAGCCTCAACCAGTGAACATTTATCAGAATCATGTTCAGCATTTAGGTCAGTTTGTTTAGGTACATTAGCAGATGCACAATGTTGAACATTTAAGGGTACCTCATCACATGACACCTGTTCATTTATCGGTCTGATATCTGCATCTACATCATGTGTAACAAGAATCACTGAACTGCTGGTTGTGTCAAGCTCATTTGCCTCTGATTCTCTGCATTCAGCGACAACTGATCCAACATCCGATGCTTTACATGATTCAACATTACAATCACTTGATTGCACCCTATTTCATTCACCTTGACATCATTCACAAGAGTGTGCTGTGCCCTTTCCTCAATATACTTCCGAACATTATCCAAGAGTTGGATAAATGTTTCTCTGAACTCAGCTGCATCCATACCAGTATGAACAACAAAACATCTTTCCGTCATATCATCTTCATAATCACCACGGTACTCTCCATTGATGAATGACTGGAACTGGTTGTAGATCACCTGAAGTGCAGCCTTGGATCCATCTGCTTGAAACTTTTTCTTGTCAAGTTGCTGCTCTAGTTGTTCCAAGTTCAAGAACAAGGTGCCTGTAAAAGTCTGAATATCTTGACGGAAAAAAGTCTCAAATGCACGTTCAAATCCCATCTTAAATCCATTGGTTCCCTTAAGATGTACAGTGAGGTGTGAAAGAAGTAGTCGGAAATGTTCCAAGCAGTTGAGTTTAGCCTTGTCAATTAATTGTTGGAACTGGTGCAATTCAGTATCATGTGAGTTTGAACACAAAGATTCCACTTTAGCATTATCCGACTCAAAATTGTTAATCAGTTGTTCATCATTGGGAATCTTATGGTCATCGATCATGTCGTACAATTTAAGTATCGTAGTAATCACGGAATCTGAGGAGTTTGACATGATGTGAAAGTGCACGGGATTTTACAAGTCTGTGATTTAAACCGATAAATAGAATCTTTCGTGGGATTTTACAAAATCAAGACGAAACCGTTAAGCAATGACCAATAGAACGTATTAAGATGAATTATGTATCGACATAATTATAGACAATTTTGTGTTAGGACTTATGATTGTTTGTAGGATTAGCTAAGATGTTGTTTAGTTGAGATTTGGATTGGTTGTTGCACGATTTTACGGAGAAATTTAGGTCTAAAACATAAAACCTCAATAACTTCATTCGAGCGGATTTAGGCCTCGAAGTTTAGTTTATTCGGTGCCATTCTCCTTGTTCTCACGGTCGTTTTGATGGGTAGAACTGAAAGCGGAGTTCTGGTTCAAAAGTTATGGTCGTTTGAAGTTTTGTCGGAAAAGTCAACAAACGCACCCTAGACAACTCGTTCCCAAGACAACTCGCACCCTAGTCAACTCGCTTTGATGACAACTCGCTTAATGTGACAACTCGCTTATAAGACAACTCGCTTCAGCACAACTCGCTTAGTCGACAACTCGCTTATAAGACAACTTGCTTGAGCACAACTCGCTTATGTGACAACTCGCTTAAGTCGACGGTCGCTTAAACGACAACTCGCAAGTTACAACTCGCTTAAACGACAACTCGCTTAAGGTACAACTCGCATAACATGACAACTCGCTTCACAAATTAAGACAAGTCGCATACAAGAAATACACTACGAGACTCAACTCGCTTCCAGCCAATATTAAAAAAAAACACCACTTTTCAATCCAAAAACAACTCAACCACGATGATTCAAGCCTTCCAAATCAAAACCTAAACACTTATAATGATTCTAAACACAAAAGTACAATCAAAATCTAAACTTTAACACTAGAAATGATCCAAATGATGTAAACTACTCTAAACTCATTCAAACCCAAAAACCTTATGAAAACCACTAGAAATCCAAGAACATGAAAGATGAGTGATCAAACCATGGCTCTTGATACCATTTGTAACATATTGGCTTTCATAAACACATAATACATTCAATATATGGGTCGAATTATGCAAGAGTTTAGAGAGAGAAAGTAGAAGATGGGAGCCTTTCTAGAGAGAGAAAGTAAACAAAAGAAAGAAATGTTAGATTGAGTGAAAGGTCCAACCCTCTACCTTGGGAGGTAGAGGGTATTTATAGTTACATACTACACGTCCTCCTTTGGATTGTGGATCAGGAATACAGTGGGTAAAGACCCGTCCGTCCTCCACGGTGTTACTCTAAACTAAACTATGCTAATAACTAACTAATAAACAAGTAAATAACGATATGTCTACGAGCTAACTTATGCTAGATTATATTTGGGGTGACCGACTCTTCACTATGGAATTTCTAATTCCTAACAAGGCCTGGTATGATCATTCTTGAATGAGCACATATTTCAGGATCATACCATCGTATCCACCGACAAGAAGACCCCTATTCATGATTATGGCAAGTCATTAAACAACAACCATTGTTACAATGTAGTTTGCTACTTGCGAAAAAAATTGATACAATACATATTAAAAGACACTTACTTCAAAAGGACAACCAAAGAATCGACGCCATGTGTTGGCAGATGTCCACGAAGTGCGAATTATAGCTTGCTTACCACACCAGCAACGTACCATGTTGAAAGGATTATTGTTTTGTAGAAGACAATTTTTGTAGGAAAGTTTAGGGATGATAACCGACGACCAACTGTGTTACACGGACTTATAGCAACTACAAATATTGTACAACGGTCTCTATAAAGTAAGCTACGATGAAAGACGTGTTTGCTCTCAACAACAAAACATTGATCCGGGCATTAATGGTCGAGGGACCGATTTAGCCTCAAAATCCCATACTTTGGACTACCGACGATGAAAATGGCAAGTTTTGTCCCAACGTGATGTTTTGGACTAGTTTAAGGACCAACAGGTATTTTACTCTTATTATTATTATTATTATTATTTTTTTTTTTTTTTCATTATTATTATTATTATTATTATTATTATTATTATAATTCTACTAAAAATTTGAGCGTAATATTTAAAACACCGTCAACATAATCTTACATGTTGTTATTATTATTATTATTATTATTATTATTATTATTATTATTATTAAAATTTGAGCGTAATATACATCAACATATATATATATATTATATATATATATATATATATATATATATATATATATATATAAACTTATATTCAATGAATTTGAATATGTCAAAATATTAAATTAAACTATCCAAACAATAAGATTATTAAACTTAATTGATCATATTTTTAAATCCAAACAAATAGATTTTAGATATTACTATTAGTTATAGTCATTTTCTGAACTTAATCCGCGTTTATTAACACGAGTTAAAAGCTAGAATGCGGATAACAATAAGTAATACGAAAAATTTGTAAATGCACGAGATTATCTATACTACTTATAATGGGTGTATGTAGTTTTGCTTAATTCTTAAATCCTTAATCTAAACATGGCAACACATTTAATCCTTAATCTAAACATGAAAACACATTTAATCCATAATCCTTAACTTAAAACTAATTAAGGAACACTTTTATAAGTTTAACTCGGACCTTTTACTAATGTTTTAAAACCCGATTTTATAATCGACCAGGTCGAGTCGTCAGTTCACCTGGGCATCAGTTCGACCACCGGATCAACCCGATTTTCTATGAATATAAAAACCAGTAATATAGATACTTTTGAAAGACAACTAATTGGTTATGCAAATTTAATCGTCATCAGATCAACATAACGATCTTAAATATGTCATTCATACACAACCTTCCCTCACGGATTCAACAAGTTAGATTAAGAACATACATGTGAAAACAAGTTGATTAAATGTTTTTTGTAACCAAAATATCACTATAAAAATCTTGTTGCTATGCATGGGTACTCGTCTAGTAAAGTTAAATGAAAGCATGATTTATAGGTACATACCAAACAAATTTAGTTAAAATATATGATTAGTTGTACTTATAAGAGTAAACTGAAAATTATGCCCTAACGTTTGCCATTTTAGCGAGAAATGTCTCTGAAAAAAAATTATGCAAGTTGTGTACCTAACGTTTGGACTTTTTGCGAAGAATGCCCCTGAGGATGCACTGTAGTTTCAAATTCACTTTTTTTGCTAACTATCGTTAAATTTCCCCGTTAGTAGCCATTTGAAATGACTAATTTACCCTTCTTGTCTTCAATAATTTCTATTCCACTCGTTTGTACTTTTCCCGCAAATATGCAAAATGACTTATTTACCCTCCAATCCTTGAGAGACAAAATTTGCGGTCAAACTTTCATATCAAACTGCTTCATTTGGGGCAGATTCTTCACCCAACAACTTTCACAAACATAAACACATTGTCTATTCGTCTAACACATACGGTCCGCTACATGCGCCTTCGGTTGCATACCCTAACCCGAGTACACTCACACTACAACAAAAGAGGGGAAGCCCTATTGGTGGTGAAAGTATGCAATGGGGGTTTCGGATGTTGGCAAGTTTATGTTTTTTTATTCCTTTATGTGTTTCAAGTTGGCTTAGTTTGATTTTGGTAACAGTAACATGTTGTGCTAATGTGTTTTTATGCATTATGGTTTTGGGAGGTCGTCCATGTATATGCTTTGCTTTGTTTTCTTATGTGTGAGGATGAAATTGCATAGGTTTGGCATATTTTAGGCGATTATAAGGAAATGTAGTCATAGGTTGGAATTCATGGGCTAGTATTGTTGTAAGTGATGCCAAAAGTTGTTGTTTAGTGTGTGTGTGTGCATATGCTTGTTCATGTTTCATTTTGTATAAGTGATCACATCTAATCTTGTTGGCATCACTCACAGTCAATACTGGCCCATGAATACTTCCAACCTATGGCTACATTTACTTATAATATGCCTAAAATATGCCAAACCTATATGCAGTTTCATATTCACTCATAAGAAAACAAAGCAAAGCAGGGACACCTCCCAAAACCATAATGCAAAAAAACACATTAGTACAACATGCTACAATTACTAAAATCAAACTAAGCCAATTTAAAACACATAAAGGAACTAAAAAACATAAACTTACCAACATCCGAAACCCGTTGCATACTTCCACTACCTATAGGGCTTCCTCTTCTGTGGCGTGGTGTACTCGGGTTAGGGATGCAACCGAATGCGCAGTAGCGGACCGTATTTTCTAGTCCTCCATCTCTCTGCTTTTTCTTTACCACACCCCATTCCCGCTTTCGGTTCCACCACCATCCATGTTAAAATTAGGGTTTGTGCAGGCTAAACAAGCAATTAGCGTTTATGTTTGTATGTGTTAGATGAATAGACAATGTGTTTATGTTAGTGTCGGTTTTAGGTGAAGAATATGCCCCAAATGAAGTAATTTGATATGAAAGTTTTATCATAAAATTTGTCCCTCAAGGATTGAGGGTAAATAAGTCATTTTTCATATTTATGGAAAGGTACAAATGAGTGGAATAGAATTTATTGGAGATAAGGAGGTAAGTTAGTCATTTCACATGGCCACTAATGGGAAAATTTAACGATCGTTAGCAAAAAATGCGAATTTGCAACTACAATGCATCCTCGGGGCATTCTTCTAAAAAGTCCAAACGTTAGGTACACATGCCGCATAATTTTTTTTTTTCATAAACATTTATCGTAAAATAGAAAAGTTAGGGACATAATTTGCAATTTACTCTACTTATATTTTGAATCCGTGCATGTAATATCAAAGTTACAAAATATTAAACACTACTAAATTCTTATATAACCATATATTAAACTAAAATTTTGAAATTAATTTAATTTACGTGTAAACCCCGTACATGTACGAGACTTATAATTAGTATATAAAAAACAAACCATAAATCAATAAACATCAATATCATTTATGATTTATGCATTTAAAGGCAATGAAATCTAGCATGGCATTGCCATGTGATTCATAACAACCTAATAAATACGTAGCAAAAATGATAAGTTACCATCAAGTGAACAATCTTATACTATACAAGTAGTGATATATAGGATTAACGGTGAGACCTAACAATATATTTACTTCGTTTATTTTTTAACAAGTATCATATGTGTTTTTTCTTTCATCATTTTCTACTAATCGGTTTTTTAAATTTACCAATCACATCTTTGGTCTAATTTTAAGTGTAGATTTTAAGCATACAAATCAATTTTCATAGCATACATTTAAGTTTACACAAATTATTTGCACCATAGTTCTTACTTGAGTATCTCGTATTAAAGGTCTATTTGATTAGATGTATTGGACTCATGAAAGAATTACATGTACGTTGTAATTAAATGTATCAAAAAATAAACTATTACATTAAAATTTTTGAAACAAACAATAACTTTCCATTCCCTTCTAATAAAATTTATTTGTTTCAATTTTGACTCGCTGTCAAGTTTATAGCCTTTTAACGCATATATTTAAGTGTCTTAATAAAAAATGTGATTGTACAAATTATTTCTCTTTTGAAAAAAACTACTAAGATTGTATACCAAACAATACATAAAGTATCTTGATGTCTATATGGGTCAATTTCGTTACCCAATCTTCTTTCATTTATAACAGGAGCATTATTCCTCGTATGTCGTTCCGAGTTTAATTAACCTTCAGTAGTTATAAATGTATTTGTATCAATTTGTTTCGGAAGCGAAGCTTCTTTTATACTCCATCCGTCTCTAAATAAAAGTCTACGTAGACTTTTGCGGTTTTATTTTTAACTTTGACTTAAATATTTTCGTTTGTGTTATATAATACTTAATCTGAAAATATATGAATTGATTGACTTTTAAATGTATTTTCACCGATATAATTTTTATCAAGATTATATAACACAAACAAAATTATTTAAGGTCAAAGTTGAATAAGAAAGACTATAAAAAGTCAAGTGGACATTTATTTAAGACGAATGAGTATAAAAGATTTTTAAGTTATGAACAATAAGCCAGTAAGCTATGGTAACCTCATAAGTCAAAACATCTAAAAACCCATAAAAGAATAAAGAAAAATTACACGTTTGGTCCCGTGGTTTCTTTCATATTACAAGTTTAGTCCCTAAGTCGCTTTAATTACACCAGATATACCTATTTTGAAACCTCAGCACTCCTTTAGTCCCTATTTTGGATGGGCGTTAGTTTCTCCGTTAAGTGTTTGCACCGTTAGTCCTTCCGTTAATAATTTTTGCACCGTTAGTCATATTTTTCAAATAATAGCCGTGGGTTAGTCCTCCATTAATAATAGTTTTCGCTTTTTACGTTTTTGTCCGTTTCTTTAGTTTTTATCCGCTTCCCCATTTTTACGCTTGTCGTCCGCTTTTATCCGTTTAAATCTGCATTTTTTATATGTTTCGTCCGTTTTTACGTTTTGTCCGCTTTATCTGCTTTTTATTCGTTTTTGACTATTTTTACGTTTTTATCCGTTTTCATTCGTTTTTTTATCTATTTTTCCTGATTTTTACGTTTTTTGTCCGTATTCATTCCACGTTTTTTTTCGTTTTTATGTTTTCGCCCGTTTTTTATGTTATTTGTCTATTTTTTATCCGTTTTCGACCGTTTTTATCCGTTTTCGCACGTTTTTATCCGTCTTAATTTGTTTTTTTATCTGTTTTCGCATGGTTTTTACGTTTTTATATGTTTTCGTACATTCTTTAACGTTTTTGCCCGTTTTCGTCCGTTTTTACGTTTCGCCGCTTTTACGTTTTGTCTTTTTAACCGTTGTTCGTTTTTATCCGTTTCGCCCGTTTTACGTTTGTCCGTTTTATCCGTTTCGCCCATTTTTACGTTTTCATCCGTTTAAAACGAAAAACGGACGAAACCAAAAAATGGGCGAAAACGGATAAAAACAAAGAAAGGATAAAACGATGAAACGTAAAAAATGTATACAAAACATATAGAAACAAAAAACGTAAAACGGATAAAAACGAATGAAAACGGATAAAACGGACTAAACGTAAAAGCGGGCGAAACGGATAAAAACGAACGAAACGAAAAAACATAAAACAAAACGGGTGGCGTAAAAGCGGATAAAACCGGATAAAACGGACAAAACGTAAGAAAACGGGCGAAAACGGATGAAAAATTAACGAAATGGATAAAACCGTAAAACGCCGAAAACGTTAAAAACGAGCGAAAAAATATAAGAATGTAAAAACGTGCGAAACGGATTAAAACGAATGAAACGGATAAAAAAGCATAAAAACGTAAAAACAAAGTAAAACGTAAAAATGGATAAAAGCGGACGAATAACGTAAAAAAGGAGAAAGCGGATAAAAAACGAGCAAAACGGACAAAACGTAAAAACGGCCGAAAACTATTATTAACGGAGGACTAAGCGTCGAAAATATTATTTGAAAAATAGGACTAACGTGCAAAAGTTATTAATGAAGGACTAACGGTGCAAACACTTAACGGAGAAACTAACGGCCCATCTAAAATAGGGACTAAATGAGTGCAAGGTTTCAAAATAGGTATCTCTAGTGTAATTAAAACGACTTAGGGACTAAACTTGAAATATGAGCAAACCACGAGGACCAAACGATAATTTTAAAAAATAAATTTACCAAAAAACATATAAATAAGACTTCTTACAAAACATTCATGAAGCATTAATTAAATAATTGATCTCCATTTTAATAAGAAAATATACTGCTCTAATAAAGTAAGTATTTAATTGTTACAAATTTTATCATTGTGTTGACTATTATTCTAACTGAGCATAAAAAAAATGATTGCAGAAGCAATATAAGTTTTAATACTAGAGTTCTTTTGATAAACTAATAAACATCTTATACTTGAGTGACACCGACAATTATGGAATGCTTATAGATAATGATCTTCCAACACAATGGCGGAGCTAGAAGCTTTATTGTGGGAAGGTTAGAAACGGAAGTTGCATGAAGTAGAAGGGTCAAAATGTATTGGCCAAAACATAAATTAGTACTCTGAACTTGGTAAACTGGATCATCTAGTATCCAGAACTTTTAAGAGAATAATACCTCGAACTTGATAAATTAGAATCACTACTACCCTTTTATTTTTTAATTTAAGCTACAAAATAAATTTACTAAGGTGTAATGTAAAATAAATGATTTGTAGTTAAATTTAGGATAACTAATCATATTTTCTTGAAAATTTAGTTAATTTCATTTTTTAATATAATATTTAAATTTGGTTATTCATAATAAATATATATTTCAAATAATACTTTATAGAAAGTGAATTTTTCGTATTATTTTTTATATATAAATATCCATATTTTATACGTAAGTGTTTGTTTTAAATAATTTTTGAGACCATAACAATTTAACTATTTATTTCTTTATATGTATATGTCAAATTGAAAATTACAAAACCTCCTATATAGGTAGTTATAAGTTGATCTAAAAATTATTTGAAACAAACATTTAATAATATAATATGAAGATATATTAAGTACAATCCGTTATAAATATTTTAGAAATACATGCTACGTATACGTTTTTTATATTCTAAATAATAAATTAAAATAATATATTAAGTTTTAAAAAATGACAAATAATTGAATTTTAGAAAAAAAATATATCTACCTAGCTAAAGTTTTAATATAAATTATTTATTAGTAAAAAATACTAATTTTTAAGAAATGGTGATTTCTTTTCTATTTCTGTATTTTATTTTTGTTAAGTAAGCTAATAAAGAAATCGCATACAATAAATTTAAGATTAAGATCTTCTCATGTTATAAGTTAACATGAAAGATTATATTGAGAATGTTGTGAGATTAAACAAAAAAGTGACCAAAACGATCCAAATGTTTCATCACGGGGCCTGTCTCCAGACTTGGAAGACTAGGAGGATTTGCAATCTTGGCAAACCACAAGGACGATTTCGCAATTTACTCACAATATAATATGAAGATAATGCGTTAGAAATATTTTAGAAATAGATGCTACGTATGTATTTTTTATATTCTAAATAATCAATTAAAATACTATATTAATTTTTTAAAAATGACATAATTGAATTTTAAGAAAAAATATATTTACCTAGCTAAAGTTTTACTATAAATTATTTACTATTGCAAAACACTTTACTAAATTAATCTTTAGAAAGAAAAAAATATTAATTGTTGAGTTAATTAGTACGAGGTAGTAGAAAATTCGTTTTGTCAAGTTCAGGTACTATTCTGCACACTTAAAAATTCAGGGTATTAGACGATCTAATTTGCAAGTTTGAGGTACTAATTTGTGTTTTGGCCTTAAAAAATACACTATGAGAAAAAATACCCCTCGATGTCTCCATGTAGATCAGTCGGTGCTTCAGCAATGATAAGATATGCTTTAACCTACATGTCATGGAAGTTGTAGCCTATGTAGTTAATCTCGGCGATATATCGTCGATATCTCGTATATCGCCCCTTAAAAAATTATCGGTTCAAAATATCGCCCCAAAATATCGGCGATATTTGGCGATATTTAGCGATATTTTGAAATCGGCGAGATATACGATATGGCGATATTTTGACCTTTATTTTTTGACTTTCGGATCGTAGAAACCCCGATAAATGAGAACCCAATTAAAACCCCACTTGAACAACCTTTAATGATTCGTTATAAGGTGAAAACCTAATCTCGAATCTTAAAACTCGATCTAGGCGCGTTAAGGTGTTTCAAAGCGCGTGGTACGAAAATAGAACCATGAGACCTTGATCTATCATCTAGGATAGGTGGTGTAAATGTTGGAGTTCACGGAAAGTTGGCGGAAATGAAGACGGTACGGAACCATAATGGGTTGGCCGTAAAATATAGAGAGAGAAAGGAGGAATATGTGTGTGTGTGTTTTGTAGTGAGGAGTGAAGAGAGTGAAAATGAGAGAGTGGGAAGGTAGGGGTATTTATATATATAGTTAATATTCAGATAATATAAAAACCGATATCTCAGCGCGATAACCGATATTTCAAATATCGGTCCTTGAACAATATATGATTTTCGACCTAGATAACTACATAGTTTGTGGCTCAACTAATCTTACCACACTACCCCTCACTAGTCGAGAATTCAAGTCTTTGGTCAAGTCTTTAAGTCAACGGTTTAAGATGATTACCAAGTGCATTGCAATTAAAAGTTGCTAATTTGACAACAAAACATTAAAAGTTACTAAATTGATTCCCTTATATTCAGTGCTTACCCGTTTTAACCATATTAAATTGGTCCCATTTGGCCATCCTCGAGGTCGACCAAGGTACTGTCTGGTGCAATTTAAGGTATAGTCCCAACTTCTATGAGATTTTCTACAATTGTTATAACAAGCACACATTCGAAACAACAATCATCAAAATACAGTCCAACAGCCTATTATTGTCATTGCAGTTTGTCACATAAATAATCAAACTACGCAGACCTCCGGCACCTAAAATCCCCTAACTAATGGCGTAGCCAGAATTTAACCTTTGAGCCAAATAGTCTTTGTAATCATGTGTAACAAAAAGAACACCATACCTTTGCTTCAATATAATGTCTAAATGTTGAACTTTCCAACATTATATTATGCGGACCCCAAACAAGCTGAGCAAATTATTGAAATCATAAATAATATCATTTTAACATGAGCGAATCAAATAAAATTAAAATACAGAATCCGAATGCTATCAAGTTTCTAGTTTAACATATTGAACCACAAGAAAGAAAAGAACCTCACATCATCGGTATAATTCAGAAGGGCCTGTGAAGGCATATCGAGAGGAAACAGGAGCAGATCTGTTTACATGCTCATCTTGTCTCTGCCCAACGCTCTGGTTGTGATCCGATAATGTATTGGGGATGGCATTCACCGCGTACAACCTATCTTGTCTATCAGGCAAAACAGTTTCCTGATGAAATCGTTTATCGTCCACCACACGTGTGGTGTCAAAGCAGTAGGAACCAGATGGAGCTGAGGTAGGCGCCACAGGATGTGAAAGATAACGTTCTACCAAACTGGAAGTATGATCATCATAAGGATTATATGGAGGATCTGCTTGATAATAACTTGTAGACGGATTAGTTGGATTTATGGTTGAAGTAGGGTTCTCTTGTCGGGCTTTAAGGCCATAAGCTCTATAGTCCTTTTCAGTTAGAAAAAGTGAATCAGGACGAGCACTCTCTTTTACTTGATCGTTTTTATAAGGATCATAAGAAGGACCAGCAGGGGTTAAGTTACTGTGTCTTTCTCCTCTGAGCCCATAACTCCTATAGTCATGTTCAGTCAATAAGGTCGGAGGAGGAGTCAAAGATGGCTTTTGCAAGTGCATAGTTTCTTGTTCAGATGGTCTGCTGAGAGAAACCGCATCAGGTTGCACCCCTTCTCTTTCTTGATCAGTTTTATAAGGCTCATAAGTAGATGGACCAGCATTAGGACCATCATTGGTCAAGTTATTGTGCCTTTCTCCTCTAAGCCCATAACGTCTATACTCTTGTTCAGTCAATAAAACCGGAGGAGTCGAAGTTGGCTTTGGCAACTGCATAGGTTCTTGTTCAGATGGTCTACTCAGAAAAACTGTATCAGGGTGGGTCCCTTCTCTTTCTTGTTCGGTTCTATAAGGGTCTTGAGCAGGAGGGCCAACAGGGGTTTTGTTATTGTGTCTTTCACCTCCAAGCCCATAACTCCTATACTCTTGCTCACTCAATAAAACTGGAGGAGTCAAAGTTGGCTGTCGCAACTGCGTAGATCCTTGTTCAGATGGTCTATTGAGATAAACAATATCAGGGCGAGCAGGGTCATAAGCAGGAGGACCAAGAGGGACTAAGTTCATGTGTCTATCTCCTCTAAGGCCATAATTTCTATATTCCTCTTCCGTTAATAAATATGGAGAAGCAGCCACAGTCGGCTTTGGAAACTGCATACTTTCTAGCTCAGGCCTTCTATAAGCACCAAGAACAACAGGTTGTGGATGCAAAACTGGAGCCGGCTTGAATAAGTTTGAAAGTCTCTTGACCTAAGAATAGACAAAAGTAGATAACCGTCACATTCAGTTGTTTGGTTTTAGCTAAAGATCTTAAATTTACATTGATCTGTTAAACATGAAGGTTAACCCAAATTGACTTATATCTTATGTAAATCTGATACTACCCACATAAAGAGGGCACCCTCCTAGTTGCACTATCCACAAGACATAATATCCATCATCATTAATCATTATACGATCCATTTTCTAAAAGAAGTCACATATATCATTATAAATAAATATGTTGCATCAATAAATAAAACCAAGAATGATCACAAAAAGTCTCATAGATAAATAAAACCGAGAATAATTAAAATCCAAAACATCAAAAGAAAATTCCAAACAAAAAACACCTAAAGAGAATTCAAAAAAAAAAATCATGGCTTCAGTCTACCAATTACTCATTTGTAAGAAAATCACCAACTCCAAATGAGTTGCATCAGTATAGTCTTTGTGATCATCATCTCTGTTATGTCATAAACGAAGTTCGTTTCTGCCCCATTCCCCTTATTCTTGATAGACTTTTGGTAAAGCTCAACTACATGCTTTTGCCCAGCGATCTAAACTTCCACAACGACAACATGCATTTGCTTTAATGTCCTTTTCTTTCCACCTCCGTCGTTCTTATTCATCTTTCCCTTATCTTGTGTTATTAAACCGAACACCATGAAAATTTCCTCTACTAAATCAACGCCCATGACCACAATGATAATCCCATCCACGAACGCGACCTCCATTGTGATCATTATATGTTGCCACGTTCGCTTCCGAGAATGAAGCTGTAACAGTTGGACGAATCTCGTGGTTTTCATTAAAAGCTCATTTGTTTTGCTCGCCACAAGTAAACATGCAATCAAGTCACAATATTTTGTAAAACCTTTGGCTCGATACTGTTGTTGCAGGAAGCATAAAATGTGGAGAAAGTTTTCTCTAACATTTCAGCATCACTGATTAGTTCCCCACATAAAGTCAACGTGGAAGTAATGTGGTGTATTGTTGAGGTACTCGGTCACTTACTTGAAATCTTGCAATCTTAAATGAGTCCACTCAAAATCACATTTTCTAGTGGTCAAACCTGTCCTATAAATTGTTCCAAAGGACTTGTAAATCTTTCACAGTTTGTTCCAACGGACTCATGGATCTCACAGTGAGGAATTCAGTTTTGAGTTGTCATGGAGATGATGGCGTAGGAATGATGATCTCCATGAGGCCTTGAAAACTGAATACCTCATTTTAAACAATTTAAGTGACATATTTGACTTGCCATGGGCACGTTATGAGTGGACTCATTTTCGATTGCAAGATTTCAAGTCAGTGAGCGAGTATAACTCAGCAATGCATGGGGAACCAATCATTGATGTTGAAATGTTTGAGAAAACTTTCTCCACATTTCATGCTTTACAACAACAGTATCGAGCCAAAGGTTTAAAAAAAATATTGTGAGTTGATTGCATGTTTACTAGTGGCTGAGCAAAACAATCAGCTTTTAATGAAAAACTACGAGATTCGTCCAATTGGTGCCGCTCCATTCTCAAAAGCGTATATGGCAACATATAATGATCATGATGGAGGTCGCGTCCGTGGTTATGACCATGGACGAGGTTATGGTCGTGGTTAAGGTATTGGATTTGGTAGAGGAATTTTTCATGGTGTCCGGTTTAAGAACACATTTGGCCACAAGTGGCAAGATAATTAAGAATGACAGAGGTGGAAAAGGAAAAGACGTCATAGCAAATGCATGCTATCATTGTGTAAGTTTAGATCACTCGGCAAAAACATGTTGTACAAGTAAGCAGTTAGTTGAGCTTTACCAAAAGTCTATCAAGAATAAGGGAAACATAGTAGAAATGAACTTTGTTATAACATAAACCGAGATGATAGATATGATAGCCCCGATGGTCCCAAAGACCATACTGATGCAACTGACTCATTCAGTCATTTGGATGTTGGTGATTTTCTTACAAATGAGTAATTGATAGACTAAAGCCATAAATAATATGTTTTGAATTCTCTTTAGGTGTTTTTTGTTTGGAATTTTCTTTTGGTGTTTTTGATGATGTTTTGGATTCTAATTATTTTGGGCTTTGTTTATCTATGAGACTATCTAAGATATGTGTGATAATTCTTGGTTTTATTATCGATGCAACAATTTATTTGTTACGACTTTTGAAAATGGATCTTATAATGATTGATGATGAACACATGAGGCTTGTGGACAGTGCACGTGTGCAACTACTCGCACAATTCTCAAAAAGAGATATTTTCACACAGGTCAAAATTGCCACAATGAGTCAATGATAAAAACAAATTACTTAAATGCAGTAACATGTATATATAAAAGTAAATCAAATTAGAAGAGGAGCTTACTTGACCAATGGTCAACTCAGTCTTGAACTTACGAGTTTGTTCATCGTAACTCTCCTTAATAGCCTTCTTAAATACACTCTCGCGTAGCGGAAGACAATCCTTGTCAACCTCAAATCGAACCTACACAATTTATTGATTATTATTAAATAAAAATGAGATGGTTACTTAATTTGCGTAGATATCAAAGGAGAAAAACCGTGTGAAAACGAACCTGAAGAGGAAATCCCCCACCAAATGCCGCCGGTTCAAGTTTCATGCCACCACCTGAAGTAGCTTTGTATATACCATACATAAGCTTCACATCAACATCATAGAGAAAAAGCTTCATACCAGGCTTGATTCCCATAACCACATCTTTCTTGTGTGCTTGGACACCCATCACACGGTAATGATAACAATCTCGTTTGGTTTTTGCATTGCACATAAAGATGAATCCTCCAAGAGTTTTCATGTCTTCGTTTCTGTCATGGACTATTGATGAACTTTCTGCTTCTTTACGTTTACCAAAACGAGAATCCTTCTTTCCAGCTTCAGGTTTAGGATTTTGAGAGTTCTGAGTTTTTTTGGCATTTGCTGGTTTTGACTCTTTATTAGACATCTTCGCAATTTCCTTTGGATTAGAAGGTTCACGTTTATGATTAAAGAACTTAATCACAACTGCATCTTCTTCATTCTTTGGAGAATCAGGGGTTTCTTTTTCCAAAGGCGTCAATCCAGAGCTAGACTCCTCAAGTTTAGATTTGTCATTCGAACCCTTCTTCGCGATATTTCCTTTGGGTTTCAAAGATGCCGGGGTTTTCTTTTCTGGGGTCGGTAATGGTGAGCTGGATTCACCAGGTGTAGCTTTTTTGTTTAACAACTTCCTCATCAACTTACGTTTGCGTTTCGAAAGCTTTTGGCCTTTCTCTTCTGAGTTCAACAACGGCGAGTTGGATTCATTGTTATTAGTGACATCCATTTCTTGTGACATGATCTCCATAAACAGCACAACCAATTTATGTATAAACTTTATGCCACTAAACTATTCATCACGAAGGGATGGCCGTCAACATAAGACAATCTGATATAAATAGAAGATAGAGCCTGCAATAGCAAAGAAATATTAAACCTATCAGGCAACCGAGCAGCTTTTCAAGATTTAAGTGTTTGCATACGCAATTTAATTGCATATACAAGATGTAAATAGCTTCAGATTATGCTAACATAAGGACATATGGTGCAATCTTTTTCCTAGAGTAAAAAAATCATCATTCAAAATTTTTACAATTACCCGAAGAAAAGACTGACAAGGTTACCATCATGCCGAGACAATTTAGCTAATCCCTGCATAAATTATTGAAAAACAAAGTAAGGAGAATGTGTAAAACCTAGGCTACCATTTACAAAACACACAGCTCTAAGCTGTTATTTTTAGAATACTACCAATCCTCAGTTTCGTCCTTAAGTGAATCCTAACATCAAACCTATCTATTTCTCCCAGATTTCATAATACTTTCCTATTACTTTACGAAAGGTCAAGATACATGTTGTGACGATAATTAACCTAGAGTATATCTCGTATCTCACATGTTACAACTTACAACACAAATTCTACTCTCTCTCACGCACACAAAGTCCACCGACCACCATACAGATAATTCATCAGTTCACATAGACCATATCAACTTTTTACTCTCAAATCACAATTCTACAAATTACAAAACAAACAACACGATATGCTGGTGAAAGAAATTATAAAAATATAAACGATGATCTTATGTTAAATAAGTTACTGAACCTTAATTATTGCTAACCCAATTCACATCCAAGATGTAAACAATTTCAGATTATGCATACTAATAATTTCGTGATTCCATTAATACAATTACTAAAGAGAATATTGCTAAAAAAAACTTGATTAATCTTTGCCCCAAGCGAGTGGCTAGTTGCGAAACACTGTAAACTGCTTAGGACTACGCACCCAACTAACTATCTGAAGCATCAGGGGTAATCTGTAACACGTAGGCAACTACTACAACAATAAATAGCCCTAAACGGCCATGTGTTCCAAACACAATTCCTCACTATCGCGATACCTCCCACGTTTGATTGATGTGGTCAAACCTAATACTTTCCCCAAATCAGTATATTTTCGCGACAAGTAAATCTCATTATTCCAATAAAAAATCAGTCAAGAAGTTACAACATTATAAACCGCTAAGTGAGCTAATAGTTGCTTCCCATTTTAAAAATGAACCGTACCGACCTACCTAACTCGGCAATGTTCAACAACGACGCGATATTCCGGTTACACCTAATAGTTTTTCCCCAAATATTATAGCTAATTTCCAATTGGTCAAACTATGTGTTCTGGTTACATGTTCTAAAAACCAATTATACATATTGTTATATCTTAAATCAGAATTTACAAACAAACAAAAAAGTGATCAAATTGATGCGTTTTGTGACCTAAAATTGAAGATAACCGGTAAATAAATGAGATCGTAATTGATTATGAGTACGTATATTAGGTTAAAATTGCTGACCGAATTGTGGTGATTGATGATAATGATAATGTAACAGATCGAGATTTGTAAATTGGGGGAAGGTGGTACTGATGAAGTGATGATACCTATACACCGTACTTTGTTCGTTCATGTTAATATATATAGCTATTGGGCTTTAAATGGATTTGGATTTTCGGATCGTTTTGGGCTAGTTTATATTGGACTTGGGCCCGATGTAATAGATTAGAAATACATTTTAGTAACTCTCAATACGGTCTTTCACGGGTTATGAGTCTAATATCGTCTTTCACGGTATATAGGTGAGGTTGAGATGTAGATAGTCTTACACTATCTAAGATAGAGATGCTGCTTTCGGTTCTACCAAAAGTAAAAAAGACCTCCGGACTTGCAAGGAATAAGGATCGAACCCTCGACCTCTACCAGAGGTAAGGGTGTTAACCACTTTATCGAACCTTTGTCATTACTATGCAGTTTAATTTGTTTGGCACACAAAACTATAAAAAGACTATGCTTACTTTTTGAAAATTAAAATACATAAAATATAAACTTATGTTTGATAGACACTACTTATAAGAGATTTTTTTAAAAAAAATAATCCTTCATAGTCTCTTATAATTAAATGCTACTTGACGTAGCTTTTAAAATAATATTCTTATATAATTTACATTTACATCTCCAACAATAGTTACTTTTTTCATACATACCTTTAATTGTCTTATTTAAAGAAATGATTTAATTGGATTTATATGTTATAAACTCAATTTATTAATATAACATAATGGAAAAGGTTGCACTTTATTAAGGCACTAAAAGTTATATAACTACACTTATTTAGGATTAAAAAAAATAATAACACCATTATATCTAAACAGAACTTGTAATGAAAAGTAAAAACAAACAAGCCTCATGTTTAGTAACAAAATTAAAACAGGTTCAAGAACATCTCTTAGAAGAAAAAGAGGACGAGGATGATCCATTTTCCAGTTTAACATCTAGCAAGCATTGTCTAGTTACAAATTGCACTCGTATGGAAGATAAGAGGCGAATGTAAAACGTCATTATGGGTGTATATGTGGATAGTACAACTCAAAAACAGCTTGTGTAGTGTACAAAGGGCAATAATGGTTTAGATAAGAGGTGGAGAAAAATCGGAGGCATGCATTGATGTTATGTGCATGATGGGTGAAATAAGTTGAAACTGAAGCTAGAACTGAACTGCATATGAAGTTTATTTTTTAATAGTTATTTGAAGCAATAATTTATTTGTAGAGCTTACTAAAAATTAAAATTTTTAAAGTTCTCAAAAGTTTTTCGACAAAACAAAACTTGGTTATAAAGTAGCTTATTTTTCAAGATATAAATGGGTTGTGTTACATGATTCATTGCAGACATTGGTTTGTTTTAAATTTTTTTCAAAACTCGGTTTCTTTATTAAAAAAGACTAAAATACACGGTTGGTCCCTAAAAACATCGATCCGCTTCTCGTTGGGACAAAACTGGCCATTATCATCGCCGGAGGTCCAAAACATGGCCTTTATATGCCAAACTCATCCCTTGACCAATAACATTGTTGTCAGCGTTAGTTATACTTGAAAACCCGTTATCATATTCTTGTTGAGGGTAGAAAAGTCATTTTACTTGATGTATTATAGCGATGTCTTGTCCAATTTCCGCCATTATGTAGAATATAACAAAGTCGTGTACTCATTGCTCGTCCCCAAACTTGTTTTGGAAGCTATCCAGAAAACCCTAATGATGTCGATCATCAAATCAAATAATCTAAGTAAGAAAATAACAAACAACCACCTTGGATTTACTCTATGACGAGTAAGAGAATATCCTTTCTATGATGATCATGAAATTGAGGAAAAACGCAATCGGGAGATATTGTAAGTCTTTTTGGTTAGAGCCTATTACAATCATATGTTAGTCTGATTGTTTAAGTTATTCCCTTTTAGGTAACTTTAGCTTAACATTGTTTTGTACATTTTTATATAGCGGGTGAACCAGGATCCTTTAGCATGATGTTCCATTATGAATGTACATTCAAATACTTTCCAGGTAGGATATATCAAGGAGGCAAGAAATGCCTTGTTGATCTTGTGGAAATAAAAGACGTATCCGTTGATGAAATGGATGCTCTCATGACCCAAATCGGTTATGAGACTGGACAAACCAATTATTTCTACTTTCTTAAGCCTGGTTGTACATTGGACAACGGTTTGTTTTCTTTGCGTGAAGCAGCTAATGTTGAGTTGTTGAAAGATGTTGTCATAGAGCATAAGCTGATAGATGTCTATGTGGAAATAGGGAAGACAAGATTAGAACTTTCTGAAATGTCCCCACAATCAATTAAGACTGGGTTTTGGGAGATGGATGAAGATAGGAGAAAAGTTGCTCTGCGGCTATTCAATCTTGTTGTAGCGATTGGTGTTAGATGATCTAGATAATGAAGCGCCCTAGATCCTTTTATCCAACTTACATAAGTGCCTATGTACGTCAATGATATTGGTGAATCTAGTAATTTGCCAAACATTGAGCCAAGATTTTCCACCTTAGATCGCTCATTTGCTAGCCAACTTTGTTCATAACGATGAGTGTGCTATAGTACTTATTGATGAGGACAATGCTATTAAGGACTGGTAATCTTGAGGTTAATCTGTCGAGTGACTCGGGAAGCGGTTAGACAAAGTTGGAAGAGCCCTAGTTGATGTCAATAACAGGTTTGAGGAGCCTAATAATTTTGAGGTTAATATGTTTCAATTGACTCGGAGAAGCACTTAGACAAAGCAAGAAGAGCACTAGTTGATCTCAATAACGAGTTTGAGGAGCACGATGTGGATGTAACTCGTTTCAATTGACTCGAGGATAACATATATGGAAGAGGATCACATTGTTGATGTTACTCATTACGAGTTAGTGACACTAGTGACTTAGGCAATGCGGTTGATGATTCAATTCTAGCAAATGAAGAGAACACTTGTCAAGAGAATGATGCACAACTTGCTATGATCCAAGTAGGTCATAGTAATGAGTCAGGTGAAGCAGAACAACCAATAATATAAGTGATGACATGCGGTTGGAAAATGATTTACTTGTGATGGTTGATGATGTCTTTTGCGGTGACTATGTTTGTTTCAACAGCAGACTTTGCAAATGGAGTCTATACCACATTCTTCTATTCAGTCGGGAGTTTGCTCTGCAGGGAAGTCAAAACCTAGTAAGAGAGCATTCAATAGAAACTAGGAGGAGTTGTTTTTCGAAGAATGACAAAACAAGAATAAGGGTCGGTGTAGGGGTTGTGTTCCACTTTCAGGCCTAAGTGATGGTCTGGATGGATATAGGCCCATCTAGAAGTCCATTAAGCAGGAGGGTATAAATGCATTGCTTTACGCAAAAGGACCCTTCATAAATACTCGCCCATGGCTATTGTTTGTCGGCGGGAATGGTGATACTGGTGTCCGTCGGTCGAGAACATATAATGAGCAACACACTTGTTTGCAATCAAGGAAGTCGAGCTTTTGACCTTCGCTATATCTCATAGAAAATTACAACACAAATTGAAACCAATCCACGACCGTGTCAAGTGCATGCATAATCAACTTACCAACCAATACGAGCTTCAAGTGTCCTGCGGAAGGTTTTAAGGGCCAAAACCTAGCAATAACGACCAACATGGATCAATTCAAGCTACAATTTACCATGTTGAGAGATTATGTTCAAGAGTTGCAGAAGACAAACCCTAATACAACAATGGTGATGAATGTGGAGCGACCTCCATATGAGGCTCTTCCAACCGGAGAATTCAAGAGTGTATGTTTGTTTAGGTGCTTTGAAGGAAGGATTTAAAGCGTGTGGGAGATCGTTGTTGAAATGGGTGCTTTTCAATTCGTGGTCCTTTGAATGGTCGTCGATGACGGTTGTGGAATTGATAGCAACAATGGTATATACCATTTCGCTTATGCTTTTGTTGAATCGAAAACATAGGATCATGAACTTGGTTTCTTCATTGTTTATACGATGATATAGCACTTGAGCCAATCTCAAGCATCACTTTTATTCTATCGACATGGAAAAGGTACTCCCTTAATCATTCATGAATTTAAGTCTCTGTTTTGAAACCAACAAGAAACATATTTGATTTTGTGCAAGATATAAGTAGAGCTTTAGCGAAGTTTTCGGATCACGTAACCACAGTTCGTATTAGAAGCATTCATGAGAAAATGAAACCGCAATGGAAAGATAGGGCCTACAAAGACCATCGTGGAAATGTGCAACAGTCTCAATTGTTGTGCAGTTTAAAGCTATGGTCGATTTCAAGAAACTTAATCAACCAACCCATGATTGGTTAAGTAAGATACCACCGATCCATTGGTCAAGCTCACATTTTCATGTAAGTGATCTATCATTTTAGTTCATTTGTATTTGTTAATGCGGTATAAATAGTTATAATTAATACATGTGTATTCTTGTTTATCTTTAGGGAGAGTGATGAGTGTCTAAATACTCATCATTTTATCTTGATAGAGTGCCAAAACATCCGAAAACACTCGAATGCTTCAAAATGATAAAAATATCACAAACAAGTGTTTTATATGTTTTAAATGCAAAACATCAAAATCGGTGAAAAGCGTATTAAGTTTGCATAATTGGCGGTTTAGTCCCCCAAGTTACAAAAGTTGTCAAAAACAGTCCCTGGTAATTCAAAAACTTGCAAAATATCATTTTAGGTCCTTGAGATTCAAAAGTTGTCAAAACAAACCCTTTAAAGTTCAAAAATCACAAATTGACAACTTTAGTCCTTTAACTTTGAAAATTGTCAAAAATAGTCCTTGGTTAATTTAAAAAGTGAAAATTATCAAGTTTTAACCTTGTACTATTAATAAATGGCAAAAATGGTCCTTATGATAAACCTTTTGAGAAAATTACAATATTGGTCCTTATAGTTTCTAATTTGGCAATTTTGGTCCCTGGATTTGTAAAAATGGAAATTTTCAACTATGGTCCTTGTTCTATTATCACTTGGCAGGTTTAGTCCTTATTACAACTTGGGAACATGTTCAAGATCAGCCCTTAACTTTGGCTAAATTGCAAAGTTAGTCCTTGTTAGTTTCTATACCAAACGGACCCTATTATTACTCTAAGCCCAACCCAAGCCCAATACACATGACCCGGTCCAGTTTTTAAATTCAAAAGAAACCGCGCACTGTTCATCCATCTCCTCCAAAGCAGTTTTGCTCAAAACCAGTGGTATTTACCACTTGATTTCCAATCCAGCTCACCCCAAACACCTTTCCACCTCTTCCCTTCCACCTCCACACCAATCCAAAGCCATTTAATGGAAAAACCTGCTCGAAGACATTTTTGGCGCCAAAAGTGACATTTGGCAAATATGACTATCTGGATGATTTCAACGGCTGGATTTAGGTGGGATAACTTCAGAGGTCGACAAGAATATATTTTCAAGTCAATAAATATCAAGAGGAGCAGTATTGTAATCTATCTAGTGTAACTTTTAATGTTTCATGTCGTTTAAGTGTAAATTTGAATTCCAGTCTCTGTTTTAGCTTTAAAGCTTTGTATCTCAAGTTTTTATTATATAATAAACCTTTTGGAACAATCAATTTCAGATTTAAGTTCTAATCTCGGTTTTCAAATTTTAAATTTCAAGAAAATCTCATTATGATGAAATGTTGTTAGAAGATGTTAGTTTGGACTAAGTAAGTCATATAAGCTCCTTATAAAGCTTATTTAAGCTTTTAGACACTTTAAAAAGCAGTTTAGAATCTAAAATCAAAAATTCACAAAATATCAAGAAAATAAAGAAAAAATAAAAATCAATGGTGAAGGTAATCAAGAAAGTGAAGCAGTTTGATTTGAATGGAAATGGGTTAGAGAACATGGAGGTTCTATAGGTTGTGTTGTGACCTTGGTTACGTGTTCTCAGTTCAAAACCATTTGTAAGCAATTCCTCATTTTTTTGCATTTCACTGTATGACTTGTTCATTAGCCTAAATATCTGTTTCTTTAAGTTTGTTAGTCTCATTTAAGTTAAAATAAACCATAAAACCTGTTACTTGTTCTTTTTAATTTGTAGTTTGTAAAATTTTTACTTTGACAGTTAAATTTGCATAATCACCATTTCCTATTTGAATGTTGTTATTGTTGTTGCTTTATGCTCATTCAGTCTCAGTATATGATAACACAAGGTCTGCAATAAGTTCCATGGTCTTAATCCATGATTTTCTTTGAAAAAACTCAAAACTGTCACATAAAGGAGTGTTTGGTTTCTCTTGTTTCTCTGTGTAAAAGGTAGTGCAGACCTATGTTTGTGTTTGTTTTGTATCTTATTTGGTCCAAAGAATTTAAAGAAACAAAGTAAACCAGTGGTCTTTAGACAAAAAGTCAAAATACTCTTTAATTTCATCTTATAAGCTCCTTTGTTGGAAGTTTGAGTGTAAAATTCATCATAGTAGCATAAAACTTGATAACTTAGCTTAATTCAATCATAATTTAGCTTAATATTACATAATAAGTTAGTATAAAGTTTAAAATTCATTTTAGTCAAACTCTTTGGTTTTTAAAAAAGTCAAATGTGCCTGTGCATCGGTTTTAGTAGCGAATCATAAGCTCTATAGAGCTTATTAGTTGGTCATTATCGATGATTTTTGTTTCTTTGCATAGCTTACCTGGTCCTCTTTAAAGTCCAAGTTTTAAAATTCCATTTACGACTTATTCACTAGGCCTGCAATCGCTTATTCTTTTGTCCCAACTTACTCGGTTAATTGAGTCCAACTCGATGATTTCTCGACTTATTGTAAAGCTTCTCACAAGCTCATAAGAGCTTTTCATGATCTAAGTTTTGGTGTAATTGGTCTCACCCAGGTCTTAAACAAGTTCTAATAATTGTTTTTAAGTTTTAGCTTATAGAGTGTTACGTGCATAAGCTTAAAGTAACCAACTGTTTACATTTTCACAATCGAGGTCAAAACCTCAAATCTGTGTTAACTAGTAATTCAGAGGTTCTAGCTTATTGTTTTGGTTGAAATAGAGTTGTTTTAGCTTAATATAACCACGTATCAAGTTGGTAGTCTTTGGTTATCAATTAGCTTTTTCAAGTGCTTATTTATAAGCGATCACAGCTATGATTGCTAATTTCTCCAAATAAGCCTATGTTTTCTATTTTTCATAGATTCAGGATATTAAAATAGACTTTTCCTGAAATTTTCATTATTTTTCATAACTGTTTGCTATTTTTAGTAATTAAAAGCAGTTTTAGGTATTTTAAATAGCTTTTAATACTAAAAATCGGAAAAACTCAAAAAATGATTTTCAATTTTCTTAGGTTAAGATAAATATAAAAGTAGTAAAAGTATTTTCCATAATTTTCTTAGTCTAAAAAGTATTTTTAGCATTTTAATTAGTTTTAAATAGTTTTAAATTAATAATAAATACATAATAAGTCTAAAAAATATATTTTTAGTTTTAAAATAAGTTTTATCATATTTTAGATTTTTCCAAGTTATAATTTTATTTTTCTAGGTTAATTTTGTATTTTCTTGTATTTTAGTGCATTTTAAATACTTAATAAATAGTTTTTAATTAATAATAAATAAATAAATAGTTGTAAAAATAATTTTATTTTTCTAATAATTTTCTTTTATTATTAGGATTATAAAATATCATTTTATATTTGTAGCTCTTTTATTTCTTTAAAACTCACTTTTTATTTTGTGCGTGAGCGTTATTTTTATTTAAGCGTAAGTTTTAAGTTTTAGGTTTTAAGCGTTCATCGCCTTTAAAAATAGTGATAGCGTTTATTTAATAGATTTTATCTTTTAATCTTTTAATTTGCATTTAAGTCGCTTTTATTTGTTAATCTTTTCTTTTAGTATAATTTTCCATCGAAAACCCTACTTGATTCTTATCCTTAGTGATCATTCTACCATCGATTAAGTGTTTTAACACAATTCATCCTCCGTGGGACTTAACGACCAGAATTCCCTATATTCCTCTGATCTAAATTGCATTTGTGTTTGGCGGTTTAAGTCTGTTTGACTTGTTGTTGTATGAGATCAAATTTGGCATACATTCTTGGGAGGGCTGTAGCGTGTTTCTAGCATTATCGGACCCGTGCTTGCACATATACCACAATTTGTAAAAGTTTTCTGTAAAGTTAATATAAACCAAAAGTTCATTAACGCTTTTCCTAAAGTGTTAAAACCCAAAACAATATAAAACAACAAAACAATCGTAACGTTTTACGTATTGTGTTTCTTTTAAGGTGATTCTTAAAGAGATACGATTTGGTTAAGCGGACGATACCAAAATATTTCCCAAAGTTTTTAAACCCCATCGGACAAATCATACCTACGTCTTTTCGGTGGTACTTAAAATATACATAAAAATCAACCACCATGAATCAAGGCGTCTACTACTAACTGGGGTGCGACCATTAATAAGTTCCCGAACATCGTTTAAAACTTGCCTTTGTGTCACTTGTGATTTGGTGTACCTTTTCAAAAAGCCATTTCATCGTGATTATTGGTTAAGTTCACTTGTGTTTTGCCTCATTTGTTTTGGAAATTGATTTTTATACTTAGTGCATCTTGCTCGTTCTTCGATTCTACAAGTCCACTTTCCGAACTTGGAAACATTCCTCGTAAGCGTGAGGGCGTTCAGCTCCTTGACCGTGGCGAGGCGTCTACCACCACCACCACCGCCGAAATGGCGGAAGACAAACCTATGAATGAGCTTCTCAAGCACCCATCGAGGTTACGGAGATGCCATTGTTGTCCCGACCATTGTGGGCGATACCTTCGAGCTCAAGACCGGGTTGCTTAATCTAGTAACCCAAAGCCAATTCTATGGTTTTGAGCGGGATGATCCTCATGCACACATTCGATGGTTCAATAAAATTGCATCAACCATCAAGTACAAGAATGTCCCATCCGAGCTATCAAGCCTTACATTCCCATTTTCTGTAGAGGACAAGCCGGGAATTGGCTTGAAACAACCCCTCGTTCTATAGAGACATGGGAAGATCTAGTTACCAAGTTTGTTAACGAAGTTCTATCCTCCATCCCGAACCACAAGTCTTAAGAATGAGATAATGAAATTTTCTCGAGATTTGATGAATCATTCGGGAGGCATGGGATCGTTACAAAGAATTGCTCATGATGTCCACATCATGGTTTTACCGAGTTAATGCAAATGGATACTTTCTATAATGGTGCGAGACCGGTGACCAAGACTCTCTAAATGCCTCAGCGGGAGGTAATTTCCTTAGCAAAACCACCAAAGAAGCCTTACAAATAATTGAAAACAAGTCCCGGTCCGTTCTTTCCGCACTAAGACATATCAAAATCGCCTAATCTTGGACCTTCTACTTCATCTCTCGTGAGTACATCTAGCACCGATGCTAAGATTGATAAACTCACGAGATCTTTATTCGAGCTTTGGTTCTTGCTAACCAAAGAAAGTCACCTTCACTCGAACACCAACACATGGTGAAGTGAAGAAAGTTGAAGTTTGTGTCACTTGTGGTGGTCCTCATGCATACTACAATCTGTCGCCAGCGATGGTAGTCCGTTTGAAGCAAATGCTATAGCGGTACTTCAAATCAAGGAGGTAATCAATACCGTCCTCAGAATGAACCAAGCTACCGTGCTAGCAATTATCGAGCACCACCCGGTTTAACGAGAATCCTAACAGGAATCGAATCAACCTAGAATGAACCAAGGTTATCAAAACCAAGGTAATTTCTATCTGGACCCAATCAAGGTTTCCAACAACAAGGAACCTTCATCAAAACAATTTCAATCGTGGGAATCAATTTCATGGGAATGTGAATCCTAATCAAGGGAATTTTCAACAACAAGGTCATAATCAAAACATCAGACCTCAAAATTTCCCTCTAATCCACCTCCCATCATTACTCCTCCGGGACCATCATCGATGAGTTATTGAAGCGGTTTATGAAATCCCAGATGAGATGAGCAGTTGTTGGTCGGTCGGATCGGCGATCTAAAGAAGTCTTTAAATGATCGACCCCGAGCTCGGTGCTACTGAAGCAACACGATCGCTAACCCGAGGGGCGATGCTAAAGCGATCACGACCAGTGGTGTTTCATACAATGGACCCGCTATTCCTACTACCTCTTCTTCTCTTCCAAAGGTAGTGGAAAGTGAACCTCGACTCACAATGGACCTCGACTCCAATGCCCCTCCTCCCGTGGCAATGAGTCAAGTTACGAAACAACGGACAAAGTGCATTATTCAAGTCCAAGTAATACGCTGAGTCCGCTTGATAGTCCATCCTCGAGTTGTCCGAAACCCAAGTCTAATCCAGGAGTTGTTTTTGAACCACACAGTAGCTCCGTTGAAAATATCAAATCAAATCTTCTATTCCATATCCATCGCGTTTGAATGAGCAAAAGCTCGTGAAAAAAGCTAGTCATCAAATGGACAAATTTTTCCAAATTTTCCAAGAGTTACATTTGACATAAGCTTTGCGGATGCTATCATCTTGATGCCCAGTTTGCATCAACTCTCAAACACATGTTAAGCAACAAGGAAAATTTGTTTGAAATGGCTAAAACTCCTCTTAATGAGGCGCTCTGCGGATCATTACGAAGCTTCGAGAAAAGCTTGGAGATCACGGGAAATTTCTCTTACCTTGTGTATTCCGGGAATGGTTGAATGCTTTGCCCTAGCAGATCTTGGTGCAAGCATTAATCTTATGCCATATTCGATGTGGAAGAAACTTTCTCTTAGGAACTTACTCTACATGCATGACTCTCGAGCTTGCGGATCGTACAATATCCGAATCCTCTTGGCATTCGAGGGCGTGTTGTAAGTAGGAAAGTTCCATTTCGGTGACTTCGTGGTTGTTGATTTTGATGCCGATCATCGGGTTCCTCTCATTGTTGGTCGAGGATTCACGAGGCGGGCCGTGCTCTCATAGATGTATTTGAGCAAGAAATCACATTGCGTGTTGGAAATGAAGCTGTCACTTTTAACCTTGATCGAGACTTGAGGTACTCCGCAAATTATGATTACGAATCGGTTAACGAATAGATATCATTGATGTTGCTTCGATGAGTACTCGCAAGAAGTTCTTGGTTATGATCATAATTCTTGGTGATAATCTCACTCATTCATCTCAACCTATCATCGCCAATTCTACTCCTTCTCTTACCCCATTTGAGGAAAGTGACTTCATCTTGAAGAGATTGAAGCCTACTTATCGATGATTACGTACCATGGGAAATTGATCACGCTCCCATCGACATTGAGGGGACATACTTCTCATTGAGAAGTTGCTTAATGATGATATCATCATCATCACTTCCTTAGTCGAACTTCATAACAAGGAAATCAAGTCGGTTGAGAAAGCGAAGAATTTCCGAGGTTGAGCTTAAGGACTTACCACCTCATCTCGAATATGCATTTCTTGAAGGTGATGATAAATTACCGGTCATTATTGCTAGAGATTTGAGTAAAGATGAAAAAGTGCTCTCATAAAAATCTTGAAGTCACACAAGCAAGCAATTGCTTGGAAACTCTCCGATATTAAGGGTATCAACCACGAATTTTGTACTACAAAATCTTGATGGAGGATGACTTCAAACCCATAGATTCAACATCGAGAAGAGTAAATCCAAAATCCATGATGTTATCAAACAAGAGGTTATCAAACTTCTTGATGCGGGATTGATTTACCCAATCTCGAGATAGTCCTTGGGTTAGCCAATTCATTGTGTTCGAAAAAGGGTGGCATAATGTTATCACAAATGAAGATAACGAGTTAATTCCAACTCGTGCAGTTACGGATGGCGTGTTTGCATTGACTATCGTAAGTTGAATGACGCCACTCGTAAAGATCATTTTCCTTTGCCCTTTATGGACGGATGCTTGAGAGATTAGCGGGGAATGAATACTATTGTTTCCTTGATGGTTTCTCGGTACTTTCAGATTCCCATTGATCCAAAGGATCAAGATAAAACCACATTCACTGTCCATACGGAACTTTTGCCTATAGGCGTATGCCTTTTGGCTTATGTAATGCTCTGCACGTTCCAACGATGTATGATGGCCATTTTCCACGACATGATCGGAAACAATGGAGGTGTTTATGGATGACTTCTCGGTCATTGGGGATTCGTTTCAAACTTGTCTCTCCCATTTAGATAAAATGCTTCAAAGGTGTGAAGACACCAATCTTTGTCTAAAGCGGGAGAAAAGTCACTTATGGTCGAAGAAGGTATAGTCCTTGGCCATAAGATTTCAAAGAAGCGGGATTGAGGTAGATAGAGCAAAGTTGATGTTATTGCTAAATTACCTCACCCTACTACCGTCAAAGGTATTAGGAGTTTTAGGTCATCTGGGTTTCTATCGTAGATTCATTCAAGATTTTCCAAAATCGCTGGCCAATGACCCATCTTCTTGAAAAGGATGCTCCTTTTATCTTCTCATTCGAGTGCATCGTAGCTTTTGAAACATTGAAGAAAAACTTCTGAAGCACCCATTCTCGTTGCTCGATTGGGATTTACCTTTTGAACTAATGTGCGATGCAAGTGATTTTGCTATCGGGCGCGGTCTTAGGGCAACGAAGAAACAAGCATTTTCACCAATTCACTACATAGTAAGACTATGACCAAGCTCGAACTCATTACACCACCACGAGAAAAAGAGCTATTAGTGTGGTGTATGCTTTTGAAAAGTTTCGGCGTGCTTAATCTTGACCAAATGTGTAGTGTATACGGACCATTCGGCTCTCAAATATCTCTTTGCAAAACAAGATGCAAAGCGAGATTACTCAGTTGGGTTCTCCTCCTTCAAGAATTTGATATTATCATACGTGATAAAAAGGAGGCGAGAACACGGTCAGCGATCATCTGTCTGATTAGAAAACCCTCACCAAGATGTTTTCGAGAAAAAGGATATAAATGAAACATTTCCTCTCGAGACACTCAATGCGGTTTCTTTTCGTGGAAACTCTTCTACCCATGGTTTCTTGACTTTGCAAATTACCATGCGGGTAACTTCATTGTGAAAGGGATGTCGACCAGTGAAGAACAAATTCTTGAGGATGTTAAACACTATTTACGGGGCGACCCTTTCTTATTCAAAATCTGTCGGATCAAGTCATCCGGCGGTGTGTATATGGACGGGAAGCTCTTGACATTCTCAAAGCTTGTCATCTGGACCCACAGGGGCCATCATAGTCCAAACTACACCGCGAAAAAGGTGTTTGATTCCGGGTTCTATTGGCCCACAATCTATAAAGATGCCCGCGATTTCGTCAAAACTTGTGATGCTTGTCGTCATGGAAACATATCTCGAAGGAATGAAATGCCACAAAATGCCATTCAAGTTTGTGAGATATTTGACATCCGGGTATTGATTTTATGGGGCCATTTCCTTCGTCTCGTAGTAACAAGTACATACTCGTGGTGTTGATTATTTGTCAAAATGGGTTGAAGCAGCTTTACCTACAAATGATGCCCGAGTAGTTGTGAAATTTTAAAGCTCTCTTTGCGGTTGGAACTCCTCGTGCAATAATCGGTGATCGTGGTACACATTTTTGTAATGACCAATTTGATCGTGTCATGCAAAAGTATGGTGTTACCACTGTCTATCTCTTGCATACCACCCCAAACAAGTGGGCGGTGGAAGTTTCAAATCGTGGTATTAAAGAATACTTGAAAGAACGGTGGCGAAAATCGTGCATCTGGTCGGATAAAGCGGATGGCGACTGGGCTTTTAAATACGACTTACAAAACACCAATTGGGTGTACTCCATATAAGCTAGTGTCACGGAACCATTGAGTTATCTCAACCACGATGGTCCTAACTTTAAAGTAAATGGGCATCGATTAAAGCATTACTTTGGAGAGGACATTCCCCGTGGTTGTCCGGATATACAAACATTCCCGTGAACCAATGAATGCGGGGATCGAGTCAAGCTAGCGACTCGGGAATCAAAATATTAGCACACAATATGGGTTTTCACCCATGTTTACATTTTCTTATCCCTTTCTATCACCCTAGTGGGGAGTCTACCAGCATTGTATATTCTCGATCTTTCTAAAAAAAAAAAAAAAAAAAAAAAAAAAAAAAATGTATATATCAAAAACAAAATAATGGTAGTAGTATTTCCCTTTTACGTTTCGGTTTGGCATAGCTTCTTGGGTACTTTGAATATTGAGGGCAATATTCATTTCTTAGTGTGGGGGAATTCTCCAATTTCATGTAATTATTTCACCCGATTCCCAGTTTTGGCCAAAAATTTTTTGGAGTAAGTGTTTTCACTTACTCGGCAAATGGTAATCGATCCGCCATGTCTAACCCACATAAGGATTGGCTAATCCAGAGCAAACGGCTCTTGGTAAAGATATATCAAATCCGTTTATGGCTGCAATTTGCCTAAAATTGTATGGTGTTCAACTCACCATATCTTTAAACTAGTGAAAAGTTGGCTAGCCCGCAAGTTTATGGCTTGTGGTAAAGGCAAGTGGAAAATCCATAATTGGTAATCGACTCACCAAAGATGATATTAATAATTTATCTAAGAGTTGGCTAGTCCGGAAGGATGCGACACGGTAAAGACAAATCAAATCCGATTGACGACTTATGATTTGCTCAAAATCATTTGGTTATCGTTGTACCAAGATTCTTACTTGAATCAAAACAATTGGCTACTCGAGTGATGGCTTTTGGTAAAGAGATTAAAATCCATTATATTTTCTCAAATCATTGCTAGGGACTAGCAATATCTTAGTGTGGGGATTGATGAGTGTCTAAATACTCATCGTTTTATCTTGATAGAGTGCCAAAAACATGCGAAAACACTCGATAATGCTTCAAAATGATAAAAATATCACAAACAAGTGTTTTATATGTTTTAAATGCAAAAACATCAAAATACGGTGAAAAAGATATTAAGTTTGCATAATTGGCGGTTTTAGTCCCCGAGTTACAAAGTTGTCAAAAGCAGGTCCACAGTAATTCAAAAACTTGCAAAATATCATTTTAGGTCCTTGAGATTCAAAGTTGTCAAAACAAACCCTTTAAAGTTCAAAAATCACAAATTGACAACTTTAGTCCTTTAACTTTGAAAATTGTCAAAAATAGTCCTTGGTTAATTTAAAAGTGAAAATTATCAAGTTTTAACCTTGTACTATTAATAAATGGCAAAATGGTCCTTATGATAAACCTTTTGAGAAAATTACAATATTGGTCCTTATAGTTTCTAATTTGGCAATTTTGGTCCTCGGATTTGTAAAATGGAAATTTTCAACTATGGTCCTTGTTCTATTATCACTTGGCAGGTTTAGTCCTTATTACAACTTGGGAACATGTTCAAGATCAGCCCTTAACTTTGGCTAAATTGCAAAGTTAGTCCTTGTTAGTTTACATACCAAGCGGACCTATTATTACTCTAAGCCCAACCCAAGCCCAATACACATGACCGGTCCGAGTTTTAAATTCAAAAGAAACCGCAGCCTTTGTTCATCCATCTCCTCCAAGCGGTTTTGCTCAAAACCGATGGTATTTACCACTTGATTTCCAATCGGCTCACCCGAAACACCTTTCACTCTTCCTTCCTCCACACAATCCAAAGCCATTTAATGGAAAAACACGCTCGAAGACATTTTGGCGCCAAAGTGACATTGGCAAATATGACTATCTGGATGATTTCAACGGTGGATTTAGGTGGGATAACCAGTCGACAAGAATATATTTTCAAGTCAATAAATATCAAGAGGAGCAGTATTGTAATCTATCTAGTGTAACTTTTAATGTTTCATGTCGTTTAAGTGTAAATTTGAATTCCAGTCTCTGTTTTAGCTTTAAAGCTTTGTATCTCAAGTTTTTATTATATAATAAACCTTTTGGAACAATCAATTTCAGTATTTAAGTTCTAATCTCAGTTTTCAAATTTTTAAATTTCAAGAAAATCTCATTATGATGAAATGTTGTTAGAAGATGTTAGTTTGGACTAAGTAAGTCATATAAGCTCCTTATAAAGCTTATTTAAGCTTTTAGACACTTTAAAAAGCAGTTTAGAATCTAAAATCAAAAATTCACAAAATATCAAGAAAATAAAGAAAAAATAAAATCAATGGTGAAGGTAATCAAGAAAATTTGACAGTTTGATTTGAATGAAATGGGTTAGAGAACTTGTGGAGGTTCTATAGGTTGTGTTGTGACCTTGGTTACGTGTTCTCGAGTTCAAAACCATTTGTAAGCAATTCCTCATTTTTTGCATTTCTTTGTATGACTTGTTCATTAGCCTAAATATCATTTCTTTAAGTTTGTTAGTCTCATTTAAGTTAAAATAAACCATAAAACACATTACTTGTTCTTTTTAATTTGTAGTTTGTAAAATTTTTACTTTGTGATTAAATTTGCATAATCACCATTTCCTATTTGAATGTTGTTATTGTTGTTGCTTTATGCTCATTCAGTCTCAGTATATGATAACACAAGGTCTGCAATAAGTTCCATGGTCTTAATCCATGATTTTCTTTGAAAAAACTCAAAACTGTCACATAAAGGAGTGTTTGGTTTCTCTTGTTTCTCTGTGTAAAAGGTAGTGCAGACCTATGTTTGTGTTTGTTTTGTATCTTATTTGGTCCAAAGAATTTAAAGAAACAAAGTAAACCAGTGGTCTTTAGACAAAAAGTCAAAATACTCTTTAATTTCATCTTATAAGCTCACTGTTGGAAGTTTGAGTGTAAAATTCATCATAGTAGCATAAAACTTGATAACTTAGCTTAATTCAATCATAATTTAGCTTAATATTACATAATAAGTTAGTATAAGAAGTTTAAAATTCATTTTAGTCAAACTCTTTGGTTTTTAAAAAAAAGTCAAATGTGCCTTGTGCATCGGTTTTGGTAGCGAATCATAAGCTCTATAGAGCTTATTAGTTGGTCATTATCGATGATTTTGTTTCTTTGCATAGCTTACGGTCCTCTTTAAAGTCCAAGTTTTAAAATTCCATTTCTGACTTATTCACTAGGCACATGAATTGCTTATTCTTTTGTCTGACTTACTCGCCATAATTTGAGTCCAACTCGATGATTTCTCGACATTGTAAAGCTTCTCACAAGCTCATAAGAGCTTTTCATGATCTAAGTTTTGGTGTAATTGGTCTCACCCGGTCTTAAACAAGTTCTAATAATTGTTTTTAAGTTTTAGCTTATAGAGTGTTACGTGCATAAGCTTAAAGTAACCAACTGACATTTGTTTTCCTGATCAAGGTCAAAACCTCAAATCTGTGTTAACTAGTAATTCAGAGGTTCTAGCTTATTGTTTTGGTTGAAATAGAGTTGTTTTAGCTTAATATAGCCTCGTATCAAGTTGGTAGTCTTTGGTTATCAATTAGCTTTTCAAGTGCTTATTTATAAGCGATCACAAGCTAGATTGCTAATTTCTCCAAATAAGCCTATGTTTTCTATTTTCATAGATTCGGGATATTAAAATAGACTTTTCCTGAAATTTTCATTATTTTTCATAGCTGTTTGCTATTTTTAGTAATTAAAAAGCAGTTTTAGGTATTTTAAATAGCTTTTAATACTAAAAAATCGGAAAAAACTCAAAAAATGATTTTCAATTTTCTTAGGTTAAGATAAATATAAAAGTAGTAAAAAGTATTTTTCCATAATTTTCTTAGTCTAAAAGTATTTTTAGCATTTTAATTAGTTTTAAATAGTTTTAAATTAATAATAAATACATAATAAGTCTAAAAATATATTTTTAGTTTTAAAATAAGTTTTATCATATTTTAGATTTTCCAAGTTATAATTTTATTTTTCTAGGTTAATTTTGTATTTTCTTGTATTTTAGTGCATTTTAAATACTTAATAAATAGTTTTAATTAATAATAAATAAATAAATAGTTGTAAAAATAATTTTATTTTTCTAATAATTTTCTTTTATTATTAGGATTATAAAAATATCATTTTATATTTGTAGCTCTTTTATTTCTTTAAAACTCACTTTTTATTTTGTGCGTGAGCGTTATTTTATTTAAGCGTAAGTTTTAAGTTTTAGGTTTTAAGCGTTCATCGCCTTTAAAAATAGTGATAGCGTTTATTTAATAGATTTTATCTTTTAATCTTTTTAATTTGCATTTAAGTCATTGTTATTTGTTAATCTTTTCTTTTAGTATAATTTTCCATGAAAACCCTACCGATTCTTATCCTTAGTGATCATTCTACCATCGATTAAGTGTTTTAACACCAATTCATCCTCCGTGGGACTTAACGACCCAGGAATTCCCTATATTCCTCTGATCTAAATTGCATTTGTGTTTGAGCAGTTTTAAGTCTGTTTGACTTGACTGTTCGGCGCAGATCAGAGAGCTACTTCTGATGTGTTACTTAATAACATGTGTCAAGTGTTTCATGGCAAAATAATTAAGGGTTTAAGCAAACCAATTATTACAACCTTAGAATACATCAGGGAATACTGTATGAAGAGGATAATGCATGTTCTTATGGTGATTGAGAAGAGTGATGAGCCACTAACACCAATGCACAACACATGCTAGAGGTATTAATTAAGAAAGAGGTTAAGTATAATGTTTTAAGGAATGGGGAACTAAGTTTCGAGTTAGTGGACCATGGGGTGACCAATGTGTAGTTAATATTGTACACAAGTCTTGTACTTGCGAAGATGGGAGATAACGGGTTTACCATATAAACATCTTGTTGCTACCAATTGGAATATGGCTTTAAATGGGCAACAAGTAGGGCTGTAGAAACATGGGCTTATCCTTGTTACTATCTTCTCACTTGGGAGGTAACCTACAAACACCATGTCCACCTATAACTAGCAAACGAACATTGGGAAAAATCAAGCGTACCAACAACAATTGTTCCACGAAATCGAAACAAACCCACCTAGCACAAGAGGTAGAAAAGAGTTAGGATAGCTCCGAAAGTGAAGAGATTGTGAAGGATGGTAAGGCATCAAGGGCTTGGAATAGTGTTAAGTGTAGTATTTGTGGCATTCTTTGGACACAACAGGAAAACATGCCTAGGGTATGGTGGAGCCGAAAGTAGTCGAATTGCCAATAAGGGAAATGTCAAACAGGTGCCTACTAAAGCTGCAGCAAAAAAGACACATCATAAAGGTAACCAAGTAGCGGCAGATAAAGAAGTGAAGGTACATGTGTTGTTGAAAGTCAAGTTAGTGCGGTTCAAGGAAGTGGTGTTCAATCGAAAATCAAGATCCACAGAATGAAGATCCCATCATACATGATGCATCCCTGTCACAATCCAAGCAACATCAAGATGAAGCAATTGCCGATCCGGCATGCATGAGCAAGCCGGTGTCAATCCGGCAACATGATCAATCTAATCGATTCTCGGTGCGGTCAGTGATGTTCAGCGGTTTTGCTTCAACCCACTGCTACGAAGAATGACTAAGCGCGGTGACCTGGAAAGAATGATGGCCTCACCATAGGTCAATTCTGTTATGCTAATTATCTAGACAATGTTTTATCTAGTTTATTTCCTATGGACAAGTTATGTACTCTAAAAACATATGCGTGTGTGTGTGTCTAACTGTAGTTCTCATGCTTTGAAAAGTATGCAATTTTATGCATTTGGAATTATATCCATTTGCATTACTATGGAACTATGTCATTATTGTGTATTTTTTTAGATTGACTAAGCTTGGTGTGTGAATAATTTGCATCAAAAGTAACCAAAGCTAAACAGAACCTCATAAGAATGTTGACATTTAAAAGTCGACCCTAAACAAATTGCTAACCATCCGCATACCCATTGAAAAAAAAAAAAAAAAAAAAAAAAAAAAAGCGGAATATTTCATAACAACGTTACTACAATTCAAGTTCTGAACATTAACCATCTCGCCTCATTACATAAAAGCTAAAAAGTTATCGATGCATAAACAATCACGAACAACATCCAACTTAGCACGGTAAATCTTCCACTTCACACATCACCTTTAGCGACTACTAATCTTGCCTCAAGCTCATTTCTCCCCTCAAAAGGCTGGTATGATCATTCTTGAGCGAGCACGATTTGGGGATCATACCATCTTATCCACCGACAAGAAGACCCTATTCATGATTATGACAAGTCATTAATCAACCACCATTATTACAATGTACTTTCTTCATTGCGAAAACAAACTAACACAATAAATATTAAGACGCACTTACTTCAACGGGACAACCAAAGAATCGGCATACAGGTTGGCGAGAGGTCCCAGTCGCGAATAATAGCTTGCTTACCACACCGACAACGTACCATCTTGAAGCGATTATCATTTTGTAGAAGACTTTTTGTATGATATTTTAGGGATGGATGATAAATGTCGACCAAACCGTGTTAAGCAGACATATACTAGCTACAAACACTGTACAACGGTTTCTATTTAGTACGCTACAGTGAAAGACGGTTTTGCCCTCACCAACATAACGTTGACAACGACATTATTGGTCAAGGGACGAGTTTGGCATATAAAGGCTATGTTTTGGACCTCCGGCGATGATAATGGCCAGTGTTGTCATTTTTTTTTTCCTTTTTCATTTTTATACTTGTAATATTTGTATTTTTAAAAAGTGGTGGACCCCAAATAAATAAGTTGAGGTTAATTATGAGTTAGGGGTTAGTTGTGAAAGTTTGTTATAGTAATGTGACACGTAGACCCCAAATGAGTAACCAACCCTTCATGGCACCTAATGCTCAAATGAATAATATAAAATAAAGAAAGGGTTAGAGGCTAGAGTACGATGTGTGGTCAGTAGGTGGTGCCATGAGAAAAAGTGGTGCCACCTCAAAGAACTTTTTCCCATAACACCGGTTTTTTATGACACCAAAACACCCTCCCCTGGCATAACACCGGTTTTAAGTGTAGTCATGCACCTTTGGAACTCACATATATATATATTTCTTTTCTTTTTTTTTTTTGGTTTTTCATTTATTTAACTATATGAATTGTTATTATTAGTACATAAGAATAAAATGTTAACCAAAAAAATATGTACTAGATATCAATTCCAAAATGCAAACTCAAAGTGTTAACTCTCTACTCGGCCCAACTGTATAACTTAAAAAACCTGGCCCAATAACAAAAATGAGTAAACCTAATACTATTTCTTTTCTTCCAGGCACCTTCTTCTTCCTGCTGCCATCTTCTAACCTGCAAACACACAAAAAACACAGCTCAAACATAAAACATAAAACACAACACAAAAACACAAACACAAACACAAGAAACCCAGCAAAACAATTAAAAAAAAAAAATCCTTGGCGTGAAATTTGGTAGCCACTGGCGCTTGTGGTTACCACCCAACACCGTGTGGTATGTCGCGCCATAGGCTCGCAAAGCACCATGGCTTGAGCCACCGTACCACCGTACCCTAGCCTTTTAGAATGAACAATTTACCAAAAGTTCAACCAAGGTGTTTTGTTGTCTTTTGTAAATAAACCAACAAATTAAATTGACCCATATTTGCAAAGTATGTTGTAAAACAACCCATTTATAAAAAAAGCTCTATTTTTCAAACGAAGAAGTTCAAATTCCTGGTAATCTTGAGCGTCAAAATGCCAAACTGAAAATGAAGCATGACTATATTTACAACAAATTGCTATCGGTGTTTGTAGCAAAGATGTCAAGATGAGAATATAACACCTTTTTAATATTTAAATGGAATATTGAATAATTTTTCTCAATAAATTAGATCTCTTGCTTTGGCTTAAAAGATTGACGCTAAGAAATTATTTTCTTAATCAAGGTAATATGTACGATATAATTTACAAAGCTATCTGGTGTTAGGGCCGTTTTTGAAAGATGTCGGAAAACAATCACACAAAAAACTAAGTGCGCATATCTTTCTTCTAATACATATCTATACTACTATATAAAGTGTTTGAGACTTTCTTTAAAAAGAAGTCTTAAAAAAATAAGCCTACACACTTACTATAAGAGGAAGGTTTAAAATTCAATACATCTCATTATTCAATGCACATAATTTTCAGATGTACAAGACAAGAAGTATAGTGTACACCACTTTAATGCACATATTAAAAAACAAAACACCACATTTATGCTATTTAATATAGTCAATTAATTTCTTGGTCAATAAATACAATTAATACTGATTATTAAAACACCCTTGCATAAAAATACAAATTATCAAGCATATGGTACAACCAAATTAAACACAATTTACGCATTAAACGTCACTAATACAAATAATAAAGCACATTATACAAATATTCAATCTAGAACGGGCAACGGGCCAAATGGACTTGAGCCCGAACGGGCACGGGCTAAACGAAATTGTTGAAAACTCTCAGACCTTGACAGATGTTTAGCACTCGTGGATCGTTAGTGTTGCCTATGTAATCATAAGCAAACTAATAGACAGTCTCTACAACTCTTATTCTATAGCGGAAAGTAAATACAAGTTGTTATGACTAAGAACACTTAGATCCTCTATGGATCTTTTATTAACTGAAACTCTATGTTTCAGATGAATTGTTATCTATTACAAACTATGAGGTTTCTTTTATAGACAAGGAACCCTAATCTATTAATACTCAATCGACTAAACATGCAAGCATGCATTTAATGACTAATACACTAAACTATATTGAGCGGTACAATAAAACCCATACTAACCTCGGGCCGTTCAAGAATAATGATGGGTTAGCATTTAAATATCTGATGCATCTTGATCTAGTCGACTTCCACCCTTCAGCGATAACACGACACGGCTTTTACACTTGATAGAATCCTTCTTGAGCAGATTACGCTTACTTATTGAGAATCCTTGGCGATAATGATGAAGTCCTACTTCACATAATTCCCAACAATCCTCCCTAAGCTGGAATTTGACTTGGTTAAGTTCGGTTTCGACCTTGAAAGATCTTTGAGACTTGATGCTAGAGTTTTTTCACATCATTAGCAAAGAGCCAAGAATAATCTCATCTCTATGATGATCAAACTTTTAACGCCGGTCTTTGCGGCAACATATGACAGAGTGTACTTCAATACTTATCGATTTGCAAACTATTCTCATCACATCCGGTGTGTTAACACACGAGAGAGGTGAATCATTGAAATTAATGGATTTGATGTCTCTTTACCAATAGCCATTACTACTCACCAACCGACTTTCTTGTCCTAGCCTTTCCTCTTCACTTACCAAGTCCGGACCAAGTTCTTCTTGATCATTTTACCTTTCCCTTTATCGGTGAGCTTCTTGCACTCAACTTGAGAAGATCAACTAAAGGAATCTCGGTAGAGATACCCGAGTCAACTTTAGGAGAAACATGTTGATGCGGATCTTGACTTGAGTGGTCGAGACAATATCGTGAAAGATCTGCGAGGATGAAGGCATGTTGGTTCTTGAGCAGACGAAGGTTGACCATGATCGAAGATACATCCTCCATTTGCACATCGGCAGATGCAGCCTTGTCAACACCAGGTTCCTTTGAAGCTTCGGAAGAAACCTTACTTAAATAAGAGCTCTTTCTTCTTTTGTAAAGAACATGTTCCTTATTCTTTGAGGATTCAGCAACCACTGATGAAGGAACAACTGTCTTCTGAACCACATCTGCTAACATGTTAAGAGGCCCAAACTGAGAAATTTCTTCCTCCTCATCAGAGGAAACCACAAGCTTCCTTTTGGACAGATGCCCAGTTGTTCTTCCAAGCTCTTAACTTTATTCCTCGATTCCAAAATCTCATTACCAAGAGTAGATTTGGTGCGAGCAAGTTCCTTTTGAGATCTACCACTTGGTGCATACATTCACAAGAGTATAGGCGATGTAAAATGGCTGGGTCCTCGGCTCTACCACACGATTGCTCGGTGGAAATGGGAGCTTCATTGGACCTTTCGGAGAAACATGGTCTTCTTGAAAGAGGAGGATCTTCATTGAGAGGATCCCTAACGAGGACTAGGTGAGGCGGACTATTGAGATCGGTCTCGGACTCGGCATGAGTAACTGTGTGGGTGGTGGACTCGGTGCAGGTGATGGTACAGTGGAGAATGGTCGGGAGCAATATGAGATGCTTGATGGTAAAGAAGGACCCTCATCTATATTAGCGATGGATTGCCATCGGTAGCAACATTGAAGAGGGTGGGGTATAAGCAACATTTTCCTCATCAGCAGCCTCATTGCCATGAGGCAACATAGCTGCTGACAACGGATGATGTGCCCCCTCAAAGTGAGTTCTCATTGTTGCAAACAATTTAGCAGTTAAAACACCTATGGGATAAAAGGATTGGTCTTGGGTAGTGGTGTCTAAAATCATTTGCAGAAACCTAGGGTACATTAAAAACTTAGTCTTTTTCCTTTGAATATTCTCAATCATGTTTTCAAAAATAAACTAAGAAAAATTATAAGTTACCCCTTGGGAAAGACACACAATACCACATCCAGGTTGGGTGAAGGCGGTCCCATCCTCCCGACTTTTGCTTATGCCTTTGAAGCAACGTGTGAATCAAGAACCTCCGCATTGGGCAAAGATGCTTCTTGACCAAATGTCGGTCCTCGTACCTCGATAGCCAACCGCTCTCATTTGAGAAGCACCTCCATCGATTAGAGTGATATACTCCATCGGCATCTTCAAGCGAAGCTTCCTCCTTATCATCTCTTGGTAACCACATGCTCTGTTTCGTCAATCGTAGCCACAATCTCTGTTTCACTTCGTTTTGAAGCGGATGCCCAAAAGCGAGTAACTAGTGATTCATATATTGCATTCGGAGAATGTGTTGAAACATAGCAAATCTTGGACCCTTTTAAGAATTCCACCATTGGTTCATACAACTCATCATCTTTAGCTTTTCCCGGAAAAGCAACTTTGTTGTGATCCTTCTTAAATTCAAGTGCCATGTGATGATTTGAGATCTTAGGGTTATGATGCTCGTAATGAAGTGTTATTGGATGAAGGAGAGGAATCGGTTTGTTTTGAAGTGGAAGAATGTGAATGGTGGAGTGGTAGTTGTTGCCCAAGTTATAGTCGAAAAGAATTAGACCGTTTGGTTGACCGTAGCTTACGTGTATTTCAACTTGACCAAAGAAAGTGTAGCGCTCAAGTGACAGTGTTACTATGCCAACCACTCGCATTAATTCCCATTGAACCTCGAATCCGTCTATAAAATGATCCCAATGCACACATAACTCTTCATCAAAGATCCCCAAATATCATAACAAACCCTAGTTTCTTCAATGCTCCAAAATTAATCACAATTAACCATGAGTAGTTCCATCCCAATCACTCTTTCATCAGATGACAATGCATCCTCCATAAGCAGTCTTGAGAGGTGGAAGAAGAATTATTTGTCAAGCAATCCGGTGGTGGAGAAGACAACTCATCCTTAAGTTCTTATGTATCACCTTATGAAGACTCGGATGAGGAAGCAACTTCAAAGAGAGTGAAAGAGCCTCCCTCTTTGTTGTGAATGTGCCTTCCCTGCGTTGATGATTCGATGACTCACGTAAGGAGAGAACATTTACTCCCAACCTCCAGGCACCTCATCCTCCACGAAGGCCACGAGGCAATCCACCACTCCCTAAGGATAGAGGTGGTTCTCGGTCTTCTGCACGGTTTTGGTGCATCAACACACATCGTATAGAGGAAATGCTTATAGATGGTGGATTGATTGCATTTTGGTTGAAATCAATAGATGAAGCACAAAGGACATATTATTTTCTTCATCATCACGATTTGCATCAATCCATCCTTTCCATTTTGATCCTTAGCATCCTCGTCATAGTAGTTATGCATCTCCGACCATCGAGATAGAGCGAATGGGTGGTTATGCAAGACTTCACAAACGCATATCCAACATCTAGTGTGAAAGATGTGGCGATCATGCATATCCAACATTATGTTAGATGTTGGAATAGATGATATGTACTAGATTAGGATAAGTAGTATAGCTCTTTTCTTGTAGTTGCATTGAAGTTGATTGTGTCATAAGTTGTAAGTCGTAATTTGAATGAATGAATGAACAATTTTAACTTCAATACTTGTCTTGATATTTTATCTTGATTGAAACCAATTGCTCACTCCATTACTTAGCTTTCGGAGGAAACAAGCTTTGAGCTTACTAGACCATATACCAAGGACCACACTTGATGAATTTTAAGCGAGCAGGGCATTCTACAAAACAAACTCGAGAGAAACACAAGAACAAAAGCAGAGACAAAGCAGACTAAAACTATGAACAAACAAGTGTTAGCAAACAACATATACACAAAGTTTACTATAAAATCCTCCCACGAGGCATATGCCTCCCCGAGGCCTATGCCTCCCTTAAACTTTGCGATTAAGGAAGAGAAAGATCCACCATTGTTCTTGGGTTTCGGTAAAATTTTGGTCCTTTATCCTTCCAAGAACAACCTCTTGAAGTTTTGTGATTTGTCGGTAGTGCCCAACATCCTTTCCTATTATTCATAGAGTCAACATATGCGGGCCAATAACCATGTTTAGAGTATGGGCTAGTGGGTTGCACATAAGGTCTATCGGCTGACCTCCTCCAAGAAGAGTCAGTATAAGTAGCTTGTGGGACATAAGGTGGAATTTTCTTAACATTGGTCCACATTGGTCTAGGTTTCTGTTGAAGAGCACATGCACCCAATCTTTGCTCATAAAAATCACAATCCTTAATTAAATGAAGTTTACTTCCACAAACAAAACAAGTCTTCCTTTTGGAAGATTTATTCAACAAAGCAGATGTTCTATTACATGTAGAAGAACTTAAACCGAAACATTAAAGGAATTGTTTTAATGAGACAAATTATTCAAAGATTTAAAAGACAAGTCTTGGGAAACAGGGCTTGGAAGTAGATTCCTCGTGACTATCCTAGAAGGCTTGTAGATGAACTTGGGTGCGAGCTTGGGTGTAGGCTCGGTGAGGGCTTGGGAAGGTCGACTTATCACTTGAATCACGGTTGTAAGTAGATCCTTGATCCGATGAATTGTCCTTTGTCGAGAGAAAGAGACAAAATCATAAGATGAAGCATCGTTGTGCAGCAAGTCTTTTGACTTTTGCCATACGAGATGGTGTGATCCATCAAAGTCAACGACAACAGACAAGTCGGTGGGCATGAATTCACCTCTAATAGGTCAAGGGACGACATGTAAATCACCTTCCTTTTAAAATGTTCTAAGCTGCGGTGTAGATTTCGCCCATCTTGCCTAGCTTCCAATCCTACATACTTTTGAAAACCTAAACCTATTCACGAGTTCACAGACCGACTATTATAGAGTTCTCTAGCTAGATTGTCACGAGATATCAACCATTTTTATGTCTAGCTATTTCTATGCAAGTTTCTCTTTAAGCTCTAGATTCTCGATAATAGTATCGACTTTTTCTTTTCGGTCGTTTAAAATTAATGTTTGCAATATCTAGATCAAATTGAAGCACCTTAATCTTTTCTTCATAAGCTATCGATTCTTTTGAAACCATACCTTTTGTCTTTCTAATGTTTTAACGAAAGTTTATAAGCTTCATTATCAACATAGCATTCATTGTATTTAGGTTTCATAGTATCATAAGCTTCTTTCAGTTCATTGTATCTTTCACTACAACCAAATATACAATTGTGTACCGAGAAAGTCCCATGAAGGCAAATTGATCATGCCTATCTTACGAAGTGCACCTTGCCAACAAACCAAGCTCTGCGCATCGCCAGACTTCCTCATTCACGGGTTCATATGCGGCCAGTTGACTGTTCATCCATGGTGACTAGATTTCTTTGAAGTGCTAGCTCCGCCGATTCTGCGATATGAATGGTAGTTAGCTCCTCTCCATTCTTCTGTCTTTGCATTCCCTCGAGAAATGACCCATCGGTGGCAAGAGAAACATTTGACCTTTCTCTGTCAAAGCAGTGGATCCTTTCCTTGAACCCAAACTTCCTTCCCGCCTTCTCTTCAAACCTCTTGATATCTCTGAAAGCATGGCCACCGCCATTTCGACTTCATCTCCTCTATCTCAAGTGGGTCCACTTGGTGAAATCTTCATATACCGGATCTTCTTGAGTATCATAATCGACAACAAATGAGTGAAGAACATCCTCGATATACTTCCGGCCTTAGCTTGAGGATGTGATGGAGTGGGACGATAGGATGATGATGGTAAGTAAGATGGACTTGAAGCATGCATCATCATATTCGAGTGGGATGTACCAACAAAGGTGAATGACCAAAAGAGGATGCACGGTAGGAGATCGACATCGAGTTCAAGAGATCGAGTTTGTTGTATAGCTCATCAAAGTGCATGTCCACCCACCTTTAGCTTTCGGGGCTATACTCGCATGTAACCATGATGGAGGCAAAGATCGTAGGAACTTTGAATTGCTATCATCATTATCGGGCTTTGCATTCGGTGGTTTAGTGACTCGAATCTTGTGAAACACGTCGTATCCTCATGGATACCTTCTTCTTCGAGATATTGAACTCTTGGAAGTGTTGTCTCGGCATGGACTTCCTCGTTCTCTGGACTCTTCATTTCCACCAAACCTTGCTTTAAGAGCCATCCGGATGTCCTTTTCATATGTGGTGAAAATCACCCAAGTGATCTTCGGAATAGATTGAAGGAGGATGGTTCTTACCTGTGCTCTCTTTGCCTGCTAAAACCTCTTGGCGATTTTGGGAGGAGCAATGGTAAACTTACCATCAAGATGCAGGATGGTCTTCTTGATTGTTACCATTCTTCACAATCTCCATAGATTCCAATCAATATTGGAGATCCGATTACGCATCTTCATGGTCCACATATCATACTCTTCCTTTTCGGATAAGGAAACTTGCCATTCTTGTTGGAGAGACTAAGTTCTTTGCATAGAGGTGGTGTTTTTTTGTTGTTGGTGGTGACTTGATTCATCATCGAGTTCGAGCATGGTGAATATGTTTTGGTTGTATGGGGTGAGGTAAATAAGGTTCTCGAGATCGTAGAGACTCTCCAGAGGCTCGATACCACTTGTTGAAAACTCTCGGACCTTGGCGGATCTTTAGCACTCGTGGATCGTTAGTGTTGCCTATGTAATCATAAGCAAACTAATGAGCAGTCTCTACAACTCTTATTCTATAGCGGAAAGTAAATACAAGTTGTTATGACTAAGAACACTTAGATCCTCTATAGATCTTTTATTAAGCGAAACTACATGTTTCGGATGAATTGTTATCTATTACAAACTATGAGGTTTCTTTTATAGACAAGGAACCTAATCTATTACTACTCGATCGACTAAACATGCAAGCATGCATTTAATGACTAATACACTAAACTATATTGAGCGGTACAATAAAACCCATGCTAACCTCGGGTCGTTCAAGAATAATGATGGGTTAGCATTTAAATAATCTGACATCTCGATCTAGTCGACTTCCACCCTTCAGCGAAGAACACGATACGGCTTTTACACTTGATAGAATCCCTTCTTTAGCAGATTCTCGCTTACTTCAGTTGAGAATCCTTGGCGAAGAATGATGAAGTCTACTTCACATAATTCCCAGCGAAATTCTTGATATCTGTAAATTTATTGTCAAAAGAACATAAAAAAGAAGATGTCGATCGTCTTCTTCGTGCTTAAAATGTCACATGAAAAGCATTTGTTCGCTATAAAATAGTTATCGGTGCCATACGCCGCATTCTTGCTGGTACCTTCTAATATATTGATTGGTGCAAACCGTCGAGTTTTCTCACATGGTGATCACTTGTGAATGACCGGTAGTAAGGAACTTAAAACATTCACACACCAATTGCAATTTAGATCGGGAGAATCGGTGGATTCCGGTCGTTAAGTCCACGGAGGATGGCGGTGTTTAACACAATCGGATGTCGAATAATCACTAAGGATAGTGATCGGTAAGGATTTTGAGTTATTTGTACCTAAAGAAAAGATTAATAAATTACAATGACTTAAATGCAAATTAAAGGAAATTAAAAGTTAAATTCTACTAAATAAACGCTATCACTAATTTTAAAGCGATGTTTTGGTTTTATGTTTTATAAAGCGAATTTAAAACTACGTGACGTCTGAATAAAAGCGTGAAACTTACACAATATTAATCCTAAAAATATAAAATGATATTTTACAAACCTAATGATATAAGAAAATTTTAAGAAAAGAAAATTATTTTTATAACTATTTAATTAATTATTTTTAATTAAAAACTATTTTAACTATTAAATAATAACCTAAATTACAAGAAAATAGGAAATAAACCTAGAAAAATAAAATTATGACTTGGAAAAATCTAGAATAACAAAAAGAATTTTCAAAACTATTTTATATTTTTACGATTATTTTTCTATTTTTATGAATTTTAAACTATTTAAAACTAATTAAATTACTAAAAATTACAAAATAAACTATGAAAAATCTGAAAAATTACTTTTTTTACTTTTTATATTTATCTAAACTTAATAAAAATGAAAAATTATTTTTTTGGACTTTTTCTGATTTAATTGTATTAAAAGCTATTTAAAATTACCTAAAAACTGTTTTTAATTAAGAAAAATAGCAAACAGTGTTGGAAAATTATGAAAATTTCAGGAAAACTCTAAAATGATATTATGAATCTAGGAAAAATAGAAAAACATGGTGTTGTTTGGAAGAAAATGAAACTGCTATGCTAGTGCTTATGAAATAAGCACTTGAATAAGCTAAAGTGTACCCAATGGAAACCAAACCAACACAGAAGCTATATTATGTTAAAATGACCCAAATGCAACTTATTTCAACAACTTTTAACCTCTGATAAGCTAATTACCAAGATTTGGCTTATTTGAGATTAATCTTAAACGTTGGTGAGGTACTACTTTTAAGCTCAAGCATAAGCAACACAATAAGTTGGAAAGAAAACAAAAGTTGGAACTTGTTTTAGACTTGGCTAACTACTATCAAACCAAAAGTAGACACTGAGAAGCTCGTGGAGCTCTGGACAAACTATGCAAAAAGTCGAGAAACACTCGACTTTGATTGAGACACAATGAGCAGGCACTTAATGCCTAAAAGATAAGCGGTTTGCGACTTATATAAAAATTGTAAAATTTCTCAAAAATGCTAATAAGTAAAAGACCAGTTGAAGTTTCTAAAATGCCAAATCCCACTTGATAAGACCCAAAGATGAGTCCATGAAAAATCCTTCTAATCGAGCTCGAATCCACTTTTGCAATTTTGACTTTTGAAGCAATATTGAAAAGTTTGACTTTATTGAACTTTGAATCCAATTTTATGATTGATATTGATGAAATATGATAGAACAAGCACAATTCAAGCAAGCAATGATTTCTAAACACAAAACAATGATCTGCAAATCCCAAATTCCAACGGTGAGCAAGTGAGCAGATTCAAAGGCAATTTTGACTTTTGGAGTTGCAAGTGCGCTTTTATGGTGATATGATCTCAAATAAGCTTAATAAACATGAACCAATAGAAATAAACTCGCATATACCTCGAGATCGGTTATGACAATAAACCAAACACACCCTTAGTATAATCGATTTGCAAATTGAAACTAATCTAACATCGAACAAGCATGAACCATTGATCAAACTAACTCTAATTAACCTAGATACTACTATTAGAACAGTTTTAACAGATTATGACTACAAATACCGATTATGCTAAGAACTTGTGAAAATCACTTACAAAGGTCCAAAGCCGCGTGGCTTGCCACCATTGAAACGAGCCACTATCCTATATAAACCAATCCAACTAACTATAATTACCCCAAATCCATTTTGCATCACCAAATTCCATTTACGCATCAATCTTACCCAGTTTGACTTTTGTTGACCCAAGATCAAATTGCTTGTACCGCTTGAAAAGCTCACTAAAAGCTATAAGCGACTTCAATGAACTTATTTGAACTTAAAATTAAGCTTGTTGAAGCTTGGATGTAATGATTGAAGATTGCAAATTGAAGCGATAAACTTGAAACTTGAATTATAAATGAACCATTGAATTAAGCTTTGAAACCGAGTTACAATGATCAAATCACTTGGTTTTAGTACAATAAAGCTCAAAGATACAAAATCATAAACTAATTAAGGCAGTTTTATAAAAACGACATACACATAAAGAAATAAACTAAGTACCACTCTTCTTTGCTTCTCTCCTCTTTTATGCATCAATTTACTTCCGTGGCCTCTTGAGAATATCCCACCTCTTCTTGGAGCCAATGGGTGATTTTTGAGTGTGTTGGCCATTTTAATCATTTTGGCGGAAATGGGATTTGACTAGTAGGGCTCTGAATTTGCAGGTAGGGGGGTGGCATTTATTGTAGTGGGTTAGTGATGATGAGGGGGTGGAGGAAAGGGGAAAAGGTGAGGTGATGGTGGCTGGGGTTTGCAGGCAACTGGGATGGGGAAGACAGGTGTACAGGACAGGTGGTGGGCGGGTTTTGGTATTGTTTGACTTGGTTTGACCAAAGGGTCAAAATAGAAAGTGACAGGGGGTCCAAAAAGGTAATATGGCAGGGGGTCCAAAAAGGTTTTGACAAGGCTTAGTATTAGCTTTAAATGACAAGGACTATTTTTGCAAATCGATATCATGAAGGACCAATCTGTAATTTTCCAAACTTGTTACAAGGGACCAATATTGACAAGTTCCAATAGTACAAGGACCAGTTTTGTCATTTTCAAATTTCCAAGGACCAAACTTGACATTTTATGAAAGTTCGAGGACCTTTTCGCCATTTAACAAAAGATTTATTCAAGGACCATTTTGACAAGTTAGAATAATTCAGGGACCTTGAATAACATTTTTCTTTATTTGGTTTTACGGGGACTATTTTGACAACTTTTGAAACTTGGGGACTAAAGCGCCAATTATGCAAATTTGATACGCTTTTTCACCGATTTTGATATTTTGCATTTAAAACACATAAAACACTTATTTGTGATATTTTATCATTTTGATGCATTTACGAGTGTTTTCGGATGTTTTTGCGATCTAATTTGTACAAAAATGATGAGTATTTACACACTCATCAATCCCCACACTAAGATATTGCTAGTCCCTAGCAATGTTTTGAAAAAATTAATGGATTTCATCTCTTTACCAAAAGCCATTACTTCGAGTAGCCAAATGTTTCGGTTCAAGTAAGAACCTTGGTACACCGATAACAAATGATTTTGAGCAAATCACCGACTTCCAACTGTTTGATTTGTCTTTACCGAAGCCGTTTATACGGACTAATAACTCTTAGATAAAATATCTTTGGTGAGTGATTACCAATTATGGTTTTCAACCGCCTTTACCACAAGCCATAAACTTTCGGGCTAGCCAACTCTTAGATAAAATATCTTTGGTGGTGATTACCAATTATGGTTTTCCAAGCGCCTTTACCACAAGCCATAAACTTGCGGGCTAGCCAACTCTTCACTTTTAAGGATATGGTGGTGAATACCATACAATTTTGGGCAAATTGCAAGCCGTCAACGGATTTGAGATATCTTTACCAAGAGCCGCTTGCTCTGGATTAGCCAATCCTTTTGTTTATTAGACAAGCGGATGATAACCATAAGATGAGTAAGTGTAAACACTTACTCCAAAAAAAAAAATTTGGCCAAAATGGGGAATTAGGCGGTATAATTACATGATAAAATTCGTGAGAATTCCCCCACATAGAAATGAATATTGCCCTCAATATTCAAAGTACTGGTTATCTTGAAACATAGAACGTAAAGGAAATACTAAGGCCATTATTTAGAAAGATGATTTTTTTTTTTTTTTTTTTGAAACACTCTTATATACACAATATGTGGGCAACCCCCCACACTAGGGTGGTAGAAAGTAGAAAGAAGAAGCTAAGCATCAAGTTTTGTCACACAAGTTAGCCACTTGTGAATGGCTAACCGTAACAAACTTCAGACATTTCGAAATATGGGTGACAACCCATATAGCATGCTCTTGTTTTGATTACGAGTCGCTAGCTTGACTCGATCCCGCATTCATTGGTTCATGGGGAAAGTTTGTAAGTCGGGACAACCATGGATGGAATGTCCTCTCCAAAGTAATGCTTCACTCGATGACCATTCACTTTAAAATTAGGACCATCGGGTTGAGATAACTCAATGGTACCATAAGGATAAACCTTAGTGATAGTAAATGGACCGGACCAGCGGGACTTGAGCTCTCGAGAAAATCTTCAATCTTGAGTTGAAAAGAAGGACTCGATCACCAACGTTGAAAACGCGGTTTTGATTTTGAGTCATGAATCTTCTTTGTCTTTTGTTTATAGATCAAAGAGTTCTCGTAAGCTTGATCACGGAGTTCATTTAATTCATTCATTTGAACTTTCCGATGATCACCGGTATCTGAATATCAAAGTTGGCATGCTTCAAGGCCCGGTATGCCTTGTGCTCGAGCTCAACTGGCGGATGACATGCCTTCCGCACACCACTTGTATGGAGTGCACCCGATGGGTGTTTTGTAGGTTGTCACGGAAGGCCCAGTGCGTCATCTAGCTTATCGACCAAGAGGCACGGTTTTCACCAACCGTCCTCTCAAGAATTCTTTATCCCCGGTTAGAAACTTCCACTTGCCCACTTGTTTGTGGGTGGTGCGCAGAGAGAGGCGGTGAGTTACACCATACTTTTGCATGACTCTTTCAAAGCGGTCATTGCAATGCGTACCACGATCACCGATTATGGCTCGTGGAGTTCCAAACCTAGCAAATAAGGATTTTAAGAATTTCACCACAACTCGGGCATCGTTGGTGGGTAAAGCCTTAGCTTCAACCCATTTTGACAAGTAGTCAACGGCCACGTAGTATGTACTTATTACCACGGGAAGAAGGAAATGGCCCGTAAAGTCAATGCCCCATATGTCAAAAATCTCACACACTTGAATGGCGTTTGCGGCATTTCATTCCTTTAATGAGATATTCCGTGTGACGACAAGCATCACGAGTTTTGACAAATTCGTGGGCATCCTTGTAAATGTGGGCCAATAAAACCGGAATCAAACACCTTCTTGGCGGTGTAGTTGGGCTATGATGTCCCCAGAGGTCGAATGGCAAGCCTTGAGAATGTCATTGGCTTCGACCATATACACATCGCTGATGACTTGATCGCGCAAATTTTAAACAAGTAGGGATCGTCCCGAGTAATGTTTAACATCTTTGAAGAATTTGTTCTTCCGTTGGGACGACATCCCTTTCACTATGAAGTTACCCGCATGGTAATTTGCGAAGTCGACAAACCATGGGGTAGTAGAGTCTCCACGAAAAGAAACCGCATTGAGTGTTTGAGAGGAAATGTTTCATTTATTTATTTTTCTCGAAAACATCTTGGTGAGGGTTCTCTAATCGAGACAGATGATCGTGACGAGGTTCTCGGCTCCTTGTTTATCTCGTATAATGATATCAAATTCTTGCGGAGGAGAACCCAGCGAGCAATCTCGGCTTTGCATCTTGTTTTGCAAAGAGATATTTAAGAGCCGAGTGATCCGTATACACTACGCATTTGGTCAAGATGAGGTATGGCGAAACTTTTCAAGCGCATACACCACGACTAATAATTCTTTTTACGTAGTGGTGTAATGGGTTTGAGCTTGATCATAGTCTTACTTGCGTAGTGGATAGGTGAAAATGCTTGGTTTTTCGTTGCCCCAAGACCGCACCGATAGCAAAATCACTTGCATCGCACATGAGCTCAAAGGGTAGATCGATCGGGCAACTAGAATGGGTGCTTAGTAGCTTTTCTTTAGTGTTTCAAAAGCTTGATGCACTCGGGAGAGAAGATAAAGGAGCTTCTTTTCAAGAAGATGGGTCATAGGCGAGCTATTTTAGAAAAATCACGTATGAATCTACGATAAAACCGGCATGACCAAGGAAACTCCTAATACCTTTGACGGTAGTAGGATGAGGCGCTTAGCAATAACATCAACTTTGCTCTATCGACCTCAATCCGTTTTTGAAATCTTATGGCCAAGGACTATGCCTTCTTTGACCATAAAGTGACTCTTCTCCCAATTTAGGCAGAGATTGGTGTCTTCACACCTTTTAAGCATTTTGTCTAAATGAGAGAGACAAGTCGAAATGAATCCCGATGACCGAGAAGTCATCCATAAACACCTCCATTGTTTCCCCGATCATATCGTGGAATATGGCCATCATACATCGTTGGAGCGTGCGGGAGCATTACATAAGCCAAAAGGCATACGCTTGTAGGCAAAAGTTCCGTATGGGCGGTGAATGTGGTCTCTCTTGATCACGTGGATCAATGGGGATCAAGTAACGAGAAACCATCAAGGAAGCAGAGTACTCATTCCCCGCTAATCTCTCAAGCATCCGATCCATGAAGGGTAGAGGAAAATGGTCTTTACTGGTGGCGTAATTCAACTTACGATAGTCAATACACACACGCCATCCGTGACCACCGAGTTGGAATTAACTCGTTTTCTTCATTCGTGAGAACGGTTATGCCACCCTTTTTGGAACACGATGAATCGGGCTAACCCAAGGACTATCGAGATAGGGTAAATCAATCTGCATCAAGAAGTTTGATAACCTCTGTTTGATAACATCATGGATTTTGGATTTACTCTTCTCGATGTTGAAGCTAACGGTTTGAAGTCATCCTCCATCAAGATTTTGTGAGTACAAAACTCGGGGTTGATACCTTAATGTCGGAGAGTTTCCAAGCAATTGCTTGCTTGTGTGACTTCAAGACCTTTATGAGAGCGATCTTTTCATCTTTACTCAAATCTCGAGCAATAATGACAGCAATTTATCATCACCTTCAAGGAATGCATACTCGAGATGAGGTGGTAAGTCCTAAGTTCGACTTGAAATTCTTGATTTTCTCAACCGACTTGACTTCCTTGTTATGAAGGTTAGCGGAGGAGTGGAGGAGAAGTGTCTGATTTAACAACTTCTCAAGAGTAAGAATATCTCCTTCGGATTAATCTCATGGTGATTAATCTCTTAGGAATTGCATCACTAGTATGAGGGTTGATGAATGATCATCTTTAAGCAATTTCTCAATGAGAAGTATGTCCCCTCGATGTCAATTGGGCGTGATCAATTTCCCATGGAGCAGAATCACTAGCCAAGTATGCTTGATCTCTTCCAAGATGAAGTCGCCTCAAGCGGGTGAGAGAAGGAGTAAATTGGCTATGATAGGTTGAGAAGATGTGGTGGGATTCCGCTCACGGAATTATGAGAATAACCAAGAACTTCTTGAGTACTCTTGAAGCAACATCAATGATATCGATTCGGTTAACCGACTCGGAATCATAGTTTGCGGAGTACCTCAAGTTTGATCAAGGTTAAAGGTGGCGACTTCATTACCAACACGTAATGTGATTTCTTGCTCAAATACATCAATGAGAGCACGGCCGTTCTCGTGAATCCTCTTCCAACAATGAGAGGAACCCGTGGATCGACATCGAAATCAACAACTACAAAGTCGGTGGAAAATGGAACTTTCCTACTTTACAAATCGTCCTCGGCAATTCCAAGAGGCGGGATATAGTCGATCCGCAAGCTCGAGAGTCATGCATGTAGGAGTAAGATCAGGAAGAAAGTTTCTTCCATCTTGAATGAGGCATCGGGTTTATGCTTGCACCAAGATCGGCTAAGGCAAAGCATTCAACCATTCACGAAATACACAAGGTAAGAGGAACTTTCCGGGATCTCCAAGCTTCTCGGGAAGCTTCTTCAAGATAAGCTATGAGCGGTTCTCGTTGAGAGGAGTTTTAGCCATTTCAAGCGACTTTTCCTTGTTGCTTAACATGTGCTTGAGAGTTGATGCAAGCTTGGGCATCAACATGATAGCATCCGTGATGAGTCTCTAAATACTCATCATTTTATACCATTTAAAGCGCAAATTCATCGAAAACACTCGAAACACATCAAAATGATCAAAATATCACAAATCGGTGTTTTATGTGTTTTAAAAGCAAAAATATCAAAATCGGATGAAAAGCGTATCAAATTTGCAAAATTGCGGTTTAGTCCCCAGTTTCTAAAATGTCAAAAATAGTCCACGAGTCAAAATTTCAAAGAAAAGTCACCAAAGGTCCTTTTAAAATCATAAATTGTCATATTTAGTCCTTTGGTGAAAAATCTAAAAGTTTTGAGAAAATTACAGTTTAGTCCTCGAAAATCCAAATTGGTCAATACTAGTCCTGGGAATTTTCAAAATGTCAAATCAACCCTTGGATTATTAATATTGGCAAAACAAACCCTTTTGACTACTTTTCATAAGTTACATGTTTGGTCCTTGAAATTGGAACTTTACAATTTTGGTCCCTATGTATTAATACTACACAAACCATTCGGACCTAAATATACCCAAGCCCAAACACAACCCTTGGCCCAAATATGTTTACGGCCCTTTTCCCTTGACCCGACCAAACCCAAACCCAACCATTCAAATAAACACCCGCCCCAGGTTTGTCTTCCCACAACACTGCTCGCTCCCACCTCCACCACCAAACACACCTAAAACCACCTACCTCACCCTTTGTCTCCCCCCTCACCTACCTCTCAAACCACATTAATTACTCCACTCCATCTCTCTAATATCGAAACAAGCTTTCCGCTAAAAACAATGAATGGCCAAAATGACCCTAAGTGATCCAATGGTCACGAAGATAGCGGGATTTGCTCGGACATGAGAGAGAAACCACATGGGATATAAAAGAGAAGAAAGTAGCGAATGAGGAGTAGTTAGTTAGTTTTACCTAAATGTATGTCGTTTTTTTACTTATCTTGTCTTAACTAGTTTTCAATTGTATTTTCTAATTAATTTGTATCAAACAAAGTTGTTTAAGTGTATTGCAATTAATATCAAGTTTCAATTTAAGCTTTTGTTTACATTCGATATCTTGTCTCAACTGTTGAAATTTTCCAAATAAAAATCATTTTATAAGCCTTAGTTCCTGTTTGTTTAAGTTCTCATAAGCTTCACAAAGCTTATGTGAGCTTATTGAGTGTTCAATGTGTTCAATTCCCGGTTTACATAAAAGTCAACAAAAGTCAAAATAAGTCAAAGTTCATAGTTAACTCAGTTTTGGATAAATTCTGATTTCAATGTGTTGAAAAGTTAATCTTAGTGTTATTTTGTGCATTTCAATTCTGTCTCAGTTACATTCCACCAAGTTTTAAAGTTCACTTGCAAATTGGCAACATTAAGGGGTGTTTGGATTGATTGAAAACGATGATAGAGAGTAACTTGTTGCAATAGATCGATGATTTCGGGTTTATTATGGGTTATGTAGTTCATTTCGTCTTTGCTTCACCATCTATTTGAGCTAATAGTCAAAATGATCTTGTAGCTTATTCTAATGTGCATTTGTTTAAATCATCACCATAATCACAACATGTAGGTTTAGAACTAGTATAGGTAGCTTAATCATGATTTAGGTTAGCTTGTTATATCATTTTCGATGATTGAAGCTTTTAAATGTCATAAAGTCAAACCTCTCTTCTGTTTTAAAAGTCAGCTGCGGCTTTATCGGTTTTGCAGATCTTACTGGTTGATGCACTCTTCATCTCAACTAGTTAGGGTGCGAGATTTGGCATCTTTGCAGAGGCTAGGTAGTCTTTTAGACCACATTCCGGTTTTGGCTTTAGCTCCTTGATTAAGCTCATAGATTAGCTCTAAAGTAGGTCAGAATCGAACTCGCTCATACATCTCTTGCTTGGTTTTGCAATTTTATCTTGCTTTTAATTGCTTCACTACTTCTCCTCATTAGCTGTAAAATTGTACAAGTGATCTATGCTAGGTTGGCTTTAGAGCCATGCTCTTATTTTTCACTTTGGCTTATTTGATTAGCAAGCTGCGATGGCTCGAACTTGGGACCAAAATCATGTTTTGCTTATAGATCGATCAAGCTAAATCCTTGGTAGAATGCTCTTTAGGTGTTAGGAGTAGGTGATATTAGTTGCCTTAGATTAATTATAGTATAGTTTAGCTTATGTTATCATTTGGTTCTTTGTAGGGCTTATTTGCTTATTTCAGTGCTTATTAGGATCGGTTTACACTCTGACCTCTGTTTCTTCCACTTAAGCCCTAGTTTTACATTTTCTCTGATTTAGAATAATATTTTAGAATTTCCTGCAATTTTCATAATTTTAGTTCTTGTTTGCTATTTTCTAGATTAAAATCGGTTTTATTCATTTTAATTAGCTTTAATTGCATTTAATTAAGAAAAAGTTCCAAAAAATAGTTTTTCACTTTTCTTAGTTTAAGATAAATATAAAAAGCATAAAAAACATTTTTCCCTATTTTTCTCCTTTTATTTGGTATTTTTCATGATTTTAATTAGATTTAAATAGATTTAAATTCATAGAAATTAGAATATTAATCTAAAAAATACAAAAATAGTTTTGAAAATTCTAGTTTGATATTTTAGACTTTTTCATTTCATAATTTTATTTTTCAAGCTTTATTTCCTATTTTCTTTCATTTTAGGTTATTATTAATTAGTTAAAATAGTTTTAATTAATAATAATTAATTAAATAGTTATAAAATAATTTTCTTTTCTATAAATTTTCTTTTATCATTAGGATTGTAAAATGTATTTTTCATATTTTTAGGACTTTTATTTCTCGATTTCACGTTTTTATTTGTGCGTTTACGTATTTTACTTTAAGCGTAAGTTTTAGTTTTCGGTTTTAAGCGTTCATCACTTTAAATATAGTGATAGCGTTTATTTAATAGATTTTATCTTTTAATTTCCTCTCATTTGCATTTAAGCCCTTGTAGTTTATGTGTTTCTTAGTAATTATAATAATTCCCAAAATCCTTTTCCGATTCAAATCTCGCGATCACTAAAGCGTTTGATAATCATCGCATAGCTCATTTGGGACATAACGACCGGGAAACACTATACTCCACGATCTTAATTGCATTAGTGTTTGAGCGGTTTTAGTCTTTTAGACTTGTTGTTTAGCACCGATCAAAATTTTTGGCGCATTGCTTGGAACTGTGCTTATTATCTTCCGTCTAGCAGATTAGTGATTTGGATATTCACTCTTTGTTCATACCATCCATACGTATATGTTTATATTTTCTTATCCAAAACCCCAAAATATTCTTCTCTTTCCTCTTATTCGTTGATTCTATTTCTCTTACCTCTTTTCTTGGTTTAATTCTATTCTTCGTATCCTCTCAACCATTTGATTCTCTTCTTAATCCTCTATATGTTTAATTCTTATGTCAACAATCGTCAACTTCATCGTCAGAAATGTGTGTGAGCGGTGTGGAGGGCCTAGTTCAAGCGAATTTTGCAATTCGTGCGAATTATCCATCAAAAATTCTTTTCAAAGTTATTTCGACCACCCGCCACAACCTGAAATACATTCTAATCTTGACAAACCAGTTCAAACGTCGGAGCTACCCCAAGCACCCACCGAGGATTACGAGGACACTTTCTTTGAAGATAGAGCCCGTAATCTAATCGAACAAATTCAAGCCGACGAAAGCAGTCGAGAATTAGAATTGATTACGATGAACCCGTTCAAACACGGTGACTAGCAAGAATGACTTGCCTAATCTTCACGTTTCTCAAGAACCAAAACCGGAGACCATAACGGAGTGGTGGAAATTGCTAGCTCTCGAGCACACCACTTGTCCCACCTCCCGATCTTTCGAATGTTCTTGAGACTTGATAGTCATTCGATCACCATGTTGGTTTTGTTGATTCTTTGGATAACCGATTCCTCTTCATAACTTTCAAATGCAATCGTTTATTCCTTGTGTCGGTTGTGGTGAGCCTCTCTTTGGTTCACCACATCGTTGGTGTACTTGTGTACAATGTGGTAATGATATTCATAATGGGAGTTGTTTGTTTTGTGGTTCGAGGAATTCATTTGATTATGATCTAATCGAACTCATTTAACGACTCCTCAAACTTTTCCAATTACCCACCACGGCCGACTATTCTTCATATAATCAACATACTGCTGTGAATTTTGTGGAGGTCCTCACCAAGGATTTGAGTGTCAATCCGAAATACGTTTGTCTATGAGCAGTTTTCGGTGATGCTCGAGTTTTGGTTATGACCAAAATCCATATGATTCACTGTCCGATCTCAGCAGTTCTCTTGTTGTAGTCTTGTGGAGGTCCCCATTTCAGCTCGATTGTCAAGCAGGAATCCATTTCCTTGTTACAATCATGACTCTCACATGTTTGAAAATTTCCAACCTCCACAAAGACCATACGGTTCAAACTCCATCGAGCCGTTGTCTCAAGAAATCTCCCACGATCTTGAAACCGCAATGAAAACACTTGAGGATATGATGAGTAACTTTAAGAATCAAGTGAGTGGTGAAAAGACCATGGGAGAATTGCTAGTCAAGAGCGAGAGGCCCGTAATCGAGGAGGAATTATTAGCCCAGAGCATGCGGCTCTGGGCGTTCCCAATTTCTTAAGGCCGCTCTGTATGATGATGACGAGGAGGGTTTTATCCTTTTAGAGATAATACTTCTCAACCCCTCGGTCGGTTGATATTCTAGCAGTTGAGATTCCATCTCAAACAAGCGCTATCACACCCAAGCTCCCACTCACTCTCTACGAACATGGGGGCGAGCATCTTGACCTTGTTCACGAAAAGGAATCGGACGAATTCATAAAGTCTAGTGTTGAGGACCTTGTCCCGATCCGAGAGAGTCACAAGGAACTTCGATCATGTGTGATTCTTCTTCCCTCTTGAGTGTTCAAATGATCAATTTGAGACTTTCTCCGATTTTAGCGACGATTGTGCTTCCTTTGGAAACATCGAGTTTGTTGAGGCATCACTTCCTCAATCGATCTTGATCCTTTCTTGAGGAGTTCTCGGTGAACTCACTCGCATCAATCCACTCTTTGATTTGAAGCCGATCCGGGAGAAACCGAAAGTCTCCTTGATAATGATCGTTCACTCACTTCTTATCCCAACAATCCAAATGAGAATGTTGATCACTTTGTTCCCAAAACATTCAAAGCTACTTTCACTAATCCTCTATTTGAATTGACTCGAATTCACTTCAATTCGAGAATCCACTCTTTGATACTCAGTTGAGGATAGTGATGAGCCCACAATGGAACAAGAGTTCACAAATTCACCTCATGTGAATGATTCTCTCCTTAAAGAGTTCTCCGGTGAACTCTCTCATGACATATCTCCTCCGGAACATGATCATTTCTATTTTGATCTTGAGGATGATATTAGCTCGGAGGAAGGTGTACTCATCGTATGAGTTTGCTTATTGATGATACTACCCTTACCCTTCCTCCCGATATATGCGCATTTGAGGATGAGGAATGGATCTTGATTGTTATCAAGACCTTTCTTCCTTTCCTCAAATATCTTGTGATTTCCTTCATCTTCACTCCTTCGGAATGAAGACACTATCTTTGATCCGGGCATTTTCAATTATCATTTTGAGCGGTTCTCTCTATATCTCATCGGTGTGGAACTTTCGCGTGCTTCAAATGTTTGTCCAAACATCTTGAATGAAAGTCCGATGGAGATTGTTTCTTCCACTTTGCTTCCCATGAACAAATGAATTGGGTCGAGTCAAGCTAGCGACTCGGTAATCAAAAACAATTAGCTTAACATGGGTTTTCACCGTGTGTACCACCTTAGTGTGGGGAGTGCCCACATGTTATCTAAAAAAAAAAAAAAAAAAAAAAAAAAATCATTCTAAATAATGGCCGTAATATTTCCCTTTTCGTTCTTTGTTTCGGCATAATAACTGGTACTTTGAATATTGAGGCAATATTCATTTCTAAGTGTGGGGAATTTCTAATTTCATATATTATCTACCCAATTCCCGTTTTGGCCAAAATTTTTTTTGGAGTAAGTGTTTACACTTTCTCATTTGGTTATCGATCCGCCATGTTTGATAAACAAAAGGATTGGCTAATCCGAGCAAACGGCTCTTGGTAAAGATATATCAAATCCGTTTATATGGCTTGCAATTTGCCCAAAATTGTATGGTTCTCAACTCACCATATCCTAAAAAGTGAAGAGTTGGCTAGCCTGCAAGGTTATGGCTTGTGGTAAAGGCGTTGGAAAATCCATAATTGGTAATCAGCTCACCAAAGATAATATTGATAATTTATCTAAGAGTTGGCTAGTCCGTATGGTGCGACTTCGGTAAAGACAAAATCAAATCCGTTGAAAGGCGGTGGTTTGCTCAAAATCATATGGTTATCGATTGTACCATGGTTCTTACTTGAACTGAAACATTTGGCTACTCCAAGTAATGGCTTTTGGTAAAGAGATTAAAATCCATTATGTTTTCTCAAATCATTGCTAGGGACTAGCAATATCTTAGTGTGGGGATTGATGAGTCTCTAAATACTCATCATTTTTATACCATTTAAGCGCAAATTCATCCGAAAACACTCGAAACACATCAAAATGATCAAAATATCACAAATCGGTGTTTTATGTGTTTTAAAAGCAAAATATCAAAATCGGATGAAAACGTATCAAATTTGCAAAATTGCGCTTTAGTCCCCAGTTTCTAAAAATGTCAAAATAGTCCACGAGTCAAAATTTCAAAGAAAAGTCACCAAAGGTCCTTTTAAAATCATAAATTGTCATATTTAGTCCTTTGGTGAAAAATCTAAAAGTTTTGAGAAAATTACAGTTTAGTCCCTGAAAATCCAAATTGGTCAATACTAGTCCTTGGGAATTTTCAAAAATGTCAAATCAACCCTTGGATTATTAATATTGGCAAAACAAACCCTTTTGACTACTTTTCATAAGTTACATGTTTGGTCCTTGGAAATTGGAACTTTACAATTTTGGTCCCTATGTATTAATACTACACAAACCATTCGGACCCTAAATATACCCAAGCCCAAAACACAACCCTTGGCCCAAATATGTTTACCGGCCCTTTTCCCTTGACCCGACCAAACCCAAACCCAACCATTCAAATAAACACCCCGCCCAGGTTTGTCTTCCCGACAACACTGCTCGCTCCCACCTCCGACCACCAAACACACCTAAAACCACCCTACCTCACCCTTTGTCTCCCCTCCTCACCTACCTCTCAAACCACATTAATTACTCCACTCCCATCTCTAATATCGAAACAAGCTTTCCATAAAAACAATGAATGGCCAAAATGACCCTAAGTGATCCAATGGTCCTGAAGATAGCTGGGATTTGCTCAGACATGAGAGAGAAACCACATGGGATATAAAAGAGAGAAGAAAGTAGCAGAATGAGGAGTAGTTAGTTAGTTTTACCTAAATGTATGTCGTTTTTTTTACTTATCTTGTCTTAACTAGTTTTCAATTGTATTTTCTAATTAATTTGTATCAAACAAAGTTGTTTAAGTGTATTGCAATTAATATCAAGTTTCAATTTAAGCTTTTGTTTACATTCGATATCTTGTCTCAACTGTTGAAATTTTCCAAATAAAAATCTGTTTTATAAGCCTTAGTTCCTGTTTGTTTAAGTTCTCATAAGCTTCACAAAGCTTATGTGAGCTTGTTGAGTGTTTCAATGTGTTCAATTCCCAGTTTTACATAAAAAGTCAACAAAAGTCAAAATAAGTCAAAGTTCATAGTTAACTCAGTTTTGGATAAATTCTGATTTCAATGTGTTGAAAAGTTAATCTTAGTGTTATTTTGTGCATTTCAATTCTGTCTCAGTTACATTCCACCAAGTTTTTAAAGTTCACTTGCAAATTGGCAACATTAAGGGGTGTTTGGATTGATTGAAAAACAGTGATAGAGAGTAACTTGTTGCAATAGATCAGTGATTTCAGGTTTATTATGGGTTATGTAGTTCATTTCTGTCTTTGCTTCACTGTCATTTGAGCTAATAGTCAAAATGATCTTGTAACTGTTCTAATGTGCATTTCTGTTTAAATCAGTCACCATAATCACAACATGTAGGTTTAGAACTAGTATAGGTAGCTTAATCATGATTTAGGTTAGCTTGTTATATCATTTTCGATGATTGAAGCTTTTAAATGTCATAAAAGTCAAACTCTCTTCATTTTAAAAGTCAGCTGCAGCTTTATCTCGGTTTTGCAGATCTTACAGTTGATGCACACTCTTCATCTCAACTAGTTAGGGTGCGAGATTTGGCATCTTTGCGAGGCTAGGTAGTCTTTTAGACCACATTCTTGGTTTTGGCTTTAGCTCCTTGATTAAGCTCATAGATTAGCTCTAAAGTAGGTCAGAATCGAGCTCGCTCATCCGTCCCGGCCGCTTCGCTTTTTGCAATTTTATCTTGCTTTTTAATTGCTTCACTACTTCTCCTCATTAGCTGTAAAATTGTACAAGTGATCTATGCTAGGTTGGCTTTAGAGCCATGCTCTTATTTTTCACTTTGGCTTATTTGATTAGCAACTGCAGTAGCTCAAACTTGGGACCAAAATCATGTTTTGCTTATAGATCAGTCAAGCTAAATCCTTGGTAGAATGCTCTTTAGGTGTTAGGAGTAGGTGATATTAGTTGCCTTAGATTAATTATAGTATAGTTTAGCTTATGTTATCATTTGGTTCACTGTAGGGCTTATTTGCTTATTTCCAAGTGCTTATTAGGATCAGTTTACACTACAGCCTCTGTTTCTTCCACTTAAGCCCTAGTTTTTACATTTTTCTCTGATTTAGAATAATATTTTAGAATTTCCCTGCAATTTTCATAATTTTTAGTTACTGTTTGCTATTTTTCTAGATTAAAATCAGTTTTTATTCATTTTTAATTAGCTTTAATTGCATTTAATTAAGAAAAAGTTCCAAAAAATAGTTTTTCACTTTTCTTAGTTTAAGATAAATATAAAAGCATAAAAACATTTTCCTATTTTTCTCCTTTTATTTGGTATTTTCATGATTTTAATTAGATTTAAATAGATTTAAATTCATAGAAATTAGAATATTAATCTAAAAATACAAAAATAGTTTTGAAAATTCTAGTTTGATATTTTAGACTTTTTCATTTCATAATTTTATTTTTCAAGCTTTATTTCCTATTTTCTTTCATTTTAGGTTATTATTAATTAGTTAAAATAGTTTTAATTAATAATAATTAATTAAATAGTTATAAAAATAATTTTCTTTTTCTATAAATTTTCTTTTATCATTAGGATTGTAAAATGTATTTTTCATATTTTTAGGACTTTTATTTCTCGATTTCACGTTTTTATTTGTGCGTTACGTATTTTTACTTTAAACGTAAGTTTTTAGTTTTCGAGTTTAAACGTTCATCACTTTAAATATAGTGATAGCGTTTATTTAATAGATTTTATCTTTTAATTTCCTCTCATTTGAATTTAAGCCCTTGTAGTTTATGTGTTTCTTAGTAATTATAATAATTCCCAAAATCCTTTTCCGATTCAAATCTCGCGATCACTAAACGTTTGATAATCATCGCATAGCTCGCTGGGACATAACGACCCGGGGAAACACTATACTCCCCTGATCTTCATTGATTTCGTGCTTGAGCTGTTTTAAGTTTTCTTACGCTTGCGTGAAAGAACTTGACGGTTTTGCGCGCATCAATCCGCAAAGCTTATGTCAAAATGAAGTTCTTGGAAAATTTGAAAGAATTTTTCCATTTGATGACCGGCTTTTTCGCGGAGCTTTTGCTCATGTAAACGTGATGGGTAAGGAATATAATTTTGGATTTTCAATGGGAGCTACGGAGGTTCAAAACAACTCTGGATTGGATTTTGGTTTCGGACAACCCGAGGATGGACATTGTTGGTACTTCGTTATTAATAGGAAGTTCGATCGGTGCAAACCGTCAAGTTATCTCACGCAAGCTAGCCACTTGTGAATGACCAACCGTAAGAAACTCAAAACATTTCACACACCAATGCAATTTAAGATCGGAGGAATATAGGAATTCTAGCTAAGTGTAGAAACACAACAATTATTCTCTTTTTAATATTTACAATTTTCATACATTTTAAGGTTTATATACAACATGTGGGGCATCTCCCACACTAGGGTGGTACACACGGGTGAAAACCCATGTTTAGCTCTTGTTTTTGATTACCGAGTCGCTAGCTTGACTCGACCCAATTAATTTGTTCATGGGAAGTGAGTGGAAGAGACAATCTCCATCGGACTTTCATTCAAGATGTTTGTATAAACATTGAAATACGTGAAAGTTCCACACCGATGAGATATACACGTAACCGCTCACAAATGGTACATGAAAATGCGGGATCAAAAATAATGTCTTCATTCCGAAGGAGTGAAGAGCAGGAGAAGCTCTGGGATAGGTGAAGAAGAGAAGAAAGTCATGATAATGATCTTGACTAACTCATCATCATCGTAAGGGAATTCATGATAGCATGAATTTCATCTTTTAAGCTCAATTGGTCTAGACATATCCGGGTGTGTCTAGATCAAAATAGAAGTTATCATACTCGGTGGAGATATGATATGAGTAAGTTCACAAGAGAACTCCTCGAAGGTGAATGAATCATATTCGAATTGATATGAGTGGGTTCACTAGTGAACTCCTCCAATGTAAATGATTCATAATCGGGAGAATTATGAGAATGAGAAGTGGTATTACCACTAATTTTCTCTCCCATCGATCAAAACAGAAGGCTTCCATTTCGGAATAGAATCATCGGAAAAATGTCACTATCCTTTATGGGGATAGGAGATGAAATGGGTTTTCTTTGAAAGCCTCGATTTTAGAAATGAGAAGGCGACATTCAATAATGTTGCTCGAAGAGCTTCATCTTTGATTTCGGTGTCAATTTCTTCATCATTCTCTTCTTCTGTCGACTAGCTCGTAAGGTAATTCCTCCATATAACCGATGTCTCCACAAGATAAAGAATAGTCCTCATCGTAATCGAGAGAACATCTCAATATGATCATTTTGGAAGACAAGAGGAGTAGGGATATCACACAAATGCTCGAGAATTCCTGTGACTCTCTCGGGATTGGGACAAGGTTCTCAACACTAGACTTTATGAATTCGTCCGATTCCTTTTCGAGAACAGTGTCAAGATGCTCATCCCCATGTTTAGAGAGTGAGTGTGAACCTCGGGTGTGATAGCGATGAGAGAGGGAGTTGAGAAGGACTAGCAGTTATGGATTCTACAAGTTCCATTATTTCTCCGCTAGTGATTCACCATATTCTTTTCTCCTCAGATTTCCACGGATGGAATCTCAACCGATGAACTTGATGAATAAAATTGTAGAATATCAAGGGTATCTTCATCATCATCGTCATCGAGAATGAAATGGAATTGAGAGCTAGATTTGAATGCTTTTGTAGTCTAATTGATTCCTAACGGTGTTTTCAATGGCAACTGGGAATCTAATTTAGTGACCGTTCCTCGCCTAACATTTCTTCCATGGATTTCTTATGTGACATAGCCGACTCCTCCTTAAGATCTTTTAATAACTCAAGACTCTTGAGAGAAGGTCCATCGTAGTTTCATGAGGAGTTGCTTGAATCATTTGGTCTTGTGGAGGTTGGTCTTGATCTGAAGAGTCGTAATTGTTACAAGGAAATGGATTCTGTTTGACAATCCGAGCTAGAGTGAGGACCTCCACAATACTCACAACAAGAAACCGATGTGGGCTGTGAGTTAGTGTTGTAGTCATAATTGTTATCGGGAACACCGCTCATAGACAAGCGTGTTTCCGATTGACAATCGAATCGGAATGTGAACCACCACAAGACTACAACAAGAAAGCACGAGTCTCACGATGTGGTAGGTGATGGAATAAATCGGTTGTGTTATGGTAGGAATAGGGATCCGGTTATAGATGGACCGTTTCCCGATTCCACCATGCTACAACTGGGGCAATTGCCACCATTATAAGGACCACCACACCATTGACAATCAAGAGGGTGAGGATAAGACATAGAAAGAATCAAATGGTTCTAGAGGGTAAGAAATTAAGAATCAAAAGGGTAAGAGGGTAAAGAGGAATATTTTTGGTGTTTTTGAAAAACATGTTGTAAAAACAAAGAATGAAAATATTTTTGGTGTTATCAACACTTTAGGAAAAGTGTTAATAAACTTTTTGGTTTTTAAAAACTGTTTACAAAAAGGTGGTATATGTGCAAGTACGGGTGCGAAAATGCTTAAAACACGCTTACTGACCTCCCGGCGTGGCGCCTAAAATTTTGATCGGTGCAAAACCGTCAAGTTATCTCACGCAAGCTAGCCACTTGTGAATGACCAACCGTAAGAAACTCAAAACATTTCACACACCAATGCAATTTAAGATCGAGGAATATAGGAATTCTGGGTCGTTAAGTCCCACGGAGGATGAATTGGTGTTTAAAACAACCGGATGATAGAATGATCACTAAGGATAGTGATCATTAAGGATATTGATGGAAAATTACCTAAAGAAAAGATCTACAAATTATAGCGACTTAAATGCAAATTAAGAAAATTAAAAGTTAAAATCTATTAAATAAACGCTATCACTATTTTTACAGATCGATGAACGTTTATTTTATAAAACAAAATAACTTAAATAAACTATTTTAACTAAAGCGTAACCTCAAATTATCTAAAACGTGGTTTAAAATGAAAGCGTCGTTATTCTGAAAAATCTGTTGGGCGCAAGATAAAACGTAAAATTATTGAAATAAAAGGCCTACGAGTGTAAAACTAATTTTCTTACGTACTATATGATAAAAGAAAATTTTAGAAAAAGATTTATATTTTTAGACTTTTATATTTTTATTATGATTTAAATAAGTTTTACACTAATTAAATGTTAAAAATACTAAAACTATTTATAAAAACGAAACTTTTTAGAAAATACTTTATACTAATACAAATTTATGAAAATTAGAAAAGATGAAAAACTATTATAAATAAAATCGGAAATAAGCTTAAAGCTACGTATAAGCTTAAAATGGAAAAAGGGTTATGTATTTAATTGTGTAAACCTTGACAAGAAAGACCCAAGGCGCAGTCTATCCGGTACACACTCTATCACTCTCATAAAGGGGAGGTCTCGGGTTCGAGCACCGCCTACCCCTTTTGCTAAATATTTTATTTTGGATTTTTATTTTACAAACTTGTTAAACACATGAAAATAAGCATATTTTACAACTACGACATTTTATGAAAATCACTAATAAGCTCAAAGCAATTGAATTATCTCAACAGTTAATAAGAAATGGAAATAAGCACTAGATTAAAGCCAAATGGCTAATAAGTCGATGAATAAGCAAATTTAAGCTAAAAATAAGCTAAGTAGCTAATAATAAGCTAATATGAAAAGCGAGAAAGCATAAAGATCTAGAAATAAGCACAAAATAAGCCAAAATGAGCATAAGTCCTTCTTTGGTGCACATGGTGTATGGTTTTACTAGGTACCTTTAAGCTACTATTTAAACACTTGAATAAGCTAGGAAATGCAAATAAGCAATGGACTTCACAAGTACACGAGTTGAGCTCTCTAAAAACTATTTTACAAGGGTTGGCTTTCACAAATAAGCTCTTGAGGAGCTTTTGAAATTTTGATCAACACTGACTCACTTATACACTTAAATGATTTGAACCAATCTAAAAGGCAATTGCAGCCTAACTAAACAAGTTGCAAAATCAAAACTAACAACTGAGACCTTGAGATGGCTAGTTAAGCTTCTCAAAAAGCTAAAACATGCAAGCTTAAGTTGACTGGTAAGCTCTAGAAGAGCTTATGAAAATGTGTACCACAACTGTGCACAGGGCACTTACTCAGACAAAGGTCTAAACAAAACTAGGAAATAAGCTGTTAATAAGCAAAGAAAACACAAGCTGATATTTTTCTAATTTTATTAAGCAGCTGAACTTTACTATCTTAGAAGCTCATGAACTAATTTTTAGTATTAAGCACACAATTAAAATCTAAGTTTTATTCAAAAACAGGCAAGTGAAATTTTGACTTTTAATTTACACTAACTAGTTGACTTTGATGAACTTTAAATGATCCTAGATGATTTAATGTGTTATGTTAAGCTATATTAAGATGAAATTAGGCTAGAGTACTAAGTTTTAAGCTGATTTGATGAGATTTGTATTGAAAATCTCAACAAATGAACTATTGAGGATGAGATTAAGCTTATTTTGACTTTTTACAAGTAATGGTGGTTTTATGCTTGAAGCGAGCTAGTATATGCTATTGTGACATGCAATGATCAAGAACAAAGGTATAAACAATCTCTATTGCAGTTTAACAAACAAAACCAAACATTCCTTAATGAGGCAGCTTTGAAGCTTTTACACTAAAACAAGATTTCAAACCAAATAACCTATTAATTAACGAAATTAACTATATTTAAACAGTTTAAACCACAATTGACAGTGTTAAGTACTTGAAACTAGAAAATGTAAAAATCAAGAAAATAGCTTACAAATGAGTTTAAGCTCAAAACAGAGAACCAAGGTGCGAGATCACATCCTATGGCTTCCCAAGAAGCACTAAACCCAATAGCAGTCCAATTCCATTCTGCTTGACTCTTGATCATCATTCCATGATTTTGAATTTACACTAATTTTTTTGGTATTTTGAGAATTTTGAGTTAAAACTTTAAACCGAACTTTATGACTTCTAAAAGCTTATAAGAGCATAGTAAAAGCTTATGTGAGCCTTTAAAATCCTTAACAATAACTAATAACAACAGTTGAGCTTATTGAGATTTTAACAAAATAAAGCATAAACCGAATTCATAAACACAAACTGGAATTGACAATGAAATTGAGTTCTTAATTCACCGAGATGAGATTACAAAACACTTTGAAAGCTTAAACTTGAACCTGAAAAACTTAAAAACTTAAAACGACATAAGCTAAATCTAAACTACTCTACTTTAACTAACGCCTTCCATCTCGCTTCTATCTTTCTTTATAATGACTTCTAGGGCTCTGTGGGTCCCACTTGGTCTTTCCATCAATAATCGAGCCTTTGGATGAGTCAAACTCATCCTAGCCTTCAAATCTGCTTTGGCGCCAAAATTGAGACTAGTGGATTAGAGCGATTCATTGTAATTAAAAAGCTTGGGGTGTTGTGGAGGTGGAGGGCAGATTAGATAGTAGGTATGGGTCTTGGGATGATTTGGAAAGCAAAAGCGGTTTTGTGAGTGCTACGGTGGAATGCTATGGTGGGGATGCATTTATTAGTTGTGGGCTATGTTGTGAGGAGGGGTTGGTGGAAAGGTGAATGAGATGGAAAGGGTGAGGTGGTGGTGAGAAAACCATGGTGGTTTTGAGATTACGAGGGTAAGAAGAAGGCGATGTCGATTCTGTGGTATATTGGCGCGTTTTGGTGGGTTTGACCAGGGATTGGGGTTGACTTGGGCTTGGGGAGATTGGGCGATGAGTCGGGTAAGGATTGGATTTGTTTTATGGGATTAATAATACAAAGGTCCATTTGGTTTTAGTTAGTAAATCACAAGGACCAATTTGTAAATTGAGCAAAGTTAAGGGGCTGGAATTGTAATTCTCCCAAAGTGTTTTCAAGGATCGAACACGCAATTAACCATTAGTACAAGGACCACAAGTATAAATTTCATTATTTTAAACCTTAGGGACCAAATCTATCAATTTAGAAACTCCAGGGACCAAACTTGAAATTTTCCAAAAGTTTATCATAAGGACCAATATTGCCATTTATAAATAGTATAAGGTTTATTTTGATTATTTTCTTATTTTTAAAACCTTAGGGACTAATTTTGACACTTTTCAAACTTGAGGGACCAAAGTTGTAATTTTGTGATTTTAAACTTAAAAGGATTATTTTGAACAACTTGTGAATCCCAAGGACCTAAAATGATATTTTACAAGTTTTGGAATGACCGGGGACCGGTTGACAACTTTTGTAACTGGGGACTAAAGCGCCAATTATGCAAACTTGATACGCTTTTTCATCGATTTTGATGTTTTGCATTTAAAACATATAAAACACTTGTTTGTGATATTTTATCATTTTGAAGCATTTCGAGTGTTTTCGGATGTTTTGCGATCTAGATAGTATAAAAATGATGAGTATTTAGACACTCATCAAGTTCCTTGTCCTTTGTCGCCTCGGGTTCACTTTCCACTACCTTCGGGAGAGAAGAAGAAGAGGTAGTAGGAATAGCGGGTCCATCATATGAAGTTCCACTTGGTTGTGATCGCCTTTGCGCCCCTCGGATTAGCGATCGTGTTGCTAGGTAAAGTACACGAGCCCGGGGTCGATCATTTAAAGACTTCTTTAATTTAGCGATCGACCGACCAACAACTGTTTGTCTCCTCTTGAGTCTTCATGAATTGCTTTAAAAGCTCATCGATGTTGACACAGAGGTGGTGGAGGATAATTTGAGGCCTTATGTTACGGTTATAGCGAATTCCCTTGATTAGGGTTCATATTCCCCGAAATTGATTCCTCGATTGTAAGTGTTTTGATTAAGATTTCCTTGATGTTGGAAACCTTGATTGGGTCCGGAATAGAAATTACCTTGGTTTTGATAACCTTGGTTCATTCTTTGTTGGTTCGATTCGGTTAGGATTCGGTTGAAACGGGTGGTGCACGATAAGTGTTAGCACTGTAGTTTGGTTCATTATGAGGACGGTATTGATTACCTCCTTGATTTGAAGTACCGGCTATAGCATTAGCTTCAAAAGGACTACCATCGGTGGCGATCAGTTGTAGTATGCATGAGGACCACCACAAGTAACACAAACTTCAACTTTCTTCACTTCACCATATGATGGTGCTTGTGTGAAAGTGACTTTCTTTAGTTAGCAAGAACCAAAGCTTCGAACAATATCCGTGAGTTTGTCAATCTTAGCATCGGTGCTAGATGTACTCACGGAGATGAAGTAGAAGGTCCAAGATTAGACTCGGTATGATATGTCTTTGTGCGGAAAGGACGGACCGGGACTTGTTTTCAATTATTTGCAAGGCTTCTTTGTGGTCTTGCTCAAGAAATTACCTCCGCGGAGGCATTTAGAGAGTCTTGATTGGCTGGTTCGACCATTGTAGAAAGTATCCATTTGCATTAACTCGGTAAAACCATGATGCGGACACTTATGAGCAACTCTTTGTAACGATCCCATGCCTCCCGAATGATTCATCAAATCTCCGAGAGAATTTCATTATCTCATTCTTAAGACTTGTAGTTCGGGATGGAGGATAGAATTGTTCACAAACTTTGTGACTAGATCTTCCCATGTCTCAATGGAGCGAGGGGTTGTTTCTCGAGCCAATTCCGGCTTGTCCTACAGAAAATGGGAATAGAAGAAGCTTGATAGCTTCATGTGGGACATTCTTGTACTTGATGGTAGATGCAATCTTGTTAAACCATCGAATGTGTGCATGAGGATCATCCCGCCGTAACCATAGAATTGGCTTTGGGTTGCAGTTAAGTAACCGGTTTGAGCTCAAAAGTATCGCCCACGATGGGTGGGACAACAATAGCATCTCCGTAACCCTCGATGGGTGCTTGGAGAAGCTCGTTCATCGGCTTGTCTTACGCCATTATGGCGGTGGTGGTGGTGGTAGACGTTCCTCGATCACGGTGAAGGAGCGAACGTCCTCACGTCACGAGGAATCTTTCCAAGTTCGACAATGGACTTGTAGAACTGGAAGAACGCAGTGCGCATGCACTAAGTATAAAATCCGTTTCAAAACAAATGAGGCAAAACGACAAGTGAACTTAACCAATAATCACAAATGAAATGGCTTCTTTGAAAAAGGTACACCAAATCACAAGTGACACAAAGGCAAGTTTTAAATCGATGTTCGGGAACTTATTATGGTCGCACCCCAGTTAGGTAGTGCAATCGCCTTGATTTGCGGTGGTTGATTTTATGTATATTAAGTATCACCGAAAAGACGTAGGTATAGATTTGTGCCGATGGGTTTAAAACTTTGGACAATATTTTTGGTATCGTCTCGTTTAACCAAATCGTATTTCTTTAAGAATCACCTTAAAAGAAACACAAGTCGAAAACGTTACGATTGTTTTGTTGTTTTATATTTTGTTTGGTGTTTTAACACTTTAGGAAAAGTGTTAATGAACTTTTGATTTTGTTATAAAAACTTTTACAAACCGTGGTATATGTGCAAGTACGGGTCTCGAAAAATGCTTAGAACACGCTTACTGCCTCCCGGCGTGGCGCCAAAATTTGATTGGTGCAAACCGTCAAGTTTTCTCACGAGTGATCACTTGTGAATGACCAATACCGTAAGGAACTTAAAACAACCACACACCAATTGCAATTTAGATCGGGAGAATACGGTGGATTCCGGTCGTTAAGTCCCACGGAGGATGATGGTGTTTAACACAATCGGATGTCGAATAATCACTAAGGATAGTGATCAAGTAAGGATTTTGAGTTATTTGTACCTAAAGAAAAGATTAATAAATTACAATGACTTAAATGCAAATTAAAGGAAATTAAAAGTTAAGTTCTATTAAATAAACGCTATCACTAATTTTAAACCGATGTTTTGGTTTTATGTTTTATAAAGCGAATTTAAAACTACGTGACGTCAAATAAAAGCGTGAAACTTACACAATATTAATCCTAAAAATATAAAATGATATTTTACAAACCTAATGATATAAGAAAATTTTAAGAAAAGAAAATTATTTTTATAACTATTTAATTAATTATTATTAATTAAAAACTATTTTTAACTATTAAATAATAACCTAAATTACAAGAAAATAGGAAATAAACCTAGAAAAATAAAATTATGACTTGGAAAAATCTAAAATAACAAAAAGAATTTTCAAAACTATTTTATATTTTTCGATTATTTTCTATTTTTATGAATTTTAAACTATTTAAAACTAATTAAATTACTAAAATTACAAAATAAACTATGAAAATCTGAAAATTACTTTTTTACTTTTTATATTTATCTAAACTTAATAAAATGAAAATTATTTTTTGGACTTTTTCGATTTAATTGTATTAAAAGCTATTTAAAATTACCTAAAAGCTGCTTTTAATTAAGAAAATAGCAAGCAAAGTGTTGGAAAATTATGAAAATTTCAGGAAAACTCTAAAATGATATTATGAATCTAGGAAAATAGAAAACATGGTGTTGTTTGGAAGAAAATGAAATCATATGCTAGTGCTTATGAAATAAGCACTTGAATAAGCTAAAGTGTACCCAATGGAAACCAAACCAACACGAAGCTATATTATGTTAAAATGACCCAAATGCAACTTATTTCAACAACTTTTAACCTCTGATAAGCTAATTACCAAGATTTGGCTTATTTGAGATTAGTACTAAAACAGTGGTGAGGTACTACTTTTAAGCTCAAGCATAAGCAACACAATAAGCTGGAAAAGAAAACAAAAAGTTGGAACTTGTTTTAGACCTGGCTAACTACTATCAAACCAAAAAGTAGACCTGGAGAAGCTCTGTGGAGCTCTGGACAAGCTATGCAAAAGTCGAGAAACACTCGACTTTGGTCGAGACCATGGAGCAGGCACTTAAGGCCTAAAAGATAAGCGGTTTACTTATATAAAAATTGTAAAATTTCTCAAAAATGCTAATAAGTAAAAGACCAGTTGAAGTTTCTAAAATGCCAAATCCCACTTGATAAGACCCAAAGATGAGTCCATGAAAAATCCTTCTAAGCGAGCTCAAATCCACTTTTGCAATTTTGACTTTTGAAGCAATATTGAAAGTTTGACTTTATTGAACTTTGAATCCAATTTTATGATTGATATTGATGAAATATGATAGAACAAGCACAATTCAAGCAAGCTTAATGATTTCTAAACACAAAACAATGATCCGCAAATCCCAAATTCCAACGGTGAGCAAGTGAGCAGATTCAAAGGCAATTTTGACTTTTGAGTTGCAAGTGCGCTTTTATGGTGATATGATCTCAAATAAGCTTAATAAACATGAACCAATAGAAATAAACTCGCATATACCTCGAGATCGGTTATGACGAGAAACCAAACACACCCTTAGTACACTGATTTGCAAATTGAAACTAATCTAACACTGAACAAGCATGAACCATTGATCAAACTAACTCTAATTAACCTAGATACTACTATTAGAACAGGTTTTAACAGATTATGACTACAAATACTGATTATGCTAAGAACTTGTGAAAATCACTTACAAAGGTCCAAAGCCACAATGGCTTGCCACCATTGAAACCAGAGCCACTATCCTATATAAACCAATCCAACTAACTATAATTCACCCCAAATCCATGCCTGCATCACCAAATTCCATTTCTGCATCAATCTTACCCCAGTTTGACTTTTGTTGACCCAAGATCAAATTGCTTGTACCTGCTTGAAAAGCTCACTAAAAGCTATAAGCGACTTCAATGAACTTATTTGAACTTAAAATTAAGCTTGTTGAAGCTTGGATGTATGATTGAAGATTGCAAATTGAAACGATAAACTTGAAACTTGAATTATAAATGAACCATTGAATTAAGCTTTAAACCGAGTTACAATGATCAAATCACTTGGTTTTAGTACAATAAAGCTCAAAGATACAAAATCATAAACTAATTAAGACAGTTTTATAAAAACGACATACACATAAAGAAATAAACTAAGTACTACTCTTCTTTGCTTCTGCCTCTTTTATGCATCAATTTACTTCCACGTGGCCTCTTGAGAATATCCCACCCTTCTTGGAGCCAATGGGTGATTTTGAGTGTGTTGGCCATTTTAATCATTTTGGCGGAAATGGATTTGACTAGTAGGCTCGAATTTGCGGTGGGGGTGGCATTTATTGTAGTGGGTTAGTGATGATGAGGGTGAAGGAAAGGGAAAAGGTGAGGTGATGGTGGCCGGGTTTGCAGCAACTGGATGGGAAGACAGTGTCTGGAGACGGTGGTGGGCGGGTTTTGGTATTGTTTGACTTGGTTTGACCAAAGGGTCAAAATAGAAAGTGACAGGGGTCCAAAAGGTAATATGGCGGGGGTCCAAAAAGGTTTTGACAAGGCTTAGTATTAGCTTTAAATGACAAGGACTATTTTGCAAATCGATATCATGAAGGACCAATCCTGTAATTTTCCAAACTTGTTACAAGGGACCAATATTGACAAGTTCCAATAGTACAAGGACCGCTTTTGTCATTTTCAAATTTCCAAGGACCAAACTTGACATTTTATGAAAGTTCGAGGACCTTTTTCGCCATTTAACAAAAGATTTATTCAAGGACCATTTTGACAAGTTAGAATAATTCAGGGACCTTGAATAACATTTTTCTTTATTTGGTTTTACCAGGACCTGCTTTTGACAACTTTTGAAACTTGGGGACTAAAGCGCCAATTATGCAAATTTGATACGTTTTCACCGATTTTGATATTTTTGCATTTAAAACACATAAAACACTTATTTGTGATATTTTATCATTTTGATGCATTTAAAGTGTTTTCGGATGTTTTTGCGATCTAATTTTAGATAAAATGATGAGTATTTACACACTCATCATATATACTAAATTATAAAGCATTTGAGACCGCTAAATAAGAAAGTCTTAAGATTTTCAGCCAACAATTATTTTGTATTAATACTGAATAAATAAGAATTACATGAGTCATTGTTATAAGTACAATCGCGTATATTTATTTTTATATTAAAGTAACTCGTGCTTACAATTTGATAATTATATTCCCGGTTTCAGTAATTTAGTCGTATTTAAAATGTAAACTCGTGTCCATATAGGTTAAACTTTTAAAAATGAAATAAATGAGTCCTTATTAAATGTATATAGTAAAAAGTGATATTTATAATTTTATGCAAATTTATATGTTGTTATTTTAAAACAACATATCTGATGTATTTTTAAGATATAAGGGGTATTTGTTTATAATTCAAAGTTATTAAAAGCATGGAGGCTTATAATATTACACTTAGCTCTATATAATTTTTAAAATTCAACAACTAAAGTTTTATTAATTACCTCATATTTTTTTAAGTTTTTGTTTTCACAAATTTGACATCTATATTTTTATGTGTTTTTTTTATCAACCAAATTTCTCCTTCAAATTTATTAAAGTTTGTTCAAAATCAATTTAATTTTAACTTTATTAACTAATCACATCACACGATTTTTCTTACGTGGCTAAATCGAGCTCGCTATTGACCCAATTGTTTTTTCAATAAGAATGCATTGACAAAATCACTCCGAAATGATGTAATTATTTTATTATATAAATAAAAAATATAGTAGCATTAGATACAACATTTTAAAAACACCTTTTGTAGACATGTTTTACAAATAAAAAAAAAATTGATTTAACAAAAAGAATTTCTAAAATCACAACTACCATTATAATTCATGATTTTAAAATACAAACATATTTTAATGCAATTAATTGAATGATAGATGATATTTCTAATTTTTATAATAATTTGTGATTATTTATAATAAATGATATATCTTATATTTGAATTCTTTTACTATAATTTCATGATGTTTTCAATGTTATAAACTATGTAACCACTGTTAATTAAATTATCAATCATCACGTGGTCTTACTCATAGATTATTTGATTTCGTCGTCGCATTACGTGAGCATCGTATTAGTACATGTTTGCATAATAATATTTATTTTTTTGTTATATTTTAATATTATACGGTAACAATTTTTCGTATAACATATCTTGTAAACATATTACTTACAGGATATCCGTCGTCGTAACGTGCACGTACCCGACTATATTATTAAAAAAGTTAGGGCTATCAAATATTAATATTTTTATCCATCATCTTTTTTTCTCATTTATAATTGCTTTTTTTATACTTTTTTATGTAACTACATGTACTAAATTTGAGAGCAATCAAATAAAAAAATTACCGTGACTTAATAAATTAGTAAGGGTGTGCTTGGTTGAAGGTATTGAGGATAAGTGTCTGAGCAAAGATAATGATTAATAATGCTTGGTAGGCTCTAATAATGTTTAGTAATGGGCCATTACTCAATAAATTGGAAGGAATAGTTTTTACTCTTTCTTTTTTCTTAGTATTCTCTTTGCCTTTCTCTTTCCATTACCTAATTTGAATCAAGCGCACCCGAAGATATACGTTGAAAATTAAAATTTTGTTTACTTCGAAAAATTGATTAAAGAGTAAATTACATGGATGGTCCCTGTGGTTTGTCCAAAGTAACAAACTTCGTCCCTCGAACTTTGAAGTTGCACTGGTAGTCCCTAAATTGGTAAACAAATAACACACCAGGTCCAATAGTTAACGTGCCGTTAGTAAGACCAAAAAGTCAGACCACGTGGCAAAGATGGGAGGGTATTTTTGTCTTTCCATGTTCCAACGTTATTATACTATCCTATTTAATAAAAAACCACCCCCACCACATATTTCATCTTCTTCTTCCATTTAAGAACAAAAACCATCCCCACCTCAAATCAAATCCAAACGATGGTGAATTATTTTTGTGGTAGAAGATCAAATATCGTCACATCTTGGACAAATGAAAACCATGGCAGACGTTTTTATGGATGCCCAAATCATGTAAGTATTATCTTGTTTATTAGGGTTACACTTTGAAATCATGAATATGTTATCTTTCTTGTTTATTAGGGTATAGTGGATTGGTTTGATCCCCCGATGTGCCATCGTGCTGTAAACATCATACCATGACTATTGAGGGCAAGAAACAGGCAAGAAGCTCAATTGTTGGAAGCACAAAAGGGACGTGAAAGAATGAAGAAGTTGTTGGTTGTTTCATGGTTAACATTTTTATTGTATGAATTTTTCAAGATGTACTGTTAGTTTAGTGGTTGTATTGCAGTGGTAGTTTTTGACATATATAGTAATGGGTTATTGTAGTGTTTGACTTATATAGTCAATTTTGTATTACAATCTCAATTGAGTATGTATGAATGGTTGTTTTTGATCTTGAATGTTAATACTCTTTAGTCAATTTTGTATTACAATCTCAATTGAGTATGTATGTATTGTGATTGTTTTTGAATGTCAAAACTGAGAGTTACTTGACCCATAACAAAACATAAGTCTCAGTTGCAGAATCTGGTCAAATTAAACTAGTGTCAAAAGTAACCATAAACATAAACCTAAACAGACCCATAAAAAGTAAAAATTGACCCATTTAATAAACAGAATTTGGTCAAATTAAAATCCATAAACCTAAACCATTCCACAAACAATATCAAATTAACCATAAAACTAAACCATTCCATAAACAATATCTGGCCAAATGATCACACATGAACCAAATCAGTCACATAACATAGTATTGGTACACAAAAGGAAAATTCAGATTTAGTTCCAAAAGATCACACAGGATCAACATAGTGTTATTACTAATAAAAGTTAACTAAATAACATCATTTGGCTACACTTGGGCTGCATTTTCTTCTTACCCCTACCAAAGACCAGTTTTCTTTGGAGTGGTTGACTTGCAACTTCACTTGGAGGAGTTGCGAAGTTGCGATTTTCTTTGGTGCGGCTTCAATTGTAGGAGTTGAAGAAGTAGATTGACTTGTATTTTCCTTCGGTCTTGCTCTTTCCACCGGTGTGCTCGGATTTCTTGGCCCCTTGCATGTTCTCTTGTTATGTCCTTTTGAGTTGCACAAAACACAAGTTACGCTTTTAGCTTTCTTGTGAGCTTACCATCCTTGACTATATCAACCATCTCGCCATGCACCTCTTCCTCTTCTTGGTTGGTCTTCCGTGTTGAGGATGATGCTTGGGTGGAATGATTGTGGTTGATGTAAAGCTACATTTAGGCCACATACTTGGACCATTTGTGGGCGAATCTTGTGTCCATAAACTTCTTTCTATGTATCCAATCAGTAACAAGGATGCACCCAATCTTCGGTAAACCAGGTTCATGTTGTTTGATGTCATATTCCAATTGATCGCTATAGCATGCTTGTGGTATACCGCTTATTTCCCAATACCTACAAGTGCAACTCCTTTGTGACATATTAACCACATAACGATCATGCCAACTACCAGTAACTTGGTACATTTCATCTCCATTCCAAGACACAATATAATCTGCAGCTTCTTCTTTAATCATTTCTAGCAACCTAGTAGCAGTAGGAGTTAAGGGCCCATCACACTTAGATATAAGCTTATTGACAGTGACTATCCTTCTCATCAGATACTCTCTAATATACTCTAAAGCACTTATAATTGGCATGTCTCTACCCTCAACAAGTTTGCCATTAAAAACCTCACACATATTATTCAATAACACATCTGACTTTGCCCTACCTGTAATAAAGTGAAAAACATATTTGTTCATATACTATTGCTATCATTTTAGAGAATGCACCTAACTAGGTTTGAGTATAAGTTTACCTGAAAAGTGGGATCTAGACCAATGATGAGGAAGTATCTTACATAACCAGTCATATGCATCCTTGTTGAACTTCTTCAAATCATCCATTGCTTTAGTGAAGTGTTGGACAATGGTAGAACTAGCACACTTCCATAGCATATCTTTGAACACTTTACCATTTCACTTTTGCTTCATGTTTTCATGTATGTGCTTAAGACAGAATCTATGCTCAGCTGCTGGAAACAACTTGGCTATAGCTGGTATTATGCCCTGTTACAATGCAAGTATATAAGTATACATATTAGACTAAGACATACATTATACATAATGAAAGTGAAATTACCTTCTGCCTATCACTAATGAAAGTGAAATTTGAATTGCTTTCTAGGTCAAGATCTTCACCCAACTGCTCCAAAAACCATGTCCAGGATTACGTGTTTGACTCAAAGAATACAATAAGCCCTGTGGTATATGCCATTTTAGGATCCAAGGAAACAACTGTCAATAATCGACACAGGAATGGTCCTTTCATAAAGGCTCCATCTAATCCCAATAGATCCTCTTCCCCGCTTTAAACCTCTGTTTTAAAGCTCCAATGCAAATATAAATCCTTTGAAACACCCTATTAGTATCTTCGGATCATCGGGATGTTCACATTTTATTTTGACATTTGTGTTGGGGTTATTTGCCTTCAATTCTAAAACATAATCCTCAAAGAAGCATATTGTTGAGTGTGGTCACCTCGATTTGACTCACACTTTTGACTTATCCTAAAGGCCTTCATCCCGAAATCTCCAACTTATACTTTTTCGACTTTGATCTTGAACTGCTCTAATTGGAATTTCGGGTTTGTTGTAATCTTCTTGACTATTTCTTTTGCTAAGAAATCAGCCTGTGCAAGCTTTCACTTTCCTTGTTTGTAGACACTTGGCTGAGGTTTGTATGTTCTAACTGACCAAGTACTATCTTGACCCTTTGATATTTGCAGAACCCAAGGACATTTATTGGCTACCTCTTGACTACCCTTGTTTGGTTGACCCCCATTAATGATTCTTGCCTTGGTAAACTCTAGTGCCTTTTTCTTAATTGGTGAAGCATTAATAATCTTGGTCTTTGTCCATTTAACAGTTGACTAGGCCCATCTCGCTTTATTCCCAACTTGTTCACTTGGCCCATCTTGTGTAGACCCAACTTGTTCACTTGGCCCAAGTGTTGGAAGGGTGCCTGAACATTCAGCCCTTATCCTTTGCTTGTCATTCTTTTTCAAAAACAGTTGCCTCCTTGTTTCTATGGAGTGCAGTTTAATCAAATATTTTGCTTCTTTAGCTGTCCCAAATGATTTACCAACATAGAAGTAACTTGTCACCTTGGCACCATCAGCTTCCTTTTCTTGTTGTTTTCTTAACCCCTTCAACTGTCTCTTCCTAAGCTTCTCTAATTCATCATCACCTTCTGATCCACTATCAAACTCATCATTGTCCAAAGCCTCAATATCTACATCCACAAGAGCATCACAGACTATATTCCTCCTCAAACTCCCACTGCATATCAACTTCCACTTCATCTATATCATTTCCATCATCAACTATGTAATCACTATCTTCCTCATCTTCATTATCTTCACTCCCACTCTGCTCATCATTATCACTATTTTCAGTCTCACTGCCTTCACTAGCTTCACTACCTTCCCTATTCACTATCTTAAAAAATAGTTAAGTATGTAAAACAAGTTAATAGTGAATCTATGACTGAAAAGATATAAGTAAAACACACTGATTAATTTTCAACATAATATTCTTTATTAAATATAAATCAAAACAAGAATACATGACCCAAGTACTTGCGGAATAGTACTTGGGATTGAAATGACAAAGGTTGGTGACTCCTCTCTAAGCTCAGGCTAAGTCTGAGCACAACTACAAGTTCCCACTGAGCTATATCATGGATTAAGTTGTATTTGGAGGAGTGAAAGATGGCTTGCGTGTATCTGCTGAGAGCCGGATCCCTAGGATTAGCCTAGACGGATCCCCCATTGGTGGGAACCGTAGGATCCGGGTGACAGATTTATGTCAACTCTTGCTAGAACAATCATTTCAAGCTCATCTTGCTAACTTGAACACTCCACCTCATCCTAATTAAATCCCTAGATCATTAAAACTCTAAAGTTGACTCTTGTGCATGCTAATCATCACATTCCAAAGGATATTAGAGACTTAAGTCTTGAATGCACTTGCTAAATCCTTCCCTTTATAAGTCATCTTGCTAGAATCCCTTAGTCATCGAACACAACATAATTCTTAGCATTTAGAAACCTTTTCCTTAGTCATTTCATCATGAGGAAAGCTCCTAGTGCTAACTCATCCAACCAAGAACCACCCTAGAAACTTTCTCGCGTTGTACACAAAATTTCCTCAACCGAATCATCTCCGGTTAAACCCACAAATGGTAGGATTTCCCATCCACCGAATCATCATCCGTAAGAGATAATAGTGCTAGAATCTCACCTCAACAAACCCAATCAACAATTTCCAATAGAACCTAATAATTAGCATTAAACCTTTTAGGTTAGAAAAGGGATCATCGATCTCTAAACCAAACGCATTCTAGTTCTAGCAAAACGCCTAAACCTTCATTCCTAGAGCATGGACTACACTCCTTCACCGAGCCTCTCTCTCACCCAAATCTCTTTTCATTAGAGCATTCACCACCGAGAACTTCCCAATCACCAACTAGTCCATCATTGGAAACAAGGAACCACCAAGGACTTGATCATATTAAGGAATTTCCATTACCACCACTATTATTCCTAGTAGAACCTCATCCTAAATTACTCAATGTACCTCCATCATCATTTGTAGAACCTCCTCAAAATATCATGTTCCTAATCAAGACAATAATTGCTCTAATTGTCTAATCACCCAAGGACTTGTTCAAGAAGTACGAAATGAGTTGCATTTCATGTTTAATCATCTTCTTGAAAGATTGGACCAAATCAACAAGTCTACTCATCCCTAGACTCAAGCACATTGTTGCCTCTTATGCTTTGGTCACTTATTAGTTTTAGTAGAATATGGCTAAATCATTCTCTTAGTTTTTAGAGATTTGTTGATCATCTCTTATGTTTTATTGAATGATAGTTTACTTGCCATATTGCATTGAGTATATGTTTGTTGGTGAATACATATCTCATTTTGATGTTAACATTACTTGTTACATCACCATTCTTGAATTTAATCATCACTATACGGATCCTCAAAATTGCCTAGACGGATCCCTACTAGGAGGGAAAGTGGGATCCTTGAGACAGAAAACTATTTTTCTACTAACTTGGATCACATATGTGAAATTGTGCATTATACTTGTTTTATAACCTTTGTTTTGTAGTTATTCAATCTACACTTGAAGCATTTGACACCCTAAAGCTAGGGGAGCTTTGTGTCAAAACAATACATTGCAAATTACTTGCAATATTAGGAATACATTCTCGACATCCCTTTGCAAAATTGCAATCATCAAGGGGAGCACATTCGTCACTTAGGCGAAATATTTTGCAAACTTAGTTGCAAATAAACTAGCTTAGTATTACTTTCTTGACGCCTTACATAGGGATGGACTCGTCATGGGGAGTAAAGACGAGATCCGTTCCGTTACTTGCTCTAAATATTTTTCTTTCACATGTTTTCCTAAAACAATGTGTTAGTTTCCTTCAAGCTCTTTTGTTTCGAAAAAAGGGGAAAAGAAAGTAAAACTACAAATTCAAACTTTACAATTTTAGCTTTTCCTTAAAATAATTTTATGTTTTGTCATCAACAAAAAGGGGGAGATTGTTAATACAAATAAGCCGTAAAAACGTTTATTTATATTTTACGATCTTCTAATGTTTTGTCGATAACAAACGTAAAATCATATTAACGAAACAAATAAAATACGTAAATGGTTTGAACTAATAGTTTCTAACATATTCACATTTTCACATAAAACACTAAAACAAGTATAAGTGATTTTATGATTTAGTATTACATATGTATAACAACTAGGGTTTACATATTTGGGTAAATATACACATAACTAGTATGTAGTATATTGGGTAATGTAAATGGTAGAAACTTAATATTAAGAATGAAAGTTCAGGAAGGATTTAATAAAAATCAAAAATTGTAAATGCCAAAAATAAATCAATAATTTTAAAATTAAGTGAAAAATTGAAAATTATTTAATTTTATTTTTTATTAAAGTTATATCCTGTTTGTAAAAAAAGATTTCAATTATTTTTTGAAAGTATTTAATTAAAAACTAGTATTAGAACCATAAAGGAAATTAGTTTAGTTTTAAAGTTGAAAAGAAGTGGTTAGTGATAATAAGGGTTGTTAGGTTGTTCCCTTGAAAAAACCTTAGTTTATTGGAAAAAGGTTAGGGGTTAAGGCTTACCAAAAGAAAATTGGTGTATGATAATTATAAAATGGGAAAAAAAGGTGTCCTTGGGAAACCACTATAAAACTGGTTTCCTAACCTTCATTACTTTATATATTTCAAACTTATAAAAAAAATGATTACTAAGTAAATTAAAGGAAGTTAAATGAAAACTATTAACCCCCAATTTCCAAAAGGTTAGGAGAATGAATCCGGATTTTATATTAACTTTAATTATATACTTACTTTTAACCAGATTTCATTTGGAACCTTGGTTTTAAAACTATAACCTTTACCTTTTAATTTGTTTTTTTTATGAAGTTTTGACTTTTAATTTTTACAATTTAGTTAAAAAAAAAAAAAAGAAATTGTATTTCAATATCTTTTTTACTGTTTTGTTTTTAAATTGGAAGATTTAATTTTAGCAATTAACCGATATTAAAAAAGGGATAATTTCAATTTTAAGGGTTTTGGAAAATTTTAAATTATTCCCCCGTCAGGAATATTACTTTCGAAACCTTTTCCGCAACATAACCCAACTATCCTTTTTACAAAAAATTTCAATCTTAACACAATGGGTATTACACACTAACCTTGTTCTTATTCCACCAAAGACATTAATCCAAATATGTTTCTTTCAATTTTCCAACTATGCCTTTAACCAAAATTTTCACTTAAATTTGGGAAATTAAATTAATTAAGTTAGATTAATTTGAAACGCATTTGTTTAACAAAATAAATTTAAATTTTATTTGCTAAAATAATTTCCTTTTAAACCATAAAACCAAAACACAAAAATATAAATTTAAAATATAAAAATTGTTTAAAGTAAAAAAAATGGAAAGGAAAAAACAAAGTTTAAAATGGCTTTAGACTTTTTTAAAAATGGTAAATAAAAAAGCAAAATATTTAAGGCCCAAGTTTTGTCCCAAGTTTAAAATTAAAAATTGAAAATTATTAATGTGTGAGGTTTTTTGAAATTTTGGTTTTGAAATTTTTTGAAGTATAACTGGATGGTTTTGAGGATAAACTTTTTTATTTTCCAAAATAATATGGCCTTAATAATTTCAATGTAAAACCTTTTTTCCCCTTTGAAATTTTAAAAACCCCATTGTTACCCCCATTTTCCATTTAATTTGCCCTATAAAAATTCAATTGTTTAAAACCTTTTTATTTTAAAAATATGTTTTAAATATAATGAAAAGGTCGAGTTTTAAAACTTTTGATTTTAAAAGGAAAAAAGAGAAAAATTTCAATTTGAATTTTGGTAAATTTAATTTGCTTTTAGTAAAAATTGGGTTTTAAAAATTTTGTTTAAGTAATTTTTTATTGGTTTTTCAATTAAAATATTAATTTTGTAATTTTTCTTATTTTTCTTTAGTATTTATTTTTTTAAAACCCTTTTTAAAGCATTCAATTTTGAAATTTCTCTTTTAAAATTAAAATAACAAATCCGTTAAAATTAATCAAAGGTTTGTAATTAGGAATTTAAATGTCAAAGGGAGGCAAAAGGTTAGGGTTGGTTTTTTAAAGCATTGTAATATTTCTAAATTTAAATCTTGAAAGTGTATCTACCTTATTTTTTATTTTTTTTTTTTATTTTTCTTAAATTGCATCTTACTGTTTTTAGTTGAGTTTATTTTTTAAATATAATTTATAAATTATTTCGGCTGTTATTTGGTTAGTAACTTTCTTAACTAAATGTTATGAAGTTTCAGCTAAATTACTTACTTAAAATTCTTTGAGCCATTTAATTGGGCAACTTTTTTTGAGTTTACAATATTTTTTTGGGTGTTACAAAACCATTGACTTTTTAAGTCATAAAATTTTTTGTGAAAAGCAAAGCTTTTAATTTAATAATTGTTATTAGGATTTGGTTAACCCTCATTATTTTATTTTTTTATTAATAAGCTTTATACCAATTAGAAGAAAGGTAGTAAATTCAAACAACTTTTCTTTATAAAAGTCAATTTCCCTTAAGCATTTTTAATAATGGAATTCTTATTAAAGGGGAGGTGTTTGGATTTCATTTTGCTTTTATCTTGAATTTTAAAAATTTGAGCGTTTGGGTTAACTAGCTTTTTTATCTTTTCAAAATTTTTGCTTATTTATTATTCTTTTTTTTTTATTTAATTCCCATGTTTTATTTTAGAAATCAATTTGGTTCAACCGTTGTTTAACCTCACTTAAGCAAAGCTTCCTTGTTAAGTGTCATTATTTTGGTTCCCAAAAGGCTTAAAAATTTTTTTGAAAAGTTTTGTAAAAAATTCAAGAACCAAAATAAATTCCCGGGCTTTTGGCGTGTTGACTTGAAAGGAAGTTAATTTTTCTCTTGTTAATTTTTTTAAATTTTTTGAGCTTATGTTTAAATTTAAAAATTTAGTATTTATTACTTTCAAACTTTTGGAAATTTTAGGCTTACAACTTTTTAATTTCCGGCTTATAATATTTTAATTTTTGTAAAGCCAATAATTTTCTTCATTTTTTTTTCAATTTAATTTTTTAATAAATTTTAAATGTTTAAAAAGTTTTAAAGTTTAAAATTTCCTAATAAATTTTTTTTAGTTTTCCTATTTTTTAATTTGGTATTTAAAAGTTTAAATTTTTAAAAAAAATGAAAAAATTTCTTTTTCCAATATTTCTTTATTTAGGGTTTAAAATTTTTTCAATTTTATTTTATTTTAATTCACTTTATTTTATGAATTTCAAGTTTTGATTTCAGTATTGTTTAAATTGTTTAAGATTTCATCCTTGAAAATCTTAACAAATTTTCCATTATTCAACAATTTTGTTTACTAATCCCCGTTGGGATTACGGTCCCCTTCGGATTAAATTGCTTTGGTTGAAACACGCCTTTATTTGCATTAGAGGTATTTGATAAAACCTTTCAACATTCTTAGGTTGATAATCCTGAGGAATGCCTTTTTTAAGTGTGGTATAAGGGGTATAAAATTTTTTGGTTTTTTCAAAGATGTTTCTTCAACCTTTATAAGAATAAGACCCTGGGTTAATCTTTTCCAAAATTTCTTCTGTTTTTGAAAAGTTTAAAATCATAAGGTAGGACAACTTTTAAAGATGGTATAGATCCATTTGTTAAAATTAAAAAAAGGCATTTGACATCAAAGTTTGAAGATTTGTTCCGGTTTCAAGGAATCAACCAAATTAAAAAAGTCTTTTTTAGATTTTTCCCTTCAGGGTTTTGTTTGACTTTTTCCAACTTTTAGACCTCTAGAGAGTAGTACACCTCAATTTGGTTATACCATTTTCACCCTCAATCCCTAGCAGGAAAAATAACTTGGGCTGTTGTAGTTGGTTTAAGGGGGGGGGGTGAATGATTGGGGGTTTTCTTGATTCAAATCTGGAGGGAAGGAACAATAAACCCCCGGCAACTCTAAGGAGTTCCTTGAAAAAGGGGGAAGAAGCCATTGATGTAAGTGCATAGAAGAAGTCCACATTAATACCAAGATTCCCTCCGGCTTAAACCACCTTGAGGATATTTAACATGAACAGAAGAATTAGGTAAGGTAAAGAATTTCAAACCCCCTACCCGTAAAGGATCCTTAAATTCAAATGAATCCCCAATTGAAAAGAGCACAATTCGGTTGATTTTTTCGGGGAAGATTTGGGATTAAGCCAGGGTGTTTTAAAAAAGTCTTTGAATATGAAAAAAATAAAAACCGGTGAGTGGAAAGAGAAAGGGGAATTGGAAACCGGGAGATTTCCGTTGTTCCTTTGGAGAGTTTAAGTGAGATAATAATTTTTAGATAAGATTTAAAGTTTTAATTTAAGAAGTTGAGGGGAGGAAAAAAATTTTGGGAACCTGTAAAGTGAACAGGACGGTTTGACTAAATTTAATTCTTTCACCCAAAAACCAAAATTTTTTTTCCACAAAATTAAAAATTGAAAGGGGAAATTTAAATGAAGAACCTTCATTTTAATCTTGCCTTTATCGCAATAATACCCAAAAAAATTTAGTTTGAACGGAAGAGGAGCAATGAATGAAAGGAAAGGGTTGATCAGTGAAGTTTAAAATAAAGCAAACCTATTTAAATTTAAAAAGGGGGATGATCAACCTTTTAAAAAGAAAAAAGAAAAGGGAAGTGGAAGTTTGTTGAATCAAAATATCTTGAAGTTGATTAAATGATGGAAAATTAAATGGTTTTAAAGATGAGGAAAGCTATTTTTTGGAATTTGAAGGAAATTAAAAAAATTTAAAAAAACCTTTATTGCTGGTGAATTTGTGGTATTAAATTAGGGTAATGTTGAATCCGAGTTCATTGAAAGAATTTTGGATTTGGAGAGAATTTCCTTGATTTTTCCAATAAAGGGGAAAGATATTAAAAAATAAGGGTCAAAAAAAAAGTTTCAAGGAACTTCAAAAATGAATTATTGTAATGGATAAATTTTTCCTTATTGTTTAGTTTGGTTAATGGAAAAAAAAGACAACAATGTTTAGAATAAAAATTTCCGTTGGAATTTTAAGGATTTTGATGAATCTTGTTTTAAGAATAAGGGTGAATTTAATCCAAATTTTCTGGGATTAAACTTATTTTTACCACCTTGTGAAATGAAAGGCCAATGGAAATAGGGGTTTTATATAAATTTGGGTTCATTTTATAGGTTATAAATTTTCCTTGAAATGATTATTCTCGGGAATTTCCGCGATTTTTAATTTACTTTATTAATGTTTGGGTTTTTTGAATTTGCTTGGAAAACTTTTAGGTTAATTTTAATTCCTCCATTAATGTTTTAAAAGAAATTGAGAATTATTGGGTTACAAATTGGGAGTTGGGTTTAATCCTTAAAAGAATTTCAAGGGACCGGATTTATAACCCGACGGAAGGATGCCACGGAGAAGACAACCACCTTAAAATGTAACAGGAAATTTTATTAAGTTGTGGTAATATTGAAGTTTGATTTAAAAGAATTTCTTGTTAGGCGATGAAAAAGGACTTGGAAAAAGGGTGAGGTTAGATTAATTGGTGATTAGAAGGTTTAAACCAAATTTTGGGTTTTTTAAAGGTTAAAATCTTAAAAAGGACAATGGTAACTTAAGATGTGGCTTTTTGACTCCAACGATAAAGATTTTATTTTTGTTGACTTTTTCTCCCTTGGGTTAAATTTTCAAATCTTGGTTTAAATTATTTATATTGTTTTAAAGGTTCCTTCAAAAGAAAAAATTTTTCCTTTTGAATTTAATTAGTTGGGGATTGTTGAAAATCCCTTTATGAAGTTGGTAAAACAGATTGAACGATTTAAAACGTTTAGGGTTAAAAAGGTTTTAACGTTTTCCACTGTTGTCACCATTTAAAACGTAAGTTAAACAATTAAATGGATATGGGAAAGGTGTAAACCCATGATAATTTTAACAAATTTTTAAAAATTAAAAAGAAAAACCAGATTGGGAATAGTATTAGAAAACAAGTTAACTCTTAAGGGGAATAGGAAAATAAATACCTTAATAGGATTAAATTTAAGGGTGAAAGAGGGGTTTGGTTCTTAAATTCAAGTTAATTTTCACCACCTATATTAACAATATGATTTAACTTTTATAAAAAAGGAAAAATAAAAAAACAATTATTTGCTCAATCAAATATTTTAGTAAAAAATTGTTCCAAAGGTAGACCGATCGTTGCATTGGGAAATTATTGGAAAAGGACTTCATTTATTTAAAACTTATCCCCATTTATTTTTTCTTTTTTTACAATTTGTTCTTGAAGTATGAGAACATTCTTAAGGCTAGTAAGTGTTTGGCTACATCCTCCAATTCGGATGTTTTGAGCTTAAAAGAAACTTGAGAATTACATTGGAATGTATCAAGTTTAGGGAGGATTGTTGGGTTTAAGTTCCTTGAATCAAGAATTACTCTAAGTCTTTGGAACCACGGACATATTTGATATAACCACGGACAGAAGGATGTAACCACGGATGAAGACAAACCACGGCTAGTAGAAGAGTGTAACCACGGATAATGATATGTAATCACTGCTAGTTTTGTAATAGTCGGTTTAGTTTATTGTATTAGATAAATATGGAAAAGATATTTATCTTGTAGGTTACGTATTGTATAATGTATAGGACTCCTTAGCCTATAAAAGGAGGTCCTAGGTTAGGTTAGATATACATATGTTTTATATCTAAGGTCGATACACTTCAAGATTGTAAAACCCTAATACTTGTTAGAGTATTCGTATTAATAATAATATTGAGGTGTTGAATGTTAACTGTTCTTCTTCTTAAGATTAAGTGTTAAATTCCGCGTAATACTTAATAAGCTTTTGTTCTAAGTCAGTTTCTATATTAGATCGTTTGCTCAACTGGGATCAACATGATACTTTTGAGTCTTTGATCCTGGTTGACCACTCTCCTCTCATCCACGAAGGTCATCGAGCTTGTGTTTAGGCAAACCTTCAGCAGTCTTTGGGATAAATGGACCTTCATTTATACACTTGATATAATAAGGTTCCATCCTAATCAAATAGCAAAGCATCGCTTTTTCCATTTGTTGAATTTACCAACTTCAAGTCTAGGGCACAATTGAATAAGCTCCACCCTTTTATCGACTAGTTGGGGTACATCGGCCACCATCGGGATTACGATTTAAAAACGTTTTAGAGCGGCTTAAAAAAAAGGTTTTATAATCAGCCTTGCTCTGACACCACTTGTTGTTCCCTATTCACTATCTTAAAAAACAGTTAAGTATGTAAAACAAGTTAATAGTGAATCTATGACTGAAAAGATATAAGTAAAACACACTGATTAATTTTCAACATAATATTCTTTATTAAATATAAATCAAAACAAGAATATATTACCCAAGTACTTGCGGAATAGTACTTGGGATTGAAATGACAAAGGTTGATGACTCCTCTCTAAGCTCAGGCTAAGTCTGAGCACAACTACAAGTACCCACTGAGCTATCTCAGGGATTAAGCTGTATTTGAAGGAGTGAAAGATGGCTTGCGTGTATGTGTGTTCTTACAATTCACAAGCTTAATCTTTCACTCCATCTCTTATGCTATTTATACAAGTATGAGTTTTAACTCTTTCCTAAGTGACAAACCGACATCATACGTAAGACAAAATATCGATGTATTTTGTCTCATTCTAAAGACTATTTTAGGTAAGAGGCAAGATTGCTTTCCAAAGGTCGGTGATGACACCGAGCACGATCGTTTGCCATTCGGGGAAAGTTGACTTTGGTTGATAAGGACTTCATCTTATCTCGATTCAAACTTATCCCGCCTTATCCCGCTCATTCTTCGTCTTCATATCCTTCGTCTTCTACTTGGTTTGTTTTCGGTGTAAGTAGTTGGAGAGAGTCTTAGGGATTGATGAGTTATTGTCATCACCACCGAATCCACCACCATCTTCTTCTTGACCCGTCTTCACCCTTTAAGTTCCGCCTTACTAAGTGGAGAGACTTCTTCTTCGCCTCATCGAGCATCACGAAGATGGCTCACCGAGAGACTATGCACTCGGTGACCGTTAGTGTTAACGGTCCAAACACTTGGGGTATTTTTTATTCAAATCCTAGATTAAGGGGTTTGGGTATTTTACTGAACCCAACACTTTTATCAACACCTATAGCTTTTTTACCCTTATCAACACTAGCTTCAGTCTGACTAACTTTTCCTAATGTTTGCTCAACCTCAGTAAGCTTATCAACTACCTCATCATCATCTAAACCTAAGAAAGGATCAAAGGAATCATTGTCCATAGTAGAGTAAAAGTCAGTTGCAAACTCAGTTGGCACATTATTTTTACCCAATTCATTAGCCACACTACTTTCACCATCAACATTTACACTACTTTGACCCACATCCTTTTCATTCCATCCTAACATCAATTGCTTACCAACGTTATTTCTAGGAACTGGTGCATCATCATCAAGTTCAACAATGGTACAACTTCTTACTGATGAAGGCTTGTTATAAGTGTCCAGCATAGTTTGTCCATGCTCACTATACACATTGATCAACCTATGACCTAGCAAAACATACCTAATCAGACCTTGAACATCTTGGTCACCACCTAAAGCTTTAAGCTCATTCTCTAAATCAAGATCAGGTATCATATATTGGTAGTACATTATCGTATCCCCACTATACCCTATCGACATAACCATGTCATTCAACTAAATGACAGAAAACAAATCAACATCTACATTATCAATGAAGCTTTCATTACCATTAACATATCTCCTTGTTGGATTGTCAGTAAACATCCATCCATGATGAATCTTGAGGGAAAACATGTTAGGATCAGCAGCTGTAAAAATCACCAAAAAATTTATTTTAGGGCTATTAACACATTTAATTATCACAATTAGATACCTAAATCAAATACTACATTCTTACCATAAACTGTATTATAATCCACATTCACATCCTTTTTATTAGATGGACGTAAATTCCACACTGACACCACCATCGCAATTGATCAAATTAGGGTTATGGTTTATGTTAATCAAGGTTCCATGTGAGAAAATTTAGTTTTCTGAGTGTGTGTGAGAACAGAGTGTGTGGGAGGGTGGGAGGGAGGGAAATGAAAAGATGGGCATTAATTGATTTAGGTGGATAGTCAAAAGTCAAAAGCAGTATGTGGAAATGGAAAGACAATAATACCCTCCCATCTTTGGTTAGACTAACGGCACGTTAGCTTTTGGACCAAGTGCGTTATTTGTTTAGCAACTTAGGGACTACCAATGAAACTTCAAACTATCAGGGACGAAGGTTGTTACTTTGGGCAAACCACAGGGACGACCCATGTAATTTACTCTTGATTAAATTAAAGACAACAACAAAAATTATAAATGACCAATATAAAATAAAGAAGGGTGAAAATGAACAATTTATAAAAAATTTCAACCAAACTATAGATGGTCCTGTTTGTTTTGTTGTCTCTGTAAATAAAGGGTTAATGATTTGAAAATGTATTATATTTGACATCTTTTGTTATTATGTGTATTGAATTTTTTTTTTATTGTATGTATTAAACTTTTAAATTTCGATTATTGTGTGTATTTTATGACCATTTTACATTTACTATTTTCAAATTTCGAAAGATAAAATGATTATTTTACATAGCTGAACAGTCACAAAGCACACACAATAATTAAAATTTAAAAGTTCAATACACACGATAACAAAAAGTGACAAGTAAGACAAGTCATTAACCCATAGATAAAACCACAAATTAAAATTGACCCATATTTGCAAAGTATCTTGTAATAAAACATGTAAAAAGAACTCTATTTTTCAAAAGAAGAAGTTGAAATTCCTGGTAATCTTGAGAGTCAAAATGCCAAACTGAAAATGAAGCATGAGAATGAGTCGTAACAATCTTGCAAGTGGTGCCAAGAGGCTGCTGTCATCACTAATCCATAATAAAACCAAACCCCCCAAAACAACAATCCAATGCAACACAGACATCACCAAGCTCATGCGCAACGGCCAATGCGATTCCGCTTTACGCGTTTTCCAAACCATGACTCACCGCACTTCCGTTTCGTGGAACGCCATGATCTCCGGATACTTGGCCAACGACAGCTTCACTCTAGCACGCCAGCTGTTCGACCAAATGCCTCATAAAGATTTGGTTTCTTGGAATGTCATGATCACTGGTTGTGTCAGGAATGGTAATCTAGGTGCAGCTAGGAAGTTGTTTGATCAAATGCCGTCCAAAGACGCGGTTTCTTGGAATGCCATGTTGTCTGGCTATGCTCAGAGTGGGTACGTTGAAGAGGCGCGGAAGGTTTTTGATATGATACCGGACGAGTGTAGGAATTCCATTACGTGGAATGGGATACTTGCGGCGTATGTTCAGAATGGGAGGCTGGATGAGGCGAGGAGGCTGTTTGAGGCGAATGCTGATTGGGATGTGATTTCGTGGAACTGTTTGATGGGTGGGTATGTGAGGAAGAGGAAGCTGGGTGATGCGAGAGGGATTTTTGACAGGATGGTGATACGTGATGAGGTTTCGTGGAATACTATGATTTCGGGTTATGCTCAGAGCGGGGATTTGTGTGAAGCGAGGAAATTGTTTGATGAGTCTCCGGTTAGAGATGTGTATACGTGGACGGCTATGGTGTCTGGTTATGTGCAGAATGGTATGGTGGATGAAGCTAGAAGGGTTTTTGATGAGATGCCGGTGAAGAATTCTGTTTCGTGGAATGCGATGATTGCTGGTTATTTGCAGTGTAAGAGAATTGATGTTGCTAAGGAGTTGTTTGATGCGATGCCTTGTAAGAATGTTAGTTCGTGGAATACTATGATTACCGGGTTTGCACAGAGTGGATTTATTGATATTGCTAGGGATTTATTTGAGAAGATGCCTCGACGTGATTGCATTTCATGGGGTGCCATTATTTCAGGATATGCTCATTTGGGCCACAATGAAGAAGCGTTGAGATTGTTTGTAGAAATGAAGAGAAGTGGAGAAAAGGCAAATAGGTCTATATTTTCGTGCATTTTGAGCACGTGTGCCGAGATCACTGCTTTAGAATTGGGATATCAATTGCATGCACAGCTTGTTAAGGTAGGGCTTAGATCTGGATGGTATGTAGGAAATGCATTACTGTCGACGTATTGCAAATGTGGAAACATAGATGAGGCTAACGCTATATTTGAAGAAATATCTGATAAGGACATAGTTTCGTGGAACACAGTCATTGCTGGATATGCACGACATGGCTTTGGCCAAGAGGCTCTAAGAGTTTTCGAGTCAATGAAGAGAAGTGGAGTCAAACCCGATCAAGTTACTATGGTTGGTGTGTTGTCTGCATGTAGTCACAGTGGATTGGTAGATAGAGGCACACATTACTTCTACACAATGAATCGTGATTATGGAATAGCTGCAAATTCAAAACACTATACGTGCATGATTGATCTCCTCGGTCGAGCAGGGCGCCTAGATGATGCTCAAAATTTGATGAAAAGTATGCCATTTGAACCAGATGCTGCTACATGGGGTGCTCTACTTGGTGCCAGCAGAATTCATGGCAATACCGAATTAGGTGAGAAGGCTGCTGAGATGGTTTTCCAGATGGAGCCTGATAATGCCGGAATGTATGTCCTTTTATCAAATTTATATGCAGCTTCAGGTAGATGGGCTGATGTTGGTGCAATGAGATTGAAGATGAGGGACACGGGGGTAAAGAAAGTCCCGGGTTATAGCTGGCTTGAAGTGCAAAATAAGATCCACACGTTCTCAGTTGGGGATTCAACCCACCCAGAGACAGTTAGGATATATGCTTATCTTGAAGAATTGGCTTTTAGATTAAGGAAAGAGGGTTACATTTCTTCTCCAAAATTGGTTTTGCATGATGTGGAAGAGGAAGAAAAGGAACATATGTTGAGGTACCATAGTGAAAAGTTGGCGGTGGCATTTGGGATCCTTAATATACAAGGAGGAAGACCGATTCGTGTATTTAAGAACTTGAGGGTATGTGCTGACTGTCATAATGTCATCAAACACATATCAAAAATTGAGGGTAGGCTGATAATTGTGAGAGACTCCCACCGGTTTCACCATTTTAGGGACGGTATATGTTCTTGTGGGGATTACTGGTGATAAACAAGAAGTTTTTAGTCACCATGTAGGCGAGTGATCTGAAACCTAGGTATGTTCTTCTAAAATAGTTATACTATATAGGTAAACTGGTGATAACATGTTATCTTGGATTATGGTTATTTGTACTCTTTGTTTTCCAAGTAATTCATTTCGTCATAACACATTTCTTCATCATGTATCAAAAGATCGATTAACGTGGAAGCTAATGCTTCTGGAATTTTGTTCAAAGAGTTTTACTCCTTGAAGGCTTCAGTGACTACCAAACTAATTTGGAGGACTGTTGTACATTCTAAACAGGGTGTATCTAATCGGTTGTTTATTTCAGCGAGGCAAAAACACAATTACTGGGGGTAGACGTTAAATACTGGAAGTTAACAGTGAGTTGCTCTTCATTATGATAAATGTTGAACTTTGTAAAAAAACAATTCTGGACCTATGGTAAACTAATGACCCACATACATATAACAAAGAAAATACTGGTACCTTTTTATTATAAGTTGACCGAAAGTGTTTGGAGTTTGGACAGAAAAAGAAAGTACAATGTAACATCTTTTAAATTGATGTACACCGTGTGTTTATTTAGTCAAAACCGTGTCAAGAAAGATTCCATCCATATTTTAATTGTTTTGTTTTTTCATTATAATATTATCAAGCATTTGGATTCATTTGCTACATCTTCTTGTTAAGGCAGACTACAAAAAATTACCAGACTAATTGTTACTAAAAATTATGGAACCTATGTTTCGCTATGACGCGTTCCTGAGTTTCAGGGGCGAGGATACTCGAAGGAATTTCACAAGCCAACTCTATGGAGCTCTTAGACGCCACAACTTTGATATATTCCATGATACTTTGCTCCCGAGAGGTCAAAGTATCGCTCCTCAGCTCTCGGCAGCCATCAAGGATTCTAGAATCTTTGTTGTTGTATTCTCGACAAACTACGCTGATTCCAAATGGTGCCTTAAGGAACTTTGCGAGATGATGCATTTGAAGGAGCAAGTGAATGACCAACGCGTTGTTCTTCCTGTATTTCTAGATGTCAAAAAAACTGATGTTGGTAGCCAACAAGGTTCCTATGAAAAACATCTTGAAATTCACCAAAATAAATTCGATCAGAAGACTGTTCAAGAATGGAGGGAAGCTCTACAAAAAGCAGGACAACTTCCTGGCGGCTTGCACCTGCAAGATGATGCCAACGGGTAGAGTTTCGGGATTATTTTTCTTTCATAAGCTGTCTTGTTGATTCTTTTTCTCATATACCTGAAAATACGTAAAATTATGCAGGGATGAGGGGACGTTGGTGGACCTAGTTGTGGAAACTGTTAGAAAAGTTATACATGGACAAGACTCGAACATAGCAGACAGCCTTGTTGGTATAGGATCTCAGATAGAAGAAGTGATTTCGAAGTTAAATGTTGGTTCTATGGATGTTGCTGATGATGGTATACGGGTCGTTGCAATTTGTGGGCCAGAAGGGATAGGTAAGACCACAATTGCTGAAGCTACATACAAACACCTTGCTATCGATTTCAAAGCACAATATTGTTGTTTCCTTCCTGATGTGAAAACCATATTCGGAGAGTCAAATGGGAAGGTTACTTTGCAGAATAAGCTCATATCGAATCTTATTCAAGACCATGAGAGCAAAAAACATGTAAATATCTATCAGCAGGGTATTGGAAGAATACAAAAGATGATGCAAGGTCAAAAGATTCTTTTGGTTCTTGATGATGTTGACAACGAGGAGCAGTTGAAGATATTAGGCATAAATCGTGCAATTTTTGGGCGTGGGAGTAGAATAATTGTGACGACAAGAGATGCATCATTCTTAGGTCGGGTTAAACCATATGCTATATATGAACCTCGGTTGCTGGATGAAACAGAATCTCTGGAAGTGTTTTGTTTGGATGCTTTCCGACAAAAGAGACCAAAGGAAGGGTATGAGGAAGTATCGTGGGAAGCAGTGCGTTGGGGGGCAGGACGTCCTGGTGCTCTAAAAGTTGCGGCTGATCGTTTGAGATGCTTTGAAAGTGTACATTATTGGGAATGCGCATTGAAAGATTTGATGCACGAGTACTCCTCTGGCTGATTATGTTAGTCGTGTAGGTATATCAACAAGTTTATATTCTGAGAAATATTTACGGATGTAGAACAATGATATAATACTATTGATGTAGTTGATCCCGATTGAGGAACAAATAAAGCATCTTTTAGTGACTTAAATTATTATTCTTATTGATACTTATCGATAACTGGTATTATTTTGGCTTGATTGATTCTTTGCATTAACAGAAAGTAAATAGAAGATTACAATGATGCTACGTACGATTGGGCGTAGCCCTAGACTAACCACTCTATTACGCTTAATTCCAATTACATAATAATCAATACTAAGCTAAACATAAATATGCTAATTCACCCTGCAGTTGGAGCAGAGTCGGAGGTGAATCAGACTTGAAGCCTTCATAACGTACAAGCGGAAGCTAGTTTGTGGTGATCTGTTTTGTTTCACTAGAAGAGACAGATAGAAAATATTATATAAACTAAGGATACAAAACTAAAAGAGAAAATATAGTTGTTCGTAAAAAAGAAGTACGATTAACCAGTATTGACCGTAAAAACCTTTTCTGATTCATCCACTTCTCTAACTAGCGCCAGAGATGATGATGAGGATAGATTCGTTTATCTTCCTTGATTTTGATTACAAATATTTATTTTTTAGAAAATTCAAACTTACACATTTGTCCATAACTGTTACAATTAAGAAATATTTGAATTACAATACTTGAACTTAAAGCAATTAAAACTCAGATGATGAGGAGAAACTTTCATCCAGGAAATCTTCATCATCCTCGACGGGGGAGGAGCAAAGCTCAACATCATTAAACAGGCTTGTAACCAATTTAGAATCTAACACATCATCCTCATATACCAAACGCAGCCCACAATGACTTGCAACTTCGTTACCATGACCGAACTGAAGTACCACAGTGTCACCCGCTTCCACCACAATCGTTGTATTATTAAGTGGACAAAACATGACACACATGGAAAAGCAACCCGTAAATTTCATTTCCCCAAAATAACAACTTGTTTCTTTCGTTTCATTATGCATTTTTGGATAAAACCAGACATCGATATCGTCGATATCCAAATATGTCGTAGCACATAAGATCACACCACGGATTTGGTAATCAAAGTGCATTGGAGCTACAAAAGATAAAACGTTTCCTATGTTTTGATAACTGCACCACCCATACCAATCAGGTATGTCCAGCTCTGTGAGACTGATCACCAACTCTCTTTTAATGAATGATTCCTGTAAAGCATTGAAACATGCATTACACGTGTCTGCATATATAATATTTAATATACACAAAGGCTACTTCATTACGAAATTTGTGCCAGGGGTAGCTTACCTTGAACACTTTTGAACGAAAAATAAAAGCCATTTGCATTGAATCAAATGGCATTACATCTAATGACATACACCCAGATGCTTTTATTTCTCCCAAGTTCGATGGAAGTAGTGGAAGCAACAGTAATTCATCACAATCATCTATATTAAGGTAGTCCAGATTCGAGAGGTTGCTGAAGCTTTCTGGAAGGACAGAAAATGGGTTTTCTGAAAGATCTAAACTCTGTAGAGACACCAAATTCCCAATTTCACAGGATACCTGTGATACATTACAATTTCTCATGCTTAGTTTACATAGGTTCCTTAGTTTTGTAACCTTGATGAAACCTTTGGATCTAAGTTTCATGCAATCTTCCAATATAAGCACCTCCAGAAATTGTAACTGAGACATGTTTGGAGGGAGATTCACCAGCCTTATACAACCACTTGCCTTAATCTTTTCGATGTTTGGCGGAAGATTTGGTATTGACTTTAAGTTGGTGCAACCGGATAGATATATTTTTCTCAGTTGATGGAGTTGGCAGAGGCTATCAGAAAGGCTATAGAATGTTTTATCACTTGATTTCAAGTGTACTACCGATTTTATCCTCCCTACTTCATGTGAGGTCTTCATAATGTTGCTACAATAGCTGAACTTAAGTTTTTGAAGTGACGTTAACTTACCTAGCATTTTCCATGGAAACCTCTTCAATTGTGTGCATTCACTAAGATCTAATCTAACAAGTTTTTGGAGCAAACCAACAGACTTATGCAACTCCTCCAAATTTATGCACTTCTTTAACACAAGTTGCTCAAGATTCTCGAGCCCAATGAAGTTTCCGGTCTTGGTTAATGAGCTTGAAAAAAACAAATATATACGATATGGCAAGTTTCACGCAGAACCCCACGCTTTCCCTCGTCAAGACCTCAAAGTAGGGTGGGTCCCTTCCGCACGTCTTTATGACGACTTTTGATTATTATTATTATTATTATTATTATTATTATTATTTTTTATTATTATTATTATTTTTTTTTTAATTTTAGTTGTGTGTGTAGTGTTTAATTTATTGTGTGTGTAGTGTTTAATTTAGGTATATTGTATAGTGTATTTAATTTGTGTAGTGTTTTTATATGTATAATGTATTTAATTGTGTAGTGTTTTTATATGATATTTATTTTACGTTCTGCTTTTTAATTGTGTATTTGTTTCCATTTAATTAAACAATAACAATAAAACATTAAACAAGTAAAACAACAAATGTTTTCAATATTAAAATGAAATCTACTCCACATGAAGATTATTAATGTCATCTATAAGCTCATAGCGTATTCCACTCTACCGAGATGCGTGATCAACCTGGATTTCTTGCCAATTCCGATGATGCCTCCAACGCCTTTATTTTTGCCTGCAACAAATTGTTTTCGACCAATAGCATGTTGATCGTTGTATCTTTAGTTTCGCAGTTTGAGCACTGCGTTGAAGAAGAGGCTTCACCAAAGTACTTTTGTTGAAATATTTCCTTCCACATGAAGTATCGACACCCATAGTCTTTAGTCCACGGTGTTATTATGACGAAACAATTATAAGAAATGTATTCTAAACAAACAAGTTATTGATATATTTACGCAAATAAGCAAACGTTTAATTAGTTACCTTTGAGAAAGGACATGCATAATACTTCAGACCACAAGTTTTGGGCTTGTGTGATGTTCTTTCAATTATTAATCCACGTTGACAACGACACAAGTAAGGATTTTGTTGTTGCATCTGGGCAAAAGAATTTGTATAATTATTCACAACATAAATTAGTAATATCATGGTTCACAATAACCAATCTTGTTATAGATTAATAGTTGATACATGGTTCACAAAATTACAATATAACTAGAATCTAAGATCAATCACGCCCGAGGCGTAGTCGCTCCAATGATCGCCATCCGTCCCACACGAGACTCTAACTCGAAATGAGTCTCCTCAATCATCAATCTCTCGCTCGTGCTAAATCAATGCGAGACGGTTGTAAAAGATGAGGAAGAACCGGAGGACGGTGTATAAAATTGTTCTCATCTGCACTGGAGATATAGTTGGAGAGGAGGCACATAAGATTGTGAAGAAAGCACATAATCTGGACTCTCAACACGAAGCGGGTGTGTGGTTGACACAATGAATGTCCCTCCATCTGAATGTCATCCGATTCACAGTAACAAAACATGAGGAAGAACCGGAGCAGAGCGTAAATCAGAATAAAAGATGACGAGTCGTTGCTATAAATCGATGAATCGTCTATACATGTTTTGTCATTTACAATATAAATCGAATCGTCTATACATGTTTTGTCATTTACAATATAAATCGATGTCGTCTATACATGTTTTGTCATTTACAATATAAATCGAGAATCGTCTATACATGTTTTGTCATTTACAATATAAATCAATAATCGTTTTCTCATTATATCTAAACATCCTCCGTCGTTGAGTAAACACATGTTCCCATGGCGCGCCACGGCATTTCTATAATATCTCCATTGTGGGTGATTATACGGAGTGGTGAGTCTTCATCAAGAACCGCAAGAACAAGTGAGCACAATCGTTGTTCCCACACGAAGAATCACAACCGGAGACAATATTTCGATGAATCGGAGAACCTCTCGTGGAAGACAAAAAGAGATTGTGAATTGGTTATACATACAATAGGACGGTTAAGAGTCATAGCAATAACCACTCCCATTTTCGCATACTCATCCAATAACGCCGGTGTCTTTGCCGTTAAACCAATTCATCGAGTTACGTGTAGATGTAAAACCATCACCCCACATTTCCCTGTAAACTTCCTCGTGATTGTCTACCTCTTCCCTGGCAAGAGCTCGAATTCTGGGCCACATTTCTTGCTGATGGCCAAGACCTATGGCAAGAGCTCGATAGCCACAATTTCCATCACCCTCCACGTTAAAGATCCCCATGATCCAGCGTCGGAAAAGAGCTGGAATTTCAGTCATACAATATTCGCTAAAGTAATCTGGAACGTACAAGTGGTGTCTTAAGTCGCCCTCGCTAGGTCCTTCGTTAGGTCCTTCGTTTAAGTGCAGGACGTTAGAAGGCTCTCCACATAAGAACCGTGTCTCGCAGATTCTTTATTTACTCGGGACTTTTAGGTTTTGTGTAGCTTTGCGGTGCCTTGTGGAGGTTCTTCGTTCAAACCGGAGATTTGGTTTAGACTTGGATTTGTTGTCCTTTGCTTCGGACGTCCACGATTACTTTCTTTAACAAAGAGTTGTTGGTGACACAGATTCGGAGCGTATATACCTCGAGCATGTTTAACATATTTTTTTGACAAACAGCGATGCTCGGTATAAACACTTTGGAATTTCAGACGTCATCTTGACAAGAAAAATATTCGAGCTCTTGAGGCCCTTGAGGCTCTTGAGGATATTCAGCTCATCAGCTCTTGAGTATTTCGGACAACAGGCCGTGGAACGCTTAGTGTTCTCCAAAATTATCAACAAAATCTAGCGGAATTGGCAATCCCTGTATTCGAAAAAGGAACTAGTTAAAATTATCGGTATTGACGGGAAGAATAACTTGATAGGCATAAATTTTAAAGTACATACCGTTTGCTTGAAGCCAATACTGATTGGTGATAGCATGGTAAACCATACACTAACAGCATCGATGACCACATGCATGTGGGTCAACATCCGTTACTTCTGCAGTATGAGCCTTAAAGCATCCATTGAAACATTATACCGCAATTCGTTAAATAGAGTGCTCTTACAAGCATGCAATTTCTTGATTTTGCTTATATTCAAAGAGGCTCGATCGCAGTTTCTTCTTGAGACTATAATCTTGTCGACCGAACACAACAACTCTAAGCCGGACCGTGTGGAGCCCAGTATAACTTCAACAGCGTGTTGACCCTCAACTCTACATGTTGTTGTTTGGCGAAGCTGCGATATTGATCGGTAATATACGACACAAACATGCGATCGTAATCTCGCAACCGCCACGAAAATACCGGAAAACATCTGAGAAAACAAAGAATTACTAAAGTGAGAAAACAATCCGAGTAGTTATTTATTAAATAATAATAAAAAATGTATTATTAAATAACAATTCGAGTACCCTTTTTTCGGACCAATAAACCACGTAGGTGCTGATAATAATGTCTGAACACTTCTTGATCGGAGTTGTAATCATCGAATCCCATGTCAATCTAACGGACTCATACTCCTTTAACGTATCAAATCTGTTTCTGCAATGCTTTAGCACATTTTGATTGATATGCCATCGGCAGAGTAATCTGTTAGCGTTTGGGAATTCTTCTGCGCATGCCCCAACCAACGCTAAATCTCTGTCGGTGACGATAACCCGCGGGTAGTATTGTTCTTGTATCACCAACTTAACACATTCCAACACCCATTTGAAATTTGGCTTTTTTTCCTTGTCCAAAAAGCTAAACGCCATTGAGAATGTTGTGTTTGTTGGAGTAACCCCAACAACCGTAAAGAATGGCAGTTTAAACATGTTGGTGTTGTATGTGGAGTCCATTAGCATGATTTCCGGATATGTTGTCCACAGGGCATATGACGTCGGGTGAACAAAAAATATTTCATCGAGCTCATTTGTGTGGTCATTTATCCTAGGGTAATATGTATAACCTTTACGTCGCAAATGTACTAAAAGCAGTTGTATCGGAGTCAAATCACCACGACTGTCGCGACGTATCTTTTCTTGTGCATTATACACCGTTTTAATGGTAGACACGTTATTAGGATCCATCTCTTTTATTGAAGAAAGTATAATTCGTGGTGCTACACGCTGTTTTGTCATCTGCCTCACAAAAACTAACTCACTTTCTTTTAATCGCATGGCCTGTGAAAAACCATGCAACGAGTCTGGAAAATTATGATTATGCCCCGGACACTTAACCTTCAATATCCAACCATTAAAACGTTTTATAAATTTCGCTAGTAATCGAATGGGCAATTACATTTGTCGGTACTAGTCTGCCGTTGAAGTTCATCTTCTAAACCTTCACGTGAAGGCGTCCCATGTCTAGAACACAAAATTCGATAGAGTACTTATAGCCCCTATCTGCTTTTACTTTTTCCAATAACAATAACAAAACCAATCGATTCAAGAAGAGATCGCACCCAATTAATTAATTCAACTTCAAGATGCGAACACCTATACAATATAAAACACAACAACCTTTTATAAAAAACTTTGATAAAAAATACAACCTTGTACAAATTTTTTTAAAACTTTTATAAATACAAATTTTTTCAAACTTTTATAAATACTTTTAGTATCTTTATAAATACATGTTTTTATAAATATTTTTAAAATACTTTTATTACTTTTGTTAAAAACGTTTATTTATAAATACTTTTAAAATACTTTATTTATAAAAACTTAAAACAAAAAACGTTTATAAAAAAACGTTTATAAAACAACGTTTATAAAACGTGTTTGTGGTAAGTTTGCTACGTGTGTGGTTCTCGAACGTTGTACGTGTTTCGTTTGTATACCACTCTCTCTCACATGCTTGGCAGTAGTTATTCCTGTCTCTCTCTCACTTCTGTCAAACGTAAACGTCTCTCTCTCACTTTTGCATACCTCTCTCTCTCTAAAAATTCTAGATCTAAACATTTTAGATCTAAAATTTGTATCTAACAAGTATTTTACTTGTTAGATTGTTGATGATGTGGTTGTAGTGGTGAGGCTGTGGTGGTTTACGTATGTTTCGTTGTTAAAGTTTTTAGATCTAAAACTTTTTTTAGATCTTGAAACGTATACGTTGTTGAAAAAATCATGAGGTTTGTAAAAAAAAACTCTAAATTTTTTTGATTTTCTTTAAAAGAATGCTTCGTTGTTAAAAAAAAACTCTAATTTTTTTTGGTAGTGGTGATGCTGTGGTGGTTTACGTATGTTACGTTGTTAAGTTTTTAGATCTAAAACTTTTTTTAGATCTAAATTTTTTTTTAGATCTAAACCTTTGTAAAAAAAGGTTAACTTTGTTTATTGTCTTAAAAATAAATAGATCTAAAATATTGAAACCGATGTTGTGGTGATGATGTGGTGGTCTTGGTGAGGTCTGGTGGTTTACGTATGTTACGTTGTTAAAGTTTTTAGATCTAAAACTTTTTTTAGATCTTGAAACGTACACGTTGTTGAAAAAATCATGAGGTTTGTAAAAAAAAACTCTAAATTTTTTTGATTTTCTTTAAAAAATTGCTTCGTTGTTAAAATTTTTTAGATCTAAATTTTTTTTTAGATCTAAACCTTTGTAAAAAAAAGGTTAACTTTGTTTATTTTCTTAAAAAATAATTAGATGTTGTGGTGATGATGTGGTGGTACTGGTGATGCTGTGGTGGTTACGTATGTTACATTGTTAAGTTTTTAGATCTAAAACTTTTTTTAGATCTAAAATTTTTTTTAAATCTAAAACTTTTTTTAGATCTAAACCTTTGTAAAAAAAGGTTAACTTTGTTTATTATCTTAAAAAATAAATAGATCTAAAATATTGAAACTGATGTTGTGGTGATGATGTGGTGGTACTGGTGAGGCTGTGGTGGTTTACGTATGTTACGTTGTTAAAGTTTTTACATCTAAAACTTTTTTTAGATCTTAAAAAATAATTAGATGTTGTGGTGATGATGGTGATGCTGTGGTGGTTACGTATGTTTCTTTGTTAAAAAAAAACTCTTTTTTAAGTTTTTTTAAAAAAAAAAAAAACCATCATTGCCTTTTAGATCTAAAGAATTGTTTGCTTATTGTTTGTATGTTTGTTTTGCAGGTTTTTCGCATAGGAGGACTTTTTTGGGCAAAGCCCATGTTATACTGGCGAGCACCCCACGTTATCCTTGGCATTCTTGGATGGTAAAGTGATTCACTTTGCAACCGTAATGAAAAAACTTTGTTTTTATATAAAAAATTTCATTCTTGGATGGTAAAGTGACCATTCAAGGTCATTTTGCAACTTTAATGAAATAAAAAGGCAATGATGATTTTTTTAAAAAAAAAACTTAAAAGAGTTTTGGCGAGGCAAAAGCGAATTTCTGACCAACATGAGCTATAAAGCTAATAATCTGAGCCTTTGATAAGTTGTTTACCTCTTGTGTGTTAAATGGTGAATTAGACATGGTGGTTGATTGTTGTTGTTGATCTGGACCACTAGTTGTTGTTGATCTGGACCACTTGTTTGTGTTGTTGCTTTCACCTGGGATTATATGGGGTGCTTGCCTAGGATTATGTTGTTGTTGGTGTTGTTTCTGGACCACTTGTATTGTTGTTGGTGTTGTTGCTTTCACTTGGTATTGTTGTTGGTGTTGTTGCTTTCACCTGGTATTGTTGTTGGTGTTGTTGCTTTCACCTAGGATTATATGGGGTGCCTTTGAGAATGTTAGTACACCTTGTGAACTTTTGAGAATGTTAGTACACCTTGTGAACTTTTGTAGTGGTAATTTGTGAGAATCATGTTCAAAACGTGTAACTTGTGAAACCTGTGAAACTGGTGAGTCTTGTGCTTGTGCAGTTGTGAAGCTTGTGCAGTTTTTGTGAGGCTTGTGCAGATTTGTGAGGCTTGTGCAGTTTTGTGAGTGCAGTTTTGTGCAGTTCATGTGAACTGGTGACTTTGTGCAGTTGTGACTAAAACTTTTCCGAGGCGATGATGATTTTTGAGCCTAAAAACTTTAAAACTTTTCGAGGCGATGATGATAAAAACCGAATGGACGGTAAAGTGAGATCAAATCTCACTTTGCAACCTTCGGGTTTGAGCCTAAAAATTTTCCGAGGCGATGATGATTTTTGAGCCTAAAAACTTTCCGAGGCGATGATGAAAACCGAATGGACGGCAAAGTGGGATAAAATCTCACTTTTGCAACCTTCGAACTGAGCCTCAAAAATTTTCCGACTACGGTTTTTTTAAAAGTTTTAAAACTGAATTTATATCATAAAAAAACTTGTAAAACCAAAAAAAAAACTTGTAAAATTGTAAAACCAAAAAAAAAAGTTATAAAAAAGTGGTATAAGTTATAAACAAAACTTGTAAAAAAAAAGCATGTACAAAAAACTGTAAAAAAAAACTTGTAAAAATAAGTGGTAAAAAAACTTGGCACGGAAATTGAGAAATCAATCATTGGTACTAATAATTGGCACGGAAATCGAGGCACCCCATGCAAAATTTCAGCCACTCCTACCCATGGGGTGCTTGCATAGGAGGACCCATATCATATTATCACTTTAAGTACCTACCATATACAACAGGCTATATCAATAACACGTCTTATAGTTATAAAAAGTGTATATCTTGGCTTAATTTATAACAGAAAAGGGAATTTATTGAGAATAATTAATTTAACTTTGTAAGAGTTACTACTTGATTGCAGATATGTTGTTTAAAAATGTGAGATGAAAGTGGATTACATATTTCATGTTTAATGTATAGTCAATCCCTTAATTGTTTAGTCTTTAATAAAATTCACGTTATATCATTATGTGAAATTATGCAAAACTCATTAATATGAGATTTCACTAAGATCGGATGTAATGATGACTAGATCCACTACCGCCACCTAAACTCCACGCATTCACCTTTCCACCAAATCAACCACCAGGCGAACACCTGTATTGGTGACCACCAAACCAACCACACACAAACATACCCAACAATACTCTCTCTCTCTCTCTCTCTCTCTCTCAAACAAATAAAATAGGTTCAGTCAAGCTGTTGACCAAATCTGGTTCATGACTTGGGGTGGGGGTGTATATGTAACAACTGATGACACTTTTAGATGGGTTTGACGCGTGATGAAGGACCTCCATTACGGACACTTTAAGAATACATGCTTAAGTTGAGTAGTTTCAAGTCATATATAATTATATATTGCTATGAAATCCATAAAGTTTAAAACTGGGTCTTATATATTTACTTAAGGGAATATATTAGCTACAATTAATTGTAGCCAATTGGGTACAATTTTGTGCTAAAAATGTGGGTCTCTGATTATTTTTGTGGGTCCTGATTCTTTTATGTGGGTCCCTGAATAATTGATAGTGTATCTTTTATGAAGGATTGTAGCCAATTGGCTACAAAAATTGTAGCCAAGCTATCCCCTTTACTTAATTATATACCTTTTTTTTAACAACAAACTTTTTATTTTATAAATATTTTTATTGAAACCATCCAAATTGAAAGAATGGTGAAAGAGTAATTGTATTAGTTGATTAAAATACAGGGGAAACATGAATATATATACATACAACTAGGGGTGTCAAAAATCCTGACCCGACATAAACCTGACCCGGACCCCAACCTGACTAAGCATATTCGGGTCGAGTTACTCGGGTTAGAAATTGAATTCGGGTTATTCGGGTCAACCCGAGTAACCCGAATACTAAATTGGGTCGGGTATCGGGTTGAGATTTTTTGGCTAAGTCGGGTTCGGGTCAACTCGTTTGACCCGAATAAGGATTTTTTTTTTTTTTTTTTTTTTTTATATATATTTATTTTAGAAATTTTCTATGTAAATTAGAACAAATAGACAAATTTGTCACTATTTAACTTGTATTCGGGTTGACCCGAACCCGAATTAACCAGACCCGAGTTGACCCGACCCGAATTAACCCGAACCCGACTAACCCAAGTTCAAATAGGGTTGGGTTCGGGGAAAAAATATTTTTAGCCTTGACCCGATTTGACCTGAACCCGACCAACCTGACCCGACTGACACCCCTACATACGACTGAACTATAACTATTGAAAAATTTGATTGACAAAAGTGATTTTTAACCAACTTTGAATATAATTATCTCTCTTTCTCTTTCTCTCTCTCTCTCTCTATATATATATATATATATATATATATATATATATATATATATATATATATATATATATATATATATATATATATAGAGTTAGATTAAATATGAAGAAAAATTAAAATGAGAAGGATAAGAAAAACCACAACCACATAGCACCTATTAAAATAGATGCATCTCCCTCGAAAATCTCCCTTTATTTAAAATGTGTGGCTAGAAATTTTTCTTATTCTTCTCATTTTAGCTTTTTCTTCTTCCTGATCCTTCCCTATATATATATATATATATATATATATATATATATATATATATATATATATATATATATATATATATATATATATATATATATATATATATATATATATATATATATATATATATATATATATATATATATATATATATATATATATATATATATATATATATATATATATATATATATATATATATATATATATATATATATATATATATGCCCCGGTTCCATTGAAAATGTTTTTATTTTGAGAAGATTTAGAAATCTTCGTTTGAACAAACTGATTCATGTTTTTGATTTGATTCACAAGTAAACATCATTTTATGGTGAATCAAATCTATAAATCACAAATTTAATTCACAAATCATTGTTAAAATCGAGTTATGATGATGATTCATTAAATTTGTACAGATGATTCAATATTCTACATATATCACAAAATTGAGAGATTTTAACATTCGTTCAAATTTTTTTTACACATTTTGAATTTTAATCACATTAAAATGAGTTTTACGCTTGAAAACATGAATCAAAGTTAAAAATCTATCGTTTTTGAAAACCTTCTCAATTTTCTCAAAATAAAAACCTTCCTAATTGATCCGAACTCTCTCTCTCTCTCTCTCTCTCTCTATAAGGGATAGCTTGGCTACAATTTTTGTAGCCAATTAGCTACAATCCTTCATTAAAAATACACTAGCAATAATTCAGGGACCCGAGAAAAGAATCAAGACCACAAAAATAATCGTGACCCACATTTTTAGTGCAAAATTAGCCAATTGGCAATTAATTGGCTATAATATAATATATATATATATATATATATATATATATATATATATATATATATATATATAGGTAAAGTTAAAATAAAAAGACAAATATCCGTAAAAAGAATAAAATGATTTTTTTAATTCTCCAAAAATTGCAAAAAAATCCACAAAATCGGTATGTTGGTGCATAAAACTTTTGTGAAAATATTTTTAAAATTTTAAGTTTTGATACGCTTTTTAATGCACAAAAATGAATTTTGATGCGTAAAAACATTTTGATTCACAAAATTTTCAACTTGTTTTAGTTAGATGCGCAGTATTATTTTGATGAAAAGTCAAAAGAAGTTGGGTGCAAAAACCAATTTTTGATGCACAAAAAACGATTTAATGCGCAAACGTATTTTTTCATAATTTTTTTTGGAAAAAATATCCACTTTTAGAAAAAAGTTTTTCACATTTTTTTAATTCACCATTATACCCGATCTTGTGGAATTGTTTTGGAATTTTTTGAGAAATGTTTTAAAAAAAAAAATCTTTTGTATCTTTTATGGATATTTGTCTTTTTATTTGATGAGATATTATGAGAAGGGATTCTTCAATTGATAAGGCTATGAAAGAATGTGAAGGTGACATGTGTGTGTCACCTTACCACATCACCATGCCACATCACATCTTCCTTCCATTTTTTTTCGGGCAAGAATTTCTTACTGCATCATAGTTATAAGTTACTGTATCACTATTGAAAATTACTGAATTACTCCTATCCCCCCCCCTTTTTTCCCCCGGGCCGAAAAAAAATTGAATCTTTTAAGGAAAAAAAACGATTTTTTTGAGCAAAAAGTTTCTCGCCGCATCACAATTATAAGCTACTGCATCACTTTTATTGTAATCGGTTTTAATTAAAAAAATGTACACCGTTTTGCTACAATCTTAAAACACATTATGTGTAAGAGAATTAAGACACTTTTTTTTATTATTAAAATCATATTTATATAATTAAAATATTTTTATATAAACAGTTTTTTCTGCTGAAACTATGATTGTGTTTTTTGAAAAATCAGTTTTTTTAACTAAGCATAATTTTAATTAACAGATTTGGCATAACAAGCCTATAAACAATTTTTAAAACAGTTTATTGAATAAGCTTATGTTGAAACCATGTGAGTTTCTGTCAAACTAATCTTTTAGTTTGTGTATTATGTATGTTATTGTTTAAATCCAAATTTACTGAAACCAAGACTGAGTTCCTTTGTATCAGATTAGGTACAAATTTATAGAAACCAAATCGAGTTTATTAGATGCCGAATTGTTCTAACAGTTTACTTAACTATTTTCGTTTAAATGTTCCCAAGTTTTACTAATGGTAACACAATTGTGACCTTAGTGAATCTTGTGAATATAATTCGTACACCAGTTAATAACATGGTTTGCAAATCATGATGGAATCATATTCATTGAACCCGCGTAGAGTTTCTTTGAAAAAAATCTCACAAAATACAAAAAAATACAAGTTATTTATTACTAGAACGTATTCATTGAAGTCGAGTTTTAATGAAACAAGATATTGATAATTATACAACTTGTTATTATTTATCAGATTATTTACAACATCTTTAATAGATTAGTGGAAGTGTTTGTTTGACTTGTTTAACTTATTTAAACCGGGTCAAGTTTAATTATAAACTAAATATAGTTCTTGATACTTTATGGAGTTCAAGAGTGGATCTATCGAAACATTGTTGAGTTTCATTGTAAAAATAGACCATGTAAACAGATGTATTAAGATCTTCTTAAAGATAATTGAGAAAATCATATTACAAATCCATTTTGTTTAAATATATTTTTTAATAACGATATTGTTTAATTGTTGTTACACCCCGAAATTGAATGAGGTACATTTGTATTATGTTGTTATTTTATTTTGTTTGACTATGTAAAAATAGTTTAGTAGACTTTATGTGATTGGCAAGTCTTTAGAAAATAAGTTAGAAGTCAAAATATAAGTCACAATGTTAAGTGTTTATGTGTAAAAAGTTCTTAGTAGCTAAAACCTAAGAATGAGACTTGAGGGACTAATTCTGCCACAGTTTAAAGTTCTACCATATAATAACCACCATTTACTTTCTTGACTCTCCAAAATTATTTAGAAATTGTGTGTGTTTTGGTATGGGATTTTTACAAATGAGAAAAGAGTGAAAATTTCTAAAGAGCAAATTGATCAAAAAACTGTGTGTAAATCAAGAAGCTAATCCATGAACCATCATCCCCACAAGTAAATATTGCTTAATTTATGATTTAGTTGCGTTTTAGTTAGGGCTTATGGAAGGTGAGATTTGAGGATTTTGGGTAAAATGGGTTTTAAGCTAAATTGATGAACATAATGATGTTAAGGGATTAAGTCTTTATAATGGGTAGTGACAAATTGATGACTTGGGAAAAATCCCATATGATCATATTTTTCCCATATAATCATATTTGATGATCATATGTATGTGAATTGGGGAGTTTTTTGTATATGTAAATTAGTATAATTTACCCTTGCGTAAATGAAATAGTATGCTAAATTGTATATTGCTTCTTGTATAGAAATCAAGTAATTGGTGTTCGGAATTTGGATCTTGAAGTAGTTTAGTTGTGATTCGAGGTAAGTAATTGGCTATAACATGTTTGTGTAGCTTTATCAAATTGTTTTGTGATAATGGTTGATGGATAGGGTATAGGAAGCAAGTTAACTAGTTTTGGATCCATAGCTTAGTGAGTCTTCACGCTAACTATGGGATAAGCTCATCTCTTATGGGTTGAACGTGTTAGGCCAAATTTGTTGGTACGAGATAAGTGCTTTTATATCGTTTGCTTAGCTAGTTGATAGATTAGCCATGGTGTATGACATGATCTTAAGATTATGCATTGTAGTTTGTTATACCCATTACTTAGTAAGCGTTTTGCTTACGTGTTTAGTTGCTTATGTTTTGTAGGTGCAAATACCCAAAATAAAGGTAAGGAGAAGACATGAGATTTTCTTATGATGAAGTAGAAGAAAACTTGCATATTGGTAAATACTTTCGCTCGCCTGAGATGTCAAAACTTTGCATTTCTACAAAATATATGACGTCTTCAACATATCTGGAAAGTTTCATTTATTGTCGAGTCCTCTAGGTATGTTTTCAGGGAAATGAACTTTTGACATCAGAAGTTGGATAAGTCATATCGAATTTTTTGTTGATACGGCATATCCAACTAGTTTTGTGGACAATGCAATATCCACCAAAAATTGGATATGGTGTATCGGGTCAGAATTTCCTGATACGGCGCATCGACAAAAATGTCGATAAGGCGTATCGAGGCCTTGGGTAAAAAAAAGAAAAAAAAAATCGAGTTTGGTTTGCGGTGTTTTAACTTGGTATCAGAGCATTGGTTTAAGAGATTTAGTTTTTCCTTTTAGGATTACCTAAACTTAGACCCCTATTAGAAGTGCATGCCATAAGTGCGAGTTTTGACGATAAATGTTAATTGCCTTAGTTGTAAGGTAGCTTATGCATGTATGTGATAGAAGGAAAAGATTGTGTTAGGAATTAGAAATTCCAGGTATTAAAGAGTCGGTCACCTCAAGTATATGTAATCGTTAGAAAGCTCGTAGTCGTAGTTCTTTTAAGTTAAGTAGTATTTAGTTTTGTAACACCGTGGAGGACGGACGGGTCTTTACCCACTGTATGCCTCGATCCACACCCGATGTGTGGCGATTTATGTAAGACTATAAATACTCTCTACCTCCCAGGTAGAGAGTTGGAGCTCATAATAATATCTTTCACTTTCCTCACTAAGTTCCCTAAACCTCTAACTTTCTCTCTCTAGAATTCCATCTATACACCACTTTGTGTTATGGTTTGATGTGTATGTGAAAACTAATATCCTACTATTGGTATCAAGAGCCATGGTTAGATCATATCTTGCACATCTTTGGATTTCTAGTGGTTTGCATTTGTCTAGCGACTTGGGACTCTAGCGACTTAGTGGTGTAGCGAATTAAGTGTTAGCGACTTAGTGCATTATCTTCTAGCGACTTAGTGCATTATCTTCTAGCGACTTGAGTGATTGTTTACGGTTTTCTCTTGATTTAGTAAAATCCCGTGAAAGAATCTATTTCCCGGCTTAATCATAGAGTTATAAAATCCCGTATAACTGTTAACATGTCTACCAACGCTCCTACTATCATCTCCATCGCTGCCGAGGATGTTCAAGCGCTACTGCTCAGATACTGTCCACCCATGCTTGATGAATCGACCATGATTCTTGGGCTCAACGAATCGAGATTGTATTGTCTTGGAAAGGAAAATGGTGTCAACATTCTCAAATCCATTGATGAAGGACCATATCGAGTTGAGACGACTAGAGACATACTTGATACTAATGAAGATGGTACTCTGCTTACTGAATGGATGTACCTAAGATGTATGATGAGCTTGATGATAAGGATAAAAAGAGATTCGATGCGTATATCGTGGCTTCAAACATTGTTCTTCAAGGTCTTCCTAAAGACATCTACAAGTCGATCAATCATAACACCGATGCAAAGGCGTTTGGGATAATGTTAAGATGCTTCTCTCAAGTTCTAATTAACTATGGAAGACAGAGAATCCCAACTCTATGACTAATTCGAGCACTTCAAGATGAAACCGATGAGAATGTCTATGAGTACTATGAGATTTCATAAGTTAGTGAATGACTATGCCTAACATTCACCGAACTCAAAATTTGTGAACAACATGAATCCCGAATGGCACAAGTTTGTCACATGTGAAGCTCACTAAAGGATCAAGAATACAAACTATGAGCAACTCTATGCCTTCCTCCTTCGTAATGAGAGACATGCTATGTTTGAAAAATTGATTCTCAATCGTTCAAAACCAACCGAGGGAGAGACAAGCTCGCCTAATGACTCAAAATTTTCTACTCAAACATCGAATCACAACCAAAGCATCACAAGTCATACCCTTGGGTAATGGTAATCACAAACTCATTCCCGATCCTATGTTCAAACAAGTCGATGCCGATGCACACGCTGGTAACTTCATTAATCAACTAGCTCTTCTCATTAGTCAAAACATGAATTCTCTCCACAAACCAACAACAACCTCGAGCGAGATCTAACCACACAATCAAGCCCTGTTAAAGATGGAAGGATGGTGGTGCAACCATTCAGAAAGACAAGATGATCGGGGAAGAGGTGGAGTCGGGAGAGGTTATGTTGGCAACCGTAATCGAGGAAGGAATGGTAACCAAGGTCAAGCTAAGCCAATCAAATGTTATAACTTGTGGTGGTGAGGACACATTGCAAGGAACAAAGACATCTCCAAAGCGCCCGCGCACGCCGATTACTTCGTAGATAAGATGTCACCGCACAAGCTCGGGACAATGGTGCCGCTTGATGAAGAGGAATTGCCGCTTTGCCGAGGGCAATGCCAAGACCTATGATGCGATGTGGATGAGCGACTATTCGGGAGATAGGTCACAATCATCGAATGCCTTTCAAGTCACCGACCGTGATGCATACGACTCTTATGTGGATGATGGACCTACCAGCACACACAATTTTTATGGCTAGCATTTCTCCAATGGTTTCTCCTAAGGTCTCTTCTTCACCACTAGCTGGCCCATCCCATGACAAGCTCATCTCGGAGGTATTAAAACTATACGATGATGTCGATGTTGCAATGATGCATGACAAAGTACAATCAATCGAAACTATTGAATCAAATATTGAAAATATGGGTAATATCGATATTGTCCCATATGATCAATATGTGAAACAAAGTGAAAGTGAAGTTGTACCAAGTGATGCATCTTCCGCATCAACAATGACTATGTTTTGATGAATACACCAGATGCGCCCCGATGATTCCTGTAATTTCAACTAAATGCCTATAAAGAACGTGTTGCTATTTATGAACAACGGGCTAAATTTGAGTTGACCACCATGAAAGGTGAAATGGATGACCAAGTGCGTATGAAAGAATTAGAAAAAGTAAGTTTAGAGAAGAAGTATTGAAACAAGAATTAAATTCCTTGCAAGAAAAACTTTCTAAAACATAAAGCAAAAACAAGAACTTCAAGAAAATGTGAAAATGCTTAAGCAAGAATTTAATGCAAAGGAATCAAAACTCTTGAGAGATTTTTCTAATCTAAAACTTTGAAAACAAACTTGAAAACAAGTTGTACATACAAGGAAACACCATTCGATCGCCACATGGTCACTAAACATCGAGTCTTAAGCGATAAGCATAGCATTCCCCTTATTGAGGAACCAAATCCGGAGGTAATTAAAAGGCTAGAAATGCTCATAAGGTGCTTTATGATGGTAATGAAACTTAAGCCTAGAGCGAAACCTAGTTGTGTTGAGTGCACCGAGGAAGATAAGAAATCAAATGAAATCACTAGGAAAAGATGAATAAGAAACAAAATGATCCTAAATGCAAAGAAAAAATAATTATCACCTCATGACTACAAGAAGGAAAACTGGATTTCCTTGAACAAGTTTAAGCCTCGTGACATTGTTGACTTCGAACAAGTCTTCTCGAAAAAGGATTTAGATAAGCGTAAAGCGGAAAGTATTGTTGAAACAAACCCTCCCTTGGAAAATGCCCAGAGCGATCGTGTATCCTCCTAATACACCAATGCATCTTGTACCTAGAACAATTGCCACCAAAAGCAAGACACTAATTAGCCAATACGTTATATTTCAACTATTTGTTGATTTTGAGAAAACTTGCAAGAAAAGGATCACACCCATCGGTATAATCAAGGAGAAAGGGTTTTGAACAAATGAAAGAATGTTATTTAACCGAGGTCATGCCTTTCTTTAAACTTCGAAAGATCACTTTGAGAGTCTTAAAAGGGGTAGAAACCGATATCAAGGAATGGAAAAGGAATTTGATGCAATGGTAGTTGAAGTTAGTGATTATGAGCGGCACTAAAATATAATGAGATTGAGAGGAAGAACTTGCATACCTTAAATGAGACTCTTATTATCGAATGTATTGCTCAAGATATCTTTTTCAACGCTTCAAATTGCTCTATTAATGTTTCCCAATTTCATGAACTATCTCTTGCCCCGAAAGTCTCTCATGATCGTGTCATTGAGCTTGAAAACTAATTCTAAACTAAACGAGAAAATTGAATGGATGATCACGACAATTTGGTTAAACATTTTCTAAACTAGAAGTTGAGCATTTTAATTTACAACCGAAATATCAACATCTTAAAGAAAATGTCAAAACTTCAAATATCAAGACATCATCGGATGCTCCGTAGTTTGATGCGATTTTCAAATTAACAAACGTGATGAATGTATTCAAGCTCGGTGCAACACGATCGAGAAAGTTGAAAGCCCAAATTTCTCAATTAAAGGGTCAAACTAACAATATGACAGGTCCCAAATGCCTCTCCTTAGATTCTCGTAATTCTCAAACGTTTCATCTTCAAAACCTAGTAAATGCTTTACAAAAGGAAAACGAAAGTTTTTGGAAGAAAACGAAAATGTTAAACGTCATTTCAATGAGTTATTTGAATCAATTAAGGTCAATCGTAACAAAACAACGAACAAATAGCTTCATTGCAAAAGGAAATTGAGAATCAAGTCGTCGTAAAAGGAAAATGCCAATGACCAATGGGAGAGTGGTGGATCAAAGGTTCACTCTTGTAATAAATATGCTTTGTATCGTGACTTATGTCCTCCTCATCTAAGGAACAACAAACTTGCTATTCAAACATACTTCTCATCCCTTAAGGATTGCCTAGAATGTCTCGTGAGATTGTTGAAGAGGATAAGTTAGAGAAACCTCATGATAATGCAATTGGACATGCATGCTTATATGCCAAACGATCTCAAGAAATCTTAGAATGCTTGATCACAATATGCCCAAAGTCATTAGGTGAGAGAGTTAATCCTTTGATTCCATGCTCGATGCCTAATGCCAGTATGATATGCACTCGATTCCCAATGGTTTGAATGTGAACCGTAGTGTGCCCTTAAGTAGTTCAGATTCTAGATCCAATACGCTAAGAAAGAGAACTCAAGTGTGCCTTCTAGAGTACAAATCTCAAGACTCTAGTTTTAAGAAAGTGAACCTTAGTGTGCTGCATGTAGTTCAGATCCCAAAGACATCTAAACAGTAATGCAAAGAGTAGTAAAACCAACTAATGTTCCCATTCCTCTACGTGAGTAATCATGACATTAAAGGGAGCAGTCAAAGTCTCAAGACAATACAAGGAATGATAGGACCTCGCAAGCTAAGAATGTGCAACGGAAAAGAGAAGAACAATCTAGGAACTTTAAGTTTGAATCGAATAAAACGAATCGTGTTGATTCTAGTATTAGCCATAGGCGCATCGTAATTAATTCAATTCGATACTATTTGCAAACCTTGTATTGATGTCTCGCTGAATTCATCTCTAATCATGAATGTGATGTTAATGTTCGCCTAATAATGTTAATTGTCCGCTAATATTGTTAATGCTAAATCTCATGCTAAGAAGGCTAAAAGGCAAAACGAAGAAAATTAGAAAACAGTGGAAACCCACGGGAAGAACATTCAAGAATTAGGCTTTTATTGATACCATTGGTCATAAGACTAATCGATAATGCCCACTAGAAAATGGATGCCTCTTGGTAGAACTATTCCTTAAGAAGTGATCACACTGTGAATGTGGCTAATACGTACACTAGTATCGCATCTATTCACAATGATTCCATTGCCTCACTTTCTCGATATGAATGCTTCTATTTACGATGCGGGTGTTCCAAACATTGTTACTAACCAAATGGAACCCATTCTTGCATGGGGATCCCAAATATCCGCTATCCATTCTTGTCTCGTGGTTCAACCGCAGATCGCTCAAATCGCTCGTGGTACCGGACTCAGTCGTTCCAAGCATATAATTTGAGACCGTCGCTCATGAACTTCGTGAGCAAATTCATCGGGACTGTTAGATTTGGTAATGATCATTTCGGTGCATTATGGGTTATGGAGATTATGTTGTTGGTGATAGTGTCATCTCTAGAGTTTACTATGTGGAAGGTTTGGGTCATAACTGTTCTCTGTTGGTCAATTTCGTGATTCTCGATCTAGAAGTAGCCTCTAAAACATACCGCTTTGTTAGAGATCTTAATGGTAAGGATCCGTTAAAAGGAACTCGTGGATCAAATCTTTACACCATCTCTATCGATGACATGATGAGGGCTTCTCCAATCGCTTGCTATCTAAGGCTTCAAAACAAAGTCATGGTTATGGCATCGTCGTCTCAATCACTTGAACTTCGCACCATCAACGATCTTTCCGTAAAGGACTTAGTTGTAGGTTTACCTAGACTAAAGTATGAAAAGGATCATCTTTGTTCAAGATGCCAATTGGGTAAAAGCAAAAGTTTGCCCACAAACCCAAACCTACTAACTCTGTCACGTAAGTTCTTCATATGATTCATATGGATTTATGTGGACCAATGAGGTGCGTAATATTTTGGGAAGAAATATGTGTTAGTTGTGGTTGATGATTACTCTAGATTCACCGGTCAAGTTCTTAGGACAAAGGATGAAACTCACGATATCATCATCAAACTCATCAAACATGATGCAGTTCGACTTAACAAAACCGCTTAATTATCGTAGCAGATAATGGAACCGAGTTTGTCAACAAACAACTTAGTGAATTCTATGAAAGCGTTGTAATCACCATCAAAGAAGTGTTCCACGAACCCTCAACAGTAACGGTGTAGTTGAAAGACTAAATCGTACTCTTGTTGAAGCCGCTAGAACAATGCTTATCTACTCAAAGGTTCCAATGTTTCTCCGGTCAAGCAATTGCCAACGCATGCTACACACAAAATCGCTCCTCGATTCACATCTGCTCATGGAAAAACCCATATGAACTTGTCCACAACGAAAACCTAATCTATCTTTCCTTCGCTGTTTGGTGCATTGTGCTATCCAACTAATGAGGGTCAAGACTTAGGCAAACTTAGGGCTAAAGTCGACATTGAGTATTTGTAGGATATGCACCAAACAAAAAGGGATACCAATCTATAACAAAAGAACCCAAATATCATGGAAACAATTCATGTTACGCTTGATGAGTCGACCGTCAAATGGCTCCTGACACTCCACCAGACCCGTGACTTTAAAACAAATTCCATTGGTTCATCCCTTGTTCCAAACTCTTCTCAAGAAACTCCATATGTACCTCCATCTCAAGATGATTTAAAGAAATTGTTTGATCCTATGTTTGATGAACTGTATGATTCAATTACTAATGAGGTGTTGATTCCTACAATGAGGATGCTCATATTCCCCGTGAATGAAGTCAATCCTCGCCTCAATATCTTTAAGTCAGAAGCACCGTCACGATCCTTCGCCTCATCAACAAATCATCATTCTTCAAATGTACATCATGGAAATGTTTCGCATCAATGATGAAGTTAATCCCTTGCTACTCCCCGAAGATGCTCCATTTGAAAACATATTTGCTACTCCCGAATCATCATCGTAACCATCTTCTTCAGAGACATCGACCCAACTACCTCGCCTCAACAACCGCCACATGAACACCTCAGAAATGGACTCACGATCATCCATTAGACAACATCATTGGAAATCCTCTCGTCCCAGATCAACCCGAAACAACTTGCAACCGATGCCTTATGGTGTTTCTTCAACTCCGCACTATCTAAGATCGAACCAAAAGATGTTAAACCGCCATGAATGAAGATAGTCGGTTCAATGCCATGCAAGATGAAATTCATGAGTTTGATCGACTTGATGTATGGGAGTTAGTACCGCCCGCATCGTGCTATGATTATTGCTCTTAAATGGATCTTCAAAGTGAAACTTGATGAGCATGGTGATGTGTTGAAGAACAAGGCTCGATTAGTTGCTAAAGGATATCGTCAAGAGGAGGTATAGACTTTGAAGAATCTTTTGCTCCAGCTTGTTCGAATCGAGGCAATCGTAATATTTCGCTAATGTCGCTAGTAAGAACATGGTAGTTCATCGATGGATGTGAAGACTACATTTCCGAACGGAGATCTTAAAGAAGTCGCTCACGCCGCCCAACCCAAGGATTTGTGAATCAAGAGCATCCTACTCACGCTTATCGCTTGAAGAAGGCTCTACGGTTTAAAGCAAGCTCCAAGGGCATGGTATGATACATCGTCAAAGTTTCTTCTATCAACCGGATTCATCAAAGGAGCATTGATCCTACATTGTTCACCAGAAGTCGTGCAAACATTTAATTCATGTTCAAATTTATGTTGATGATATTATTTTGCCTCGATGCACCCAATGGAATGTGATCGTTTTCAAATGAAATGAGTTCAAAGTTTCAAATGTCAATGATGGGACAAATGTCATTTTTTCTGGGATTACAAATTTCACAAAGTCCCGGAGGCATTTTCATAAATCAATCTAAATATGCAATGAGAGATTTTAAAGAAATTTGATTTGATTCAAGTGACTCGTTGACACCCCCATGATTGACCGAACCAAACTAGATGAGGACCTCTCAGGATCATGATTGACCAAACAAAATATCGTAGTATGATTGGATCCTCGATGTACCTCATGCCTAGTAGACCTGACATCTTGTTCGCCGCTTGCATGTGTGTTAGATACCGTGCTAAGCTTACTAAAAGCACCTTGAAGCGGTTAAACGGGTCTTCTTAAGATTCCAAGGAACCATCAATATGGGACTTGGTACCCAAAAGACACCGTATGTCACTAACAAAGATATGCGATGCGCATCATGCGGTGGTGTCAAGATACTCGTCCGGCACGTCAGAGGTGCTCGCTTTTGGGTGATAAGCTGTGAGTCGGTCTTCAAAGAAGCAAATGAGTACTTCTATTTCTCTTCAGAGGTTGAATACATAGCCATGTCATCTTGTTGTGCTCAAATCTTATGGATGAGATCTCAATTATCCGACTATGGCTTTGAATTCAACAAAACCCTATGTACCGTGATAATAAAGTGCTATTGCTCTCTCATGCAACAACGCTCAACACTCAAGAGCAAAGTGTAACACCCCAAAATACCGCAGCTGAAGATCAGGTCACTGGGTGCTACTTCATAATACAAAGTATAAGTTATAGAAAACGACCTCTAAATGAGACGCTTTGAAAAGTTACCATGAGAAAATTGAGTGGATGATCACGACAATTTGGTTAAACATTTTCTAAACTAGAAGTTGAGCATTTTAATTTACAACCGAAATATCAACATCTTAAAGAAAATGTCAAAACTTCAAATATCAAGACATCATCGATGCTCCGAGTTTGATGCGAGTTTTCAAATTAACAAACGTGATGAACAGATTCAAGCTCGATGCAACACGATCGAAAGTTGAAAGCCCAAATTTCTCAATTAAAGGGTCAAACTAACAATATGACAGGTCCCAAATGCCTCCTCCTTAGATTCTCGGAATTCTCAAACGTTTCATCTTCAAACCTAGTAAATGCTTTACAAAAGGAAAACGAAAGTTTTGGAAGAAAACGAAAATGTTAAACGTCATTTCAATGAGTTATTTGAATCAATTAAGGTCAATCGTAACAAAACAACGAACAAATAGCTTCATTGCAAAAGGAAATTGAGAATCAAGAGTCGTAAAAGGAAAATGCCAATGACCAATGGGGAGAGTGGTGGATCAAAGGTTCACTCTTGTAATAAATATGCTTTGTCTGTGACTTATGTCCTCCTCATCTAAGGAACAACAAACTTGCTATTCAAACATACTTCTCATCCCTTAAGGATTGCCTAGAATGTCTGCGTGAGATTGTTGAAGAGGATAAGTTTAGAAACCTCATGATAATGCAATTGGACATGCATGCTTATATGCCAAACGATCTCAAGAAATCTTAGAATGCTTGATCACAATATGCCCAAAGTCATTAGGTGAGAGAGTTAATCCTTTGATTCCATGCTCGATGCCTAATGCCAGTATGATATGCACTCGATTCCCAATGGTTTGAATGTGAACCGTAGTGTGCTTTAAGTAGTTCGGATTCTAGATCCGTCAATGCTAAGAAAGAGAACTCAGTGTGCCTTCTAGAGTACAAATCTCAGTACCTCTAGTTTTAAGAAAGTGAACCTTAGTGTGCTGCATGTAGTTGAGATCCCAAGACATCTAAGCGGTAATGCAAAGAGTAGTAAAACCAACTAATGTTCCCATTCCTCTACAGAGTAATCAGTGACATTAAAGGGAGCAGTCAAAGTCTCAAGACAATACAAGGAATGATAGGACCTCGCAAGCTAAGAATGTGCAATGGGAAAGAGAGAAGAACAATCTAGGAACTTTAAGTTTGAATCGAATAAAACGAATCGTGTTGATTCTAGTATTAGCCATAGGCGTCTTGTAATTAATTCAATTCGATACTATTTGCAAACCTTGTATTGATGTCCGCTGAATTTCGTCTCTAATCATGAATGTGATGTTAATGTTCGCCTAATAATGTTAATTGTCCGTTAATATTGTTAATGCTAAATCTCATGCTAAGAAGGCTAAAAGGCAAAAACGAAAGAAAATTAGAAAACGGTGGAAACCCCAGGAAGAACATTCAAGAATTAGGCTTTTATTGGATACCGTTGGTCATAAGACTAATCGAGATAATGCCCACTAGAAAATGGATGCCTCTGGTAGAACTATTCCTTAAGAAGTGATCACACCGTGAATGTGGCTATCTGTACACTAGTCTCGCATCTATTCACAATGATTCCATTGCCTCACTTTCGATATGAATGCTTCTATTTCGATGCGGGTGTTCCAAACATTGTTACTAACCAAATGGAACCCATTCTTGCATGGGGATCCCAAATATCCGATTATCCATTCTTGTCTCGTGTTCAACCGCAGATCGCTCAAATCGCTCGTGGTACCGGACTCAGTCGTCCCAACATATATTTGGAGACCGGTCGCGGCTCATGAACTTGTGAGCAAATTCATCGGACTATTAGATTTGGTAATGATCATTTCGGTTGCTATTATGGGTTATGGAGATTATGTTGTTGGTGATAGTGTCATCTCTAGAGTTTACTATGTGGAAGGTTTGGGTCATGTCTCTCTCTGGTCAATTCCGTGATTCTCGATCTAGAAGTAGCCTTGAAAACATACACCTTTGTTAGAGATCTTAATGGTAAGGATACATTAAAGGAACTCGTGGATCAAATCTTTACACCATCTCTATCGATGACATGATGAGGGCTTCTCCAATGCTTGCTATCTAAGGCTTCAAAACAAAGTCATGGTTATGGCATCGTCGTCTCAATCACTTGAACTTGGCACCATCAACGATCTTTCCGTAAAGGACTTAGTTGTAGGTTTACCTAGACTAAAGTATGAAAAGGATCATCTTTGTTCGACATGCCAATTGGGTAAAGCAAAAGTTTGCCCACAAACCCAAACCTACTAACTCCTCACGAAGTTCTTCATATGATTCATATGGATTTATGTGGACCAATGAGGTGCGTAATATCTTTGGGAAGAAATATGTGTTAGTTGTGGTTGATGATTACTCTAGATTCACCCGGTCAAGTTCTTAAGGACAAAGGATGAAACTCACGATATCATCATCAAACTCATCAAACAAACCGCAGTTCGACTTAACAAAACTGGCTCGAATTATCGAGCAGACAATGGAACCGAGTTTGTCAACAAACAACTTAGTGAATTCTATGAAAGCGTTGTAATCACCATCAAAGAAGTGTTCCACGAACCCCTCAGTAACGGTGTAGTTGAAAGACGAAATCGCACTTTGTTGAAGCCGCTAGAACAATGCTTATCTACTCAAAGGTTCCAATGTTTCTCTGGTCAAGCAATTGCCACCGCATGCTACACACAAAATCGTTCTCGATTCACACCGCTCATGGAAAACTCCATATGAACTTGTCCACAAGTAAAAACCTAATCTATCTTTCCTTCGTGTGTTTGGTGCATTGTGCTATCCAACTAATGAGGGTCAAGACTTAGGCAAACTTAGGGCTAAAGTCGACATTGGAGTATTTGTAGGATATGCACCAAACAAAAGGATACCGAATCTATAACAAAAGAACCCGAAATATCATGGAAACAATTCATGTTACGCTTGATGAGTCGACCGTCAAATGGCTCCTGACACTCCACCAGACCCGCACTTTAAAACAAATTCCATTGGTTCATCCTTTGTTCCAAACTCTTCTCAAGAAACTCCATATGTACCTCCATCCAAGATGATTAAAGAAATTGTTTGATCCTATGTTTGATGAACCGTATGATTCAATTACTAATGAGGTGTTGATTCCTACAAGAGGATGCTCATATTCCCGTGAATGAAGTCAATCCCTCGGCCTCAATATCTTTAAGTCAAGAAGCACCGCTGATCCTTCGCCTCATCAACAAATCATCATTCTTCAAATGTACATCATGGAAATGTTTACGCATCAATGATGAAGTTAATCCCTTTGCTACTCCCCGAAGATGCTCCATTTGAAAACATATTTGCTACTCCCGAATCATCATCGAACCATCTTCTTCAGAGACATCGACTCGCCTACCTCGGCCTCAACAACCGCCACATGAACACCTCGTGAAATGGACTCACGATCATCCATTAGACAACATCATGGAAATCCTCTCGTCTGTATCAACCCGAAACAACTTGCAACCGATGCCTTATGGTGTTTCTTCAACTCCGTGACTATCTAAGATCGAACCAAAGATGTTAAAACCGCCATGAATGAAGATAGTGGTTCAATGCCATGCAAGATGAAATTCATGAGTTTGATCGACTTGATGTATGGGAGTTAGTACCGCTCAGATCGTGCTATGATTATTGCTCTTAAATGGATCTTCAAAGTGAAACTTGATGAGCATGGTGATGTGTTGAAGAACAAGGCTCGATTAGTTGCTAAAGGATATCGTCAAGAGGAGGTATAGACTTTGAAGAATCTTTTGCTCCGCTTGCTCGAATCGAGGCAATCGAATATTTCGCTAATGCCGCTAGTAAGAACATGGTAGTCTATCGATGGATGTGAAGACGACATTTACGAGCGGAGATCTTAAAGAAGTCGTCTCGCCGCCCAACCTCAAGGATTTGTGAATCAAGAGCATCCTACTCACGCTTATCGTTTGAAGAAGGCTCTCTACGGTTTAAAGCAAGCTCCAGGGCATGGTATGATACCTTCGTCAAAGTTTCTTCTATCAACCGGATTCATCAAAGGAGCGATTGATCCTACATTGTTCACCAGAAGTCAGCAAACATTTAATTCATGTTCAAATTTATGTTGATGATATTATTTTTGCCTCGGATGCACCCAATGGAATGTGATCGTTTTTCAAATGAAATGAGTTCAAAGTTTCAAATGTCAATGATGGGACAAATGTCATTTTTCTTGGGATTACAAATTTCACAAAGTCCTGAGGCATTTTCATAAATCAATCTAAATATGCAACAGAGATTTTAAAGAAATTTGGATTTGATTCAGTGACCCCGTTGACACCCCCATGATTGACCGAACCAAACTAGATGAGGACCTCTCGGGGATCATGATTGACCAAACAAAATATCGTAGTATGATTGGATCCACGATGTACCTCACAGCTAGTAGACCAGACATCTTGTTCATTGCTTGCATGTGTGCTAGATACCGTGCTAAGCCTACTAAAAAGCACCTTGAAGCGGTTAACGGGTCTTCGGTATCTCAAGGAACCATCAATATGGGACTTTGGTACCCAAAAGACACCGGTATGTCACTAACAAAGATACGAGATCACGGATCATGCGGTGTCAAGATACTCGTCAAGCACGTCGAGGTGCTCGGTTTTGGGTGATAAGCTTGTGAGTGGTCTTCAAAGAAGCAAATGAGTACTTCTATTTCTCTCGCAGAGGTTGAATACATAGCCATGTCATCTTGTTGTGCTCAAATCTTATGGATGAGATCTCAATTATCGACTATGGCTTTGAATTCAACAAAATCCCTATGTACCGTGATAATAAAAGTGCTATTGCTCTCATGCAACAACGTTCAACACTCAAGAGCAAAGCATATCGACATTCGACATCATTTCATCGTGGAACAAGTGGAAAAGGTGTGGTGGAACTATATTTTTGAGGTCCGAATATCGTTAGCGACATCTTCACCAAAGCTCTTCCAAGAGAACGTTTTGAGTTTATTCTTCCACGACTTGGTTTGAAAAGCCTTCAACCAGAAACTCTCAAACGTCTTCAGGAGGAAGACGAGGAGTAAAGGTCCATCTTCATCTATCTCTTGTAAATATCTATTCGAAAAACAAAATACAAAATTTTAAAACCTTCAAAAAATCAAATAGAAAAATATAAAACTTTCAAAATCCATAAAAATTTGAAAAATTAGAAAAACCCTCAAAAAAAAAATATTGTCATTTTATCATGTTTTTCTCGGTTCGATAATATCTACGGTCTCTGTGCTGTCATTCAAATAATGACACGGGACTTTAGATGTTGTTCAAAAAAAAAAAAAAAAAAAAAAAAAAAAAATTGGGAGAAAGAGAAAAATGGTTTATTGTCATTTTTCGTGCAATAACCCGGTTTTAAAAGAAAGAACAGAGCCATGTTTTACCATGTTTTCAAATTCCATGCTCGATTCTATAAACATTTTTCTCATTGAAACCAAATGCTTTGAAAAATAACTCGGTCTCTATTTTGATAATCATCGGGACTTATTTGTCAAAATCTCTATCTCAATCAACAACCTATGTCATTGATTGAGGGGAGAATGATTTCAATTAAATTAAAAGTTATTTGGCATTAAATTGTTTTCAAAAGATATTCATGCATGTTTTATCAATGGAGTTTAAAGTCTTAAATCCGATCCTTATCGTTAAAACGCTTTCATAATCAAGTCACAATTCCTTAAAAGCTTTCAAAATCAATTTAAATCTATAAGAGATCACAAATCTCAAATGATTTGATAATTGTGATCGGGGAGAATGTGTGATTTAAATTGGATTTAAAGCGATAATTAGGTAAATGGTTTTATAAGTATGTACATGCTATCCTCGCCCACATGTGACAAACGATTTCAAATTTTCCATGCACATGTTGAGGGGAGCATCTATCTTAAACCTATGATTTGAAATGTGATCAACTTATCTCATGTGCAAGTTCCTCTAGTATGTGCAAAACTCTTTTCAAACCTCGAGGCACATATTGAGGGGGAGCAATTTATGGAAACCTCATCCTTCCCGAAATGCTATATCTTCTTGATTTGATGTGGGAAGTGATGTTGATATCTTTTGAAAATAGTAATCAAAGAAGTTAATTCTTTCTCTTGCCTCCGTGTGCAAAAGCAGTTTCAAATACTTGATGCACATGTTGAGGGGAGTTCTCGTTTAAAATTATCAAAAACAATTCAGTACAAAATGCTTTGATAATATATCACAAGTATCCGAATTGATTTTCAAATGGTTTTCAATTGGTTCCAATGGCATATGAACAATACCAAATAGACCGACCAACTTTTCTTTATATACGGTGATATAAGGATGATAAGGTTAGGTTTTGTTCCCATGATCCGCCGAACCGGAGGGATCTACCAGGACAATCCACTAGTTAGTGTAGAAGTCCTTAGGTATGATGATAAAGGAGAAAAGTGAGATATGGGAAGAGTGCGCATCGAGACCGAGCTAGTCTTGGAATAAACCCAACAAGGTTCTAGTTATGAAGTCTCGTAAGCTTGAAGGGTTGAAGAATTAAAAGAATTGAATGAGAAAGGGTGAAAACAAATAGCCTCCATTTATTCAACCTTAGGCGCGAAACCGGGTTCAATTCATATACTCTTGATGGTAACATCGGTATTGAAGACAAGGCGTCATGGACCCGGTGGACGACCGCACTTCAACTTTCCAAACCACTCAAGTTCCTCTTAAAAGGACTTGTTTCATTCTCACGGGAACCGACATTATCTATCGACTTTCTCTTAGAGATGGTTGATATTGAAGAAGGAGACCTCTCCCTAGTCTCGATGCAGGATCCAAATATGCACAAATTGAGTCTAGAGCCACGAGATCATCAATAAATCTCATTAGGACACTTTCAATGAAGACTCTGTTTCACACAATGTGGAAGAGATTATATCTTGAGTCCCACGCATTATCCTTGTGGTATTGCCGTAACATCCGAGTGATGTGTTTACATATTCACTATGAAGATGGAAAGCCTTCGAGCCAACATCAAACAAGCTCTGGTAGGTGGCATGTGAGATCTATCATATGGATCAACCATGTGACAACCGAACGAAACAATGGGCGATTCAATCTCTTGAATCAATCTGGTTCGAGTTATGGATTGACGGATACCTTTGAAAACCGGTCTTTGTGCTTAACAACTCTTTTCTTCAAAGACATCGACCGTGTACTCATTTTTCAAACCAAAAGGTGTTTTTATGATTGATAATTGATTTTCAATAAAGCCTTCGTTGTATTGCAAAACAATTTCTATTGAGCAATACACAATTGTTTTTCAAATCTCTTTTCATCAATCGGTGGACTTAAAATTATTTGGTTCACTCACTCCGTGTTGTCTTCTTTGAGATGTTCGGTTTGAGAACAGCTAGAGCATTGCGAAACCCCGTCAAGGAAATTCTTGAATTATACCGATCAGGCGGTACATGTCTTCGATCAACGGGGAACCGTGGGCGTGTACCTCAATTCAACGAAGTGATCAAAGACACTTTCGTGCGATTTATTGCTAATCTGTTGTATGTAGGTACACCCGACGCGTTTGCGGTGATCGTAATGAAGCGGTCAATCCATAGCCGCATGCTCACTTAGCACATTCATCTCAAAAGAAATCATGATTAGTGCATCAATGACTCGATATTTTCACTCCCTTCGCTTACGCTGCTGCGCCAATATCATGATTCAACAAATGCTTCCGCTACTCGATGAGAAGATATCATGATCCGAATGTGAGCATGTCGGTCCTATAGTCACAACATCACATAATACCAACACCACAAAGGATGTGTCGAGATTTTTAATTGTCGATGATCTCAAAAGATGGCTCAAAATTATTATCACGTGGATCGTTGAAAGACCTCCACCAAGTAACCAAACATGCAATGTGAAGAATCAATGACTACGAGCTTAGAGCAAAGGACTACATCAAGAATGCAAGATCAATTGTTAATGTAATATCTATTTGTATTCAATGTAAGTTTGGTACATGATTGAGGTGACCTCCTTAGGGGAGATTGTTAGGAATTAGAAATTCGTGTATTAAAGAGTCGGTCACCTCAAGTATATGTAATCGTTAGAAAGCTCGTAGTCGTAGTTCTTTTAAGTTAAGTAGTATTTAGTTTTGTAACACCGTGGAGGACGGACGGGTCTTTACCCTTGTATGCCCGATCCACACCCGATGTGTGGCGATTTATGTAAGACTATAAATACTCTCTACCTCCCAAGGTAGAGAGTTGGAGCTCATAATAATATCTTTCACTTTCTCTCACTAAGTTCCCTAAACCTCTAACTTTCTCTCTCTAGAATTCCATCTATACGCCACTTTGTGTTATGGTTTGATGTGTATGTGAAAACTAATATCCTACAGATTGGGAGTTGTTATCAATGCAAAGTTTCAATGATTTGGGAGAAACATGTGTTAAGTATCTACATGACTACGCTTAGCGACCGTAATGATGAAAATATGGTACATATGTGGACCTTGGGTCATTGACATCGTACAAGGGTGACATGTTCTAGGATAGGAGAGGTATAGGAAAGATATTCATTTTCATAATGCATCGATTATGATATATACATGTGCTTGACGATTGACATTTATAATTTTCAGTAAAGAAGATAAGATGTCGAATAACAATAAGGATTATACCGTAGGAGCAACATCTTCACATCATGAAAATGATGCGGCTAGTAATTCCGAGAATAGTAGTGACAAGTCATTTGAATCTCAACCCAAAAGGTTTTTCAAGGGAAGAGTTGAAAGATTTGGATGTCATAATTACGGCGAAGGTAAGGAATGCCGTCGGGAAGGAAATTCCTTATTTTACAAGGTAAACTCATGAAAACATACAAGAGCTAATTCAGAGTGAATTCGAAAATCTTAAGAAGAATAGGGGATTGGTAGTGGAAACAAGTTTTAGCCATGGGGCAAGAAAAGATAGGGCTACTTATCGTGATTTCACGACGTGTGCTCCACCATAATTGATGGGTACTCTCAAGCCGTTAATTAGGATGAGGTGGATTGCTGACATAGAGGGTGGCTTCCACACTAGTCAATATGAAGAAGAAGACAAGGTCAATTATGCTATGAATATCTTACGTGAAAGAGCTAAAGTGTGGTGGGATGGAAAGATTAAAGAAAAGGGCGATGCGTGGTTAGGGACTTGTTTGTGGAAAGAAGGTAATAAAAGGAAAACCAATAAGGATGCTAAAAGAAGAGTAGGTGGAGGTGCCGAAAGCATTGTCACATGTATTGTTCATGTTAATTCTACACCTGCTCGGATTTTGTTTGATTCGGGTGCAAGTATGTCCTTCATATCTTATAGTTTTAGTGAAAAGCTATCCACTCAACTAAATAAACTCTCAAAACCTTTAGAAATCAAAATAGCTGATAGAAAAATTGTTACCATATCTCATGTGTAGCCTATCATTATTTAGAGATTGATGATAGTTTTTTTTTTAACATTGACTTGATGATGTAAGGATAATTAGATAGCAATAGGCATGGATTGGCTTAGTAAGTATAATGCCACAATTTTGTGTTATCAAAAGATTGTTAGGGTCATAAATCATAGCGAGAGGGAAATTTTTGTTTATTGTTGGAAAATGAAGGGCGAATTGTTAATTTTCTCGATGATGAATGATAGGAAATAGTTGTCACGTAGATGTCATGCCTTTTTGGCCCACGTGGTAGATACTAGTTTCGAGAAGAAGAAATTATAGTTGTTCCGGTAGTTAATGAGTTTAGTGATGTTTTTTGGTGGATTTTTCGGGTATTCCACCCGAAAAGCAAGTTGAATTTTGAATTGATTTAGTACCGGGTGCAACTCCTATCTCTAAGTCTCCTTATAGATTAGGTCCATCTGAAATGAAAGAGCTAATGATTCAATTGCAAGAATTGCTTGATAAGGGTTTCACTAGACCAAGTAGTCGCTATGGGGAACCCCGAGTTTGTTTGTAACGAAGAATGATGGTAGCATGAGGATGTGAATCGATTATCTTGAGTTGAATAAAGCCGCAGTTAAGAATGTGTACCCGTTTCCTAGGATATATGACCCTTTTGATCAATTGCAAGGCGTTGGTTGGTTTTCTAAAATCGACATGAGATAAAGTGATCATCAATTGAGGGTAAAGGGAGAAGGCGTTTCGATGACGACTTTATGAACTCGTTATGGCCACTACGAATTTGTAGTTATCCCTTTTGTCTAATTAACGCACTGACGGTTTTCATGGATCTTATAAATCGGGTGTGTAGGCCAATATTGGATAAGTCCGTTATTATTTTTATTGATGATATTCTTGTTTATTCTAAAAGAAAAGAGGAACATGAAGTTCATTTGCGAGAAGTTCTTAAAGCATTGAGAAAAGAAAAGTTGTATGCAAAAATTTTAAATTGTGAATTTTGGCTACAAGAAGTACAATTTCCCGATTAGGTTGTGAACTGAAAAGGTATAAAAGTTAACCCGTTAAAGATCAAAGCCATAATGAATTGGAAAAGGCCAAAAAGTGCAAGTGAAATCCAAATTTTTCTGGGACTCGCGAGGTATTATTATAGGTTCATCCAAGAATTTTATAAAATAACTTCTTCCTTAACGAATCCAGCTAAGAAGAATCGCATTTTGAATGGAGTAAAGATCAAGAAGAAGCTTTTTTTACTTTGAGAAAGAAATTATGTGAAGCGACGATTCTTGTTTTATCGCATGGGACCGAAGACATCGTAGTATATAGTGACTTATCTTACTCTTGGTTGGGTTGCATTATTATGTAAAGAGGTAAATTTATCTCTTATGTTTCAAAGCAACTAAAGAAAAATGAAGAGATTTACACAACTCATGACCTTGAGTTCGTGGCGGTACTTTTTGCTTTGAAGATTTGGAGACATTATCTATATGGTGTGAAATTTGTCACTTACACCGACTATATAAGTCTTCAATATTTCCTCGAGAAGAAGGAACCGAACATGAGATAAAAAAGATGGTTAGATATGTTGAAAGACTATGATTGTGAAATTTGCTACCATCCGGGTAAGGCGAATGTGGTTGCTGATGCTTTAATCATCAAGAAAGGAAAGAAGTTATCAAAATGAGTTCGTTGCGGATGATTGTCACATCCGATCTCTTTGAAAGAATCAAGTTAGCTCAAAACGAAGCATTGAAAGAAGAAATCTGGAAGATCAAGCGTATCATTTCTCAAATTTCGTATCTCGTTGATGATAGTCGTGGAATTAAGATTCGATTTGGAAGAGTTTACATTCCGGTCGTGACATCAAACATCTACTTTTGGAAGAAGCTCACAAGTTTATGTATTCGATTCATCCGAGGGTTACGAAGATGTATCTTGACTTAAAGAGAAACTATTGGTGGTCAGGATTTAAGAGAGACTGTGTGAAGTTTGTAAAAAATGTTTGACTTTTTTAAAAGTCAAAGTCGAACATCACAATCCTTATGGGGAAAGATTCAACCGTTAGAGATTCCGAATTGGAAATGGGAGATGATCACTATGGATTTCGTTACAAAGTTACCAAGGACGATAAGGAAGCATGATAACGATTTAAAACATACGTTTTTAGGGGGTCGTTTAAGCCCTAAATCAACACATTTTATATCCGTTACTACTTAAAATCGTTCCTTTTTACATTTTAGGTCTTTTGGAAGCAAAATGCTGGAATGATGCATATTTGGACGAAAAAGAGTGAAAACATGAAGAAAATGGAAAAGTCAAGATCAAAGGCACTCCAGCAAACCTGACAACGTCCCAACCAAAGGGTGACGCCGTCCCTCTATAGAAGTTTTGATCAAAATTACACACGACAACTCAGCGGAAATTCTGGTTCTAAAGCATGACGGCGTCACGCCTAAACTCTGGAAGGCGTCACTCACAATTTCCACACCAGACGCCCAAGAACCAAGACTCAGACGACGTCCTTCATGAAGACTGACGGCGTCACACTTATAAACTGACGCCGTCCCAACAATGACTTAGCCCAGACGAAACCCTAATGACGGTGACCTGACGGCGTGACTAGCAAAAGTTGACGCCGTCTCACTTGTAAATCTATATATAGAATTTGATTTTTCTGTTTTAAAGGAGGTAGAACTTTAGAGAACAAACCCTAATATAGTTGTAGTCCGACTTGGACAATATTCTAGGGTCCCATACCCTATTTTACATCAGAAGATAAGTTTGTTTATCCAATTTATCATTATGTCTACCCCATGTTCAATTGTATGTGTGTATGCTTGCTTGTTTAACATGAGTAGCTAAATTATTCTTGTGTTTGCTTAGATCTATGAAACCTAGTTATTAATTATTGTTAGATTATCTATTTTCTTAATTGGTAGACGCTAGATTAAGGAAAACTGACTTTTTCTTTAATTGTTGCGAGCTTGAATGTCCTAAATAGCAAAAAAAGCTTAAGACTGCACTTAGGCCATTCGTTGTTTTTATTGCGTGAATTGTAGCTTAAGGATAATAGAGTATTCGGGGGAGATACCATTGTACTCGCCGATCCCGGGTAGTCTAGATGAGAACTAGGGAATTAGGCACCACCCTACAACCAAACGGAATACAACGCACCAATTAAGATAAAGGAAGTGACAATTCAACCGACCAATAAGAGATAACTAGGGAGTAAGAACATCTAAGTAAACACATCTTTAATCATCATACGAGCACATCTATAATTGCATAATCTATCCATAGTTAATTAGATAATTAGATAAGTAGTAACAAAAGTAGTAGAAATCGGTAGAAGTACCACCCCCACACCTATACCCCAAGATATTTACCTTTTCTTTCTAAAAAACCATAAAAAGACTAAAAAGAATCTCCCTCAACCCCACCTTCTCGTCATATATCTCTTTCTAGCATTCCTATTCCCCTAGAGAACGAAATCAATCCCCCAGGCTTACCATATACTACACTTCAACGATTAGGTTCACTGCCTAGAGGGTTGAAAAACTTGCTCATAGAGAAGGAAGTCTTCTCGACCCTAAACCCTCCATATCAAGTTTTTGGTGCCGCTGCCGGGGAATATAATAGCTAGTTAGATTTCTATCTCGTTTAGGTCTACTCGCTTGATTCCTATCAAGTGAGCTTTTTTCTTCTTTTTTTTCATTAGCTTACTTTTATTCTATCCCCCTTCTTTGTGTTTTGTTCGTACTCTCATAATTTTTCATCATGGAAGGTGATAACCCACCCAAGAACGATCCACCATTTCCACCAACCAACAACCTTCGACAACTCAGGACCTGTAGTTCCACCAAAACCCTCTTTGATCCCTTTGTCGAACCTGATAGAGAATTGTATAGACGGAGAAGAGCCCTCCGTGGGTTAGAACCACAAGGCACCACCATTGATTTTGATGAAGCCATGAGGATGAAGAGCCCACACATTCCCCCAATCCTCATGATGCTTTCATCAGTGATAACCTGAGCCTACACAGTGAGAAAGTTCCCACCACTCCTATTAATGAACACATCAACGAACCTAAAGCTAAAATCCTCAAAGATTATTCTTCTCCCACCTCATCTGGATTTACTGGGACCATCGTTTATCCTTCCGAACAAATCAATGAGGTTTTGCATGTACCGATATTTGGCTTATCCGAAATGCATGTCAATTTCACGGATCTCGCAGCAAGAACCCAATTCACCACATCAAACAATTTTTGAAAATTGTGGATACTATATATGCTGACGGAGCCTCTCAGGAGACATCTAGACTCTATTTTTTCCCATTCTCTCTTCAAGGAAAGGCCAAGGAATGGCTTGACGAGCTGCCTCCAAGGTCTATCTTCACCTGGGACTTCCAAGTTCTCCAAAAATTTCTTTCCTCCTGGAAGGACTGCGACCATCAGGAAAGAAATCCTTCACTTCCATAAAAAAGATGGAGAATCTATCTTTAACTCCTAGACTCATTTTAAAGATCTTGTTCAACAAGCCCCACACCATGGTATCAATCTTTGGTTGCTTGTTCAAATCTTTTACGATAATGTCTCCCGTGAGGACCAAAAAGGGATTGACTTCTCAATCGGAAGAAGGATCTCTAACCTCAGTGCGGAAGAAGGATAGGATCACATTAAGGAGTATGTCCAAGACCAAGAAAACACTTGGAATGAGCTGACAACCGTGATGAATGTTTCGGCTGCCTCATACGAAAACCCATTATCCCTCGACGATCAAATGAAGAGGGCACAAGAGAAGCTTGCATACCTCACAAAGTCGCAAGAACCTAAGAGATTGGTCAATCCATACCTTATATGTGATATTTGTGGAGGGCCACACGAGGCCGATGAGTGTGATGACAATACACACCATGAGCAAGCCTTCCTCTCCAACCATGACATCTATGATGACCCTTCCCTCCTAATATTTTATTAAAACAATGATTATACCCTTTGGGTAAATATAAAAAGAAAAATGAGGGGGAAGAGGGTCCTGAGTATGCCACCCGTGATACCTTTGAAGAAGAGCTCGGATATTTCACCATGGAAAAGAAAATTCTTCTAAAGGGTCTTGAAGAATTCATTCAAGAGCAACAAGTTGAATTAGAAGGCCAATTCGCTAAACTCCACAATAGGATAAGCGAACCCGACCCAATCCGACAAGATCCAACCTTTGCTATCACTACTCGATCTGGAACCACTACCAAAGATCCACCATACCCGGTTCAAAACCCCACGACCTGTGAACCTGAGGCAGACAAGGAGGGAGCACCCGAACCTCCTCCAACCTCTAACAACCCTACTCCACAGTCATCTACACCCATCCAACGTTCAAATCTTACAAAGATACCTTATCCCTCGCGTCTAAAGAACCAGAAGGACGAAAAAGACAATAAAATATTTCAAGGGCGCCATTGTCACTATCCCTCTTCTCGATGCATTCTATCATCTACCTAAACATAGCACATATTTCAAAATACTCCTCTCCAATCGGAAGAAACTTGAAGGGTTAGTGACGTTAGGAGAAGAATGTTCAGCTATTATACAGAAAAGCCTACCCAAAAAGAAATAAGATTCGGGCTATTTCACCCTTCCCTGCTCCATAGGAGCACTATCCATGAAGAACGCTTTGGCAGATCTTGGGGCAAGCATTAACTTGATGCCTCACTCTTTATTTCTTAAGCTTGGATGTTCCACAACTCACTCTTCCCTCAAAGTCTCACGAACAAAAACCTAATTACTGTTCACATGAGCAACTTGATCATCTCTCTCAAGCATAACAATCACTTGTGTAAGTTTAATCTTCACTACATTGTTAATTTCATTGCTTGATTACTAGCATTACAAGTTCTTCATTTTAGAGGTTGGGTTCAAGTGGGTTTGTCATGATTTGTTACCACATTGTTTTCTAAGATAACTCAAATCAAAGAATGAACATTGTTAATACAAATTAAACTCATTTCTTGAACTCAATAAAAATGAATTGAGCAAAATTGTGATCAAACCCTCTAAGCTACTATTCACAATTAACACCACATTGTGGTTATATTGTTTAGGAAACAATCATGCCAAGCAACAAGCAACAAGATTACCAAGACACCGCTCACTACATACCCATGTACCATCGGAAGGATGGACTAAGTCTGGATTATAGGAAAGCCTTCAAGATGCTTGAAAGAAGACTCTTTCACGAAGGAAGAGTTGTTGATCCTTCATTTCTCGCCAACACCGACATAAGGCAAGTGTTTGGAACTATTGGGTTTGATTGTCTATTGGACATAGACGAACAAATTTGCCCGGTCTTTGTACTAGAGTTCTACAAGACCATGAGAATAGTTAGAAATGAAGATGGGTCCATCTCGATCGCTTTCATCATCAATGAGCAAGAGTTTAGTCTTTCCCTTGTAGAGTTTGGAAGAATCATAAGGGTTCCATACCAAGGCGTTTGCATGTACTCCAATGAATGGTCTTTGGAAGAACTACACACAATGGTTGATCATCATGCTATCTACCACTCCTTGATCCCGGAAGCAACTACGGTGAGGGACACCGTATTCATGCCAAGAGCATCACCATCAAGAGTCACTAGGAATTCTAAAGTGATCTATAGGGATCCATTCCGAATGGAGCTTTCGGAGATGTATGGTTTGTATAGGAAATGGGAGAGCATAGTGAGGGAAATGTGGTGTGTCTTGTTGGAAATAAGGATCACCCCAATGCTTGTCTAAGCTTCATGATTTATTGTTTAGTGACGGAGACTCGTTTCAACGTTGCATACTACATGATCAAAAGAATGGAGAGTGTAAGAAGTATGGACAAGATGGTACTCCCATACGGAATGCTCCTAACCCGTCTTGCCAAATTCATCTTTGCACTAGACCCTTCTCCACAATCCTACGACCATAGTTTTTGCAACAAAGTTATGGTACCATTAACCGAGGGAAGAACAACAAGGTTTATGGTGGAAGGAAAGAGGCCTCACCCACCCACGGACTCCTCGGATGAAAGGGAAAGACAAGGAGGAGGTGAAGGAAGTAGTAGCAACCCACTCGAAAATACCGATCTTGACCCCTTGGACTACATTAACCAATTGCCAAACATTCCCAATGAATCACTCGAATGGCAACAAACCAAGGGAATCTTCAAATGATTTGCTAATTTCTTAAGGAAGAAGAAGTGAAGATGGTATGACAAAGAGTGGAGGACGGGTGAGGATGTGAAGGAGAGTAGAGGTAAGGTCATAGGACCTTAATTTGGTAAAAACAATCTCGAACAACGGTTTGTAACATTTTAAACAATGCTTGTAGTACGTAGGTATTGCCATAACTTGGCACTAAAACAATTAGAACTTAAGATCTTGTAAAATGAGATTTTACGACCTCGTGAGTGGTCGTCATCACTCATTCTAGGACTTTTTAGATTCCCCTACTTGGCTATATCTTATATTTGTTGTGTTAGTGATTTTAGTCCCCTTAGAAGGAACTAGGAATAGCATTTACTAATAAGTGCAAAGTTGCACTTTTGCTATTTAGCTTCTGATCTGCAGTAGGCGGATCCCTACGTCTAAACTGGCCGGATCCCTCCCAGCAGGGAACCGCGGGATCCGTGACCACTGATGCACAATTCAGATTTGCTTGCATCAAAATAGTTCACTAGCTCACTTTACACTAGCCAAATACAAGGTTTCTGAATCAACTAAGCATCCCACAAACACCTGAAAGATTCACACTCACTCATAGCTTACCTAGGATTTTTTTTCAAAATGTTGTTGACTTATCAACTCATTACAACTCACCATATTTCCGCTCCAACGCTAGCACATTGCTACTCACATCCTATAACTCTTAGTTTGTGACATCTTTCAATTTTAGAAAATTGATTGTAGTCACCATTTTCTCATAAATGTACTTAGGATTAGCTTTTTATTTTTCTATATTTTTTAAGTTTTTTTTTGTAAATTTCCTTTGAGTCATCACCTAGCTCCTAAGATAAGTTATGAACATCCCTTCATCTTAAGACAAATGGAATCTTTGCCAAACACCTTTTAGGACTACCTTAAGTAAGATTTTCTTACTCAAAACCATCATTAAGCATCCTCACTCCTTATGGTTAGGCATTTAAGATATCCATCAGCCAAAAACACCAAAAATTAAGTCAAACCTCGTATACCATAGATAATAAACCATGCCAAAGCATAATCATTTCACCTCAAAATCTGTCTGTTAGCCGGATCCCTGGTATATAACCAGACGGATCCCTGCTGAGAGGGATCCGTGGGATCCGTGACTGCAGCAAGCCTTAATCAGCTTCCCTCTTAAATTTTATGCCACCTTTTGGTTGTCTAACCACTTTTAGCCTTCATTTATTATCCTCTTAGAGCTGATCAATATCCTAAGTGCATGCTTAATCCTCTTAGTGGCCAAGAATTTAATTTCCTAAATTCAAATTGTCCTTTATAAGCCAAACATTCTTAAGGTTAAGTCACCACCTCACCTATCTCTCACAATTCAGCAATTAGAAGCTCACTTAGCATCACTTAAACATCACTATTCTCACCATGACTAAAGCTCTTAGCAACAACTCTTCAACCATTGGATCATCCAAAAGAAAGGGTCAAATGATCCATGATATCTCATCCATCGAATCATCTCCCATTAGAGAAAACAATGCTAGAATTCCATCTCATCAAACACTTCCAACAAGTGCTAAGAGAACCACAAGGATTAGCATCAAACCCTTTGAACTAGAAAAAGGATCATCTAGTTCAAAACCAAACATGGCTAGTTCTAGCAAGCCATCAAAACCCTCATTCATTGAGCATGGAATGCACTCCTTGAATGAACCTCTTCCACATCCCAACATCTATTCATTGGGTCTTTTACCACCAAGAGCCACTCACTCACCAACCTTCTCTTTGAATAGGGAACCACCAACAACACCAACTAGTCCGTCGTGGGAGACTAGAAACAACCTTGATCACATGGAAGAATTTCCATTACCACCTTCATTTTTAGGACCTCATCCCACCTCTCAAAATGAAGTTCCACAATCACCTCCCCAAAACGTTCAATTTCCTCCAAATCCAAACCAAGACAATAGTTGCCCAAGTTGTCTAATCACTCAAGGACTTGTTCAAGAAGCACGAAATGAGACACATTTCATGTTCAATCATCTTCTTGCAAAGTTGGATCAAATCAACAAGTCCACTCACCCCTAGACTTTAGGACATCTCCTTGTTTTTAGTCTAGGAATTAGTTGGTATTAGTAATATTTTTATGGCTAGTTCATTCTCTTAGTTTTAGAGATTTGTTAAGTATCTCTTGTTTTATTGAATGAATTGTTATACCATGATTATTTTGTGTGTTGTGCCTATTATATTTTGTACACTCATTTCACTTCTCCATGAGCATTGTATGGTACATCTTCATTATTGAAGAAACTATCTTCAGATAGCCGGATCCCTCCGACAAGCCAAGACGGATCCCTCCTTGAAGGGAACCGTGGGATCCGTGGCACAGAAACACATATTCCTACTAACTTGAGTCTTATTTGCAGGAAAGTATGCACTATACTCTTGTTTCTCTAACCTTTATCTTGTAGATTTTCAAAATACACATGAAGCTCGTGACACCATAAAGCTAGGGGGAGCTTTGTGTCAACCGATATTGCAAACCATTTGCAACATAATCCACTTTTGGATCAAACTTCATGAAACCCCATTGCATCATTACAATGTTCAAGGGGGAGCATTTCTTCGTCACATAGACGAAAACTTTGCAAACTTATTTGCAAAACACATTAGGGTACTTACATTATATACTTGACGCCCTTTTAAAGGGATGGACTCGTCAAGGGGGAGCTAAGACGAGTACCATTCCCGTCACTTACTCTCTTTACGTCTCTTCTTACATTTTTCTTACAAAAATTGTGTTAGCTTCTTTTTACACTTTTTGTTTCGATAAAAAGGGGGAGAAGAAAGTAAAAACTACTATTTCAAATTTTCTACGAATTTTAGTTTTTTCTTAAAATAATTTTATGTTTTGTCATCAACAAAAAGGGGGAGATTGTTAATACAAATAAGCCGTAAAAACGTTTATTTATATTTTACGATCTTCTAATGTTTTGTCGATAACAAACGTAAAATCATTTTAACGAAACAAATAAAATACGTAAATAGTTTGATTCAATAGTTTTCTAACACACCAACGTTTTCACATAAAACACTAAAACAAGTAGAAGTGATTTTATGATTTAGACATATATGTATAACAACTAGTGTTTACATATTGGGTTAACATATACTTAACTAAGTATATACTAAAATGGGTCAAAACAAGTTTATACTAAAATGGGTCAAAACAAGTTTATACCAAAATGGGTAGAAACAAGTATATACTAAAATGGGTAAGAAACTAGCAAATGGTATTGACCCATTACCCATGGTTTTATATATACCACTTAACCAAGTTCAATGTATCTAGTATAAAACCCATGGATCAACCCATAACCCATGACCCATGACCCATAACCAAAAATACCCATGGGTAAAAGGGAGCGTCCCACGGATCCTCAGTAATACACTGGACGGATCCCTTGTGGGAGGGATCCGGGGAACAGTGAAGAAATTTGCCTATAAATAGAGAGCCATTTCTTCCTTTCAACTTGCCACTCTCACACATACTTTCCCCAAGTATTGTTACTCTCTAACCACAGATCCAAGAGATCTTTCTATGTAGTTTGTTTTTGCTTTTGTGTGATTCTCTAGGTTCCTCTTAAAGGCAAGATCACCACCTCTTGAAGTCGAGCAAGATCAAGTCCATGAGTTGCCATACTTCGTCATCATCAAGATTACTGAGGTTCTCTTGTTGATAGTTCTTCCTTCCTCCATAGATCTGTTGTGTCAAAGGCATTAGTGAAGAATGCCGAAGGAATCAAGACGTAAGCATTAGTGAATGATGCTTAACGTTCGTGTCTAGAGCATTGGTGAAGAATGCTAGAAGTGTCAAGACAAATGCATTAGTGATAGGTGCCAAGCGTTGTGTCAAGTAGCATTGGTGAAGAATGCTCAAGGTGTCAAGACGAAGGCATTAGTGAAAGATGCCAAGCGTTGTGTCAAGAGGCATTAGTGAACAATGCCAATGTCGTATAATTGATGATCGTTATACTTATAATAATAGGTGTGATCAAGGATGGTGATATCCTTGAAGGTATTGTAATAAGGAGTGGGTCTCCTTTGGGTTTAAGTGTCGTGAAACTTTGGGTAGTAGTTCCTCCATAGTAATGGAACTAGGTGCTTAGCCTAGTACCTGATAAAGGGTAGGCGACGTTGTGATAGGATTAGTTCTCCTTGGTGTGAAAGAACTAGGTGCTTAGCCTAGTACCTGATAAAGGGTAGGCGACGTTGTGTAGGTGTGGTTCACCTTGGTGTGAAAGAACCCGGTGGTTAGCCTAGTACTGGAAAAAGAGTAGGCGACGTTGTAAAGGCTTCTCCGCCATAAGGAGTTGGTGTCGTGTAGTGTTTACGAACTCTCGAGTAGGTGACTCGGGGAGTGGAGTAGGGCAAGGAAGGTGTCCTTGTAGCCGAACCACTATAAATACTTGTGTCGTGGTGATGTGCTTCTTACTCTTTATCTTTCATTACACGTTTATATATCTATCTATCAACGTCCAACATAAACAACCAAATAGATTGACATAAGTCGATCTAAATATTTAAAAGGAAGTTTTAAATTGGTAAAACTATTCAACCCCCCCTTCTAGTTTTCCACAGAGAGGAAGAGACTTAGATGGTTGGAGCCGTTTCTTTCTATCCGCGTAAGGAGGAAATTGAGCCTCTTGAGCTTCAAAAGCCAGAAAATAAGCTGAAACCATCAATTAAGGAACCACCTATCTTGGAATTGAAAGATCTCCCAAGTCATCTAGAATATGCCTTCTTTCAGGAGGCATATCAACTCCCTGTAATCATAAGCTCCTCCCTGACCCCTGAACAAAAAGAGAAGCTCTTGAAAGTTCTAAAAGAGTACAAGGGAGTGATCGCATGGAGTGTTGCTGACATTAAGGGAATTGACTCCACTTTTTGCACTCATAAAATTCTTATGGAGGAAGACTACAAACCCACCGTTCAACCTCAAACAAGAGTAAATCCCAACATCAAAGAAGTGGTGAAGAAATAGGTCATCAAGCTCCTTGATGCTGGTTTAATTTACCCCATTTCAGACAGCCCCTGGGTCAGCCCAGTCCAGGTAGTCTCGAAAAAAGGAGGAATGACTGTTGTGAAGAATGAAAAGGGTGATTTGGTTCCTCAAAGAATAGTTACAGGTTGGCGCGTATGTATCGACCATATAAAATTGAACGATGCCACCCGAAAGGATCACTTTCCTTTACCATTTATCGATCAAATGCTTGAAAGATTAGCTGGGCATGAATACTATTTCTTTCTTGAAGGTTTCTCAAGGTACTTCCAAATCCATATTGCCCCTGAAGATCAAGAAAAAACTACTTTCACATGCCCCTATGGGACTTTTTTGTACAAACAAATGCCTTTTGGGCTATGCAACGCTCCCGCTACCTTTCAACGATGTATGATGGCCAGATTCCTTGAATTGATTAAAGATAGCATGAAGTTTTCATGGATGATTTTTCGGTATTTGGAAATTCTTTCAATCTTTGTTTGTCCAACCTTAGGAAGATGTTAAAGCGGTGTGAAGAAACTAACCTAGTCTTGAATTGGGAAAAATGCCATTTCATGGTAAGAGAAGGGATTGTCTTGGGCAATGTTGCAAAATAAGGCCTACAAGGCCGATTAGGTGCTACAAGGGCACCAACCTTTCCGATTTATGTAAATCGGTCAAACAAATCGGTCAACTGTGGTCAATGGTGGTCACTGACGGTTAATGGTGGTCAAACATGTCGAAAACCTTCATATCTTGCCGAAAATATTTAAAACTACCCATAAAATTGTTTGAATAACTTATGGTCATTGTTTAGATTTGTTACAAGAAGTTTTTCAAGAAAAATATTGCCGAAGATACATAAACTTGTCGAAAATACCTAAAATTTGCGGAAAATACTAAAAACTTGTCGGAAATGCCAATCCGATTAATCACCGATTAATCCCGCCTAGACCGATTACAAGCTACAGGGAGGTCGACCGTCCGACTACCGATTCGCGATTTTTGCAACATTGGTCTTGGGACACAAAGTCTCCGGGAATGGGATCGAGGTCGATAGGGCCAAGATAGAGGCAATATCCAAATTACCATAACCTACAACTATTAAAGCTATCCGAAGCTTCCTTGGTCATGCGAGTTTTTATAGGAGGTTTCTTAAGGATTTCTCCAAAATTGCACGACCAATGACATAACTTCTCGTCAAAGACGAACCCTTTGACTTTTCAGAGGAATGTAAGGACGCATTCAATCGCCTGAAGTAAGATCTCACCCAATCTTCTATAATGGTTACTCCTGATTGGTCTCAACCATTCGAGATCATGTGCGATGCTAGTGATTATGCTGTAGGGGTCGTTTTAGGCCAAAGAAAAGAGAAGCATTTTCAGCCAATTTACTATGCTAGCAAGACCATGAATGTGGCGTAAGAGAATTACACAACCACCGAAAAAGAGCTTTTGGCTGTGGTTTTTTCCTTCGATAAATTCAGGAAGTATCTCATCCTTTCCAAAACAATCGTCTTCACCGATCATACCGCCTTATGATATTTGTTCTCAAAACAAGATGCAAAGCCCCGACTCATTAGATGGATTCTATTGCTCCAAGAATTCGACATTGAAATTTGGGATAAAAAGGGGGCTGAAAATCTTGCTGCTGATCATCTTTCATGGTTGGAAAACCCGAACTTGGAGAAATTAAACAATACGAGATTCGTGACTCCTTCCCTATTTAGCAACTGATGTTCGTTAAGGATATTGAGCCATGGTATGCGGATTATGCTAACTATTTATCCAGTAGGGTCTTACCAAATTATATGACTAGGCAAGAAAAGAAAAGATTCTTCACTGAGCTAAAGTATTGTTTTTGGGACGAACCCTTTCTATTCCGCATGTGTCCCGATCAGATTATCCGACGTTGTGTTGCAGGAAGGGAGATTGATCGGATTATGAGAGTGTCATGCGGGACCTTCAGGAGGGCATCACGATATAAATGTTACGACACAGAAAGTTTTCGATGCCGGATTCTAATGGCCTACTGTATTCCGCGATGTCAAGAGATTAGTTCAGACGTGTGATGCATGCCAACGACCGGGGAACATCTCGAGAAGAGATGAAGCACCCCATAACTACATCCAAGTCTGTGAAATATTTGATGTCTGGAGTATCAATTTCATGGGGCCTTTTCCATCATCCGGAGGGAATGAATACATTCTGGTCGCCATTGATTATGTGTCCAAATGGGTGGAGGCGCAAGCCCTTAGAACCAATGATGCGAGGGTAGTCATTCATTTTCTCAAGAAACTCTTCGCGCGATTCAGGATTCCCAAAGCACTAATTAGTGAAAGGGGGACCCATTTCTGCAATGCTCAAATGGAAAAGATAATGAAGAATTATGGTGTTCCTCATAGGTTCTCTACGACATATCATCCCCAAACAAATGGGCAAGTGGAAAACACAAATATGGCGTTAAAACGAATACTAGAAAAAACTGTCCACCAAAACAGAAAGGATTAGTCATTCAAACTTGATGAGGCACTCTGGCATTTAGAACGTCTTATAAAACGCCCATTGGAACAACCCCTTTTCGCTTAGTGTACAGGAAAGCATGTCATCTCCCTATTGAGCTTGAGCAAAAGGCATATTAGGCACTCAAGGCCTGTAACATGGATTATTATGAGGAACGGTCAAATAGGTTCTTGCAGCTTCAAGATCTAGATGAACTAAGCCTTGAGGCCTATGAGTCCTCAATCACGTACAAAGAAAGAGCGAAACAATGGCCTAATCAACGACTAAAGAGTCCTAAAGAGTTTGCGGAGGGAGATAAGGTACTCTTATATAATTAAAGGTTAAGATTATTTTCGGGAAAACTCAAATCAAGGTGGTATGGACCCTTTTCAGTAAAGAGGGCAATGAGTGGTGGAGTCGTTGTGTTGATAGATAATGATGAGAGAGAATTTACCGTAAATGGAAAACGTGTGAAACATTATCAAATAGACAATAATGAATTAATCAATGATGAAGATATTGTTTTGGAAAATGAAGTCACGTATGAGCACGACTTCGAGTCTAGCTACAAGACTCATTAATAAAGAAAGGCGCTTCGTAGGAGGCAACCCATGCTTAATTGTTTGCTTATTTTGTTTTTCAATTTTATTTGTGTGTTTATATATCTTTTTCATTGTTGTTTATTCTCATGTTAGACTTTGTGAAAACGCTTTATTTTATTTTTAACCTCGTCTTAATTGCATATAAAGGTATTTTACAAAAACATAAGTGTAGGGAAGATCACATATGTTTTTAAGAACATGAACATGAGATTAACAATTATTGAAATTGAGATATGTGTGTGTTTGTTAGAGTCAAATGCTTGTATCGAGTCATAATGGATATTTTGCAGAAATTTTTCCAGGTTTTAATTAGGTAATTTTTCCAGAAAAATGCAGCAGACCACTTTTTGTCAGGACAACTTGATGGCATCAGGATTAACACCTGACGACGTCAGGCAATGTAGAAACAGAATGTCAGTTTCTGAATTTTCTGTGTAGCTTGTAATTTTTGAAAATTCCCAATTCTTAATTTTCAAAAAAAAAAACTGTAAACATCCGTTCCACAAGCATTATATCTTACTCGCTTTCTAGATTAGTTATGTGTCATATATAGTTTTACCGCTGATTTTACGCAAAGGTTTCGTTTGTTTTATTATAAGTATGAGGTTATATTAGACAAGAAGAAGAAAGACATATTTGAAGAAGCTGATTACTTATTCATTCTTCTTGCAGGAGGATTTAACCGCAACTTCACACATATCCTACCGAGCTAATCAGGGGAGTACTAGTTTCTTTCTCTTTTAACTCCTTTTCCTTTATCATAACTTTGATACTTTTAGGGAATATTGGGGACAATGTTCAGTTTAAGTGTAGGGAGAGAGAATACAACGGGAACTTAGAAACTATTCACTCACTTGAGTATTTGTCTTGTCCTTGGAATTTGTGTAATAAACTAAGAGAAATATTTGTTAGGGCAATTTTAGCACCAAATTTAAATTTTTTTATGTTTAATAAAGCGTCTCATGGATATGAATTATATGACTAGCACAAAAACCGTATACCACTCAAATTCCACCCCAAAAATGTGAGGTTCGCCCCTAGATCTTTAGGAATAAAAGCATTCACCTTTGATGCTTAGTGAGTGTACCGGTAGTATAATAGATTCTATAACTTGTTTTGTGATGCATCCCGAGATCGCTAGTGAGACTACACTTGTGTAGTTAGGAATAACTAAATGATAAGAGGCACTAGGATAACCGTTGTTTGATACCCGTATTATAATTACTTCTTCCACATTGGTCGAGTAATCCCCCCACACCCTTGCGATGTACTAATCTTTAGTACACGATACCCCTATTTAACCCCTCAGAGCCTATCCTTTTCTCGGTTCTCGTGATGTTCCGGTTTTTGGAATATCAATGACGAGCATTGTTTACAATCCACCCCCAAATGTACACCAAAATCGCCTTAGCCTACCTTGTATGCACTCATCTTTAGTGCATTATTGTTATCACTACTAAACCCTTAATTGAATTATCTAGTTGCTTGAATGGTTGCCAATTCAAGTCATATCTTTTGTATACAGTTTTGGGACGATTGGGACTCATGGGTTAAAGTAATATTTTATGGAGTAACGGGAAAGAATGATAAATTCAAATTCCCTTTGTCTACGTAATTAAGTACTCCAAGTGTTTTGATCTTTTCAAATTGGGTCAGTTAGTGTTAGTTAAATAAAAACTCAAGTGTAGGAATGCTCTTATAAATCTCTTTATTTTGATGTTATCGTAGAGGATGATAGAGTAAAAAGGTATGAAAAAAAATCGAAAAAAATAGAAAAAGATTGCTGAAAAAAAAAGAAAAAAAAAGAAAAAAAAAAACATACGGGCTACCATCCTACATCTATCTTCATGCTTATATTTTTAAGTTTATGTTTGTGTTTTGTTTCAAGTTATCTAGTGTTAGTGAGTCGAGTCTTGGCTTAGTAATGCCACGCTTTACATGCTTGTAACATAAGATTTTTGACTTGCCACCACTAAATATCCCCTATACAACAAAACCCTTTACTTCCCTACCCTAAGCCTAACGTTACAACCCTTTTTAAAGACCTCTTAGATAGTTATTCCTAGGTGCTTACGCCAAAGCGGTGGAGGTTTGATATATTCTCAAGCCTATGGTAATCTATGTACTATGCCAGGTAATGAGTTTTTATCTTGCATTTGCATTCATATTATATTTCATATAAACCCGATAGATGAGAGAATCCAAACACCAATTGTGAGGTGCTAGTATATAATTTCCGCGCTTGTTATGACTATTGTGGCGCTTCTACTTGTTGTAGACTATTTTAAACCATTGCTTCGTGCCCCCTAACTTATAAATTGATTGGCCAAAAGCACATTTGCTTGAGGACAAGCAAATTCCAAGTGTAGGGATATTTGATAAGGATTTAAAACATACGTTTTTAGGGGTTCATTTAAGCCCTAAATCAACACATTTTATATCCGTTACTACTTAAAATCGTTCCTTTTTACATTTTAGGTGTTTTGGAAGCAAAATGCTGGAATGAAGCATATTTGGATGAAAAGGAGCGAAAACATGAAGAAAATGGCAAAGTCAAGATCAAAGGCACTCCAGCAGACCTGACGGCGTCCCAACCAAAGGGCGACGCCGTCCCTCTATAGAATTTTTGATCAAAATTACAGGTGACGGCTCAGCGGAAATTCTGGTTCTAAAGCATGACGGCGTAACGCCTAAACTCTAGAAAGCGTCACTCACAATTTCCACACCATACGCCCAAGAACCAAGACTCAAACGACGTCCTTCATGAAGACTGACGGCGTTACAATGATAAACTGACGTCATCCCAGCAATGACTTGGCCCAGACGAAACCCTAATGACGGCGACCTGACGGCGTGACTAGCAAAAGGTGACACCGTCGCATTGTTAGTGCAAATATTACGATATTTAATCTATACTGTCTCGTTTGTTTTGATTGATGACAAACATGTAACTTGTAATACATAACGTAAAATGTACAAGTTACTTGTAATCACACTTTGTCTCAACATACATTCAACACCTCTCGATGACTCAAGTCCTCATATGTTACAACACAGTTCGTACATGTTTGTTATGTGGCATTATGATCAAACCCATTAACAAATCATTTAGAATGTTTAAAATACGTTTAGAGTCACTAAGTATTTTAATAGGTTAACCATTCTATTTCGAACCTCATTTTACATTTTGCATTTACAAGTATTTCATACAAATACTAAGAGTTTACTTACACTTGACAAAATATATTTTATTTTGACAAGCACTCTTGTACAAAAGGTAACTAGACATTTTATTAACTAGTTACATAATACATTTTACAAGTTTACCTTGATAAACTTTTAATCTAAAATGGAAATACATGTTACATCATGTCATGCATCATCTTTGAAATCCTTGAAAGATCACTTGAATATTTTGGTTAGATTGACACTCAATATATCAAATGTGATCTTAGTAAGATTTGGTAATATCTTGGAAAGATTTGAAGAAAGATTTTTTAGAATTTATGTCAGGCACCCACGGCACCAAATTGCATAAAGGACGGAACCCTTTAAAGGGCTCCTTGGTCCGTGGACGCTCCTGTCCACTTTTGGCTATAAATAGAAGCCCATTGTTTTCCCATTTCTTCACCACTTCAAAGCACATCTTCTCCACCTTCTTGCATACATTTAGATCAATCATTAACAATGTAGTAACACACATTAAACACCCTAATGATCATGATCATAATGCTTCTAACATTCATCTTTGTTGTAAGCATACTCTTTGATCAACCAAGGAAATCTTGGAGATCTAGCCATCCCCACTCACCACAAGTTGAAGATCTATCACAAGAAGTTTAGGGAACTTGTGATCTTCATCATGAAGGCTTCCTATCAATGGAAGTTCATTTAGAAGTAGTTATTCATATCCATTAGACATTTGTGTCATGGATCATTAGTGTAAACATCATTGCATCATAACAACACTTTCACCAAACTAGATTAGATGGTTTATGTGTTTGTGCCATAAAACACAAGGTTTATTATGTTGGGCCATAAAACATATTGGGAGTGGTTGTACCCTTGTAAAAGAACTCGACATCTAGCTTAGTGTCGGAAATATTGTATAAGCGACGTTAGGTTGGTTCTACCTCGAACTAGAACTCGGTATTTAGCTTTGTACGGAAAAAGTGTAGCGACGATTGTAAGGTTTTCTCCACGAGAAGGGAGCTTGTTGATTTAGTGAAGTAACTCTCGAGTTGGGTACTGGGAGTGGAGTAGGCGGAAAGGAGATCCGTGACCGAACCACTATAAATCCTCGTGTTCGGTTTGCACTTTCCTTTCTTTATCTCTTTACTTTTATACTTGCACTATACTATTGTTTGTGATGTGGTTTGATGTTCATGATTGTGTGACAACTTGGTTTACCATGCTTTATATTAGTCACAAACAATAATTGGTACTTTCATATTATAACAAGCTTAATAAGCGATTTGATACTAAAGATCTAAAGTTTTAAGCGGTAACGTATTCACCCCCCACGTTTCCACAATTGGTACCGAGCCACGTAGCTCGTATTTTCAAAACAAATGGTTTTTAAAATAGAGTACGATCCATGTATCAAATTACCATTGAGCGAAAAATAATATGAAAATGCTTTGCTTGTTATACTTAGAAATTTTATTGTTAAATGTAACTTTGTATACAAGCTTGAAGGTTTTCTTGAAAAATAAAATAAAAGTTTGTTGAAAGAACTAGTAAATATTGTATTATGTGCTTATAGAAAATTTACGAAGAAATATGATTTTAAAGGAGTGTTTGGGATAACTATAAATCTAGTTGAAAAATCACCTCCGTAAATGTTTAAGATAAGTTACATAAGTAGATATGTTGTTAAATATGTGTATTATATGTTTACTATGAAATCTAGTAAGTCACACACGTTTTCTCTATGTCAAATATTAGTTTTGGTGAATCTGTCTCAGAGGACCACGGCACCAAATCTTATAAAGGGCGGATCCCTTTATTTGGTTCCGTGGAATCCGTCTGTCTGATAGATGCAGTTTTTGGGCAACTTCAAAAATCATAACTAATTAACCGTAAGTCCGTATGAGTCGAGCCACCTATCATTTTAAAGGGAATTGAGTCTACTTTCACTTAAAAATACCTTCATGGCCTGAGTCTAATTTTAAATAAGTAAAATAGACCAAATACTACAGTATGTCTAAAATATTAAGTTTCGCTTTAACATAAAAACTCAAAATTTTGAATCAAACAATTTAAGTTGGTATTCTTAGAACTTTGATACAACTTCTTTTGAAACTAATTAATTTGGTAATATGTTTAAAGGAAACAAATCAAGCTTGGTATACATCGTCATATTTAAACGCTAAATGACGAAAAGTGTTTTCTTGTCATACTATGCTAAATGACCACTTGTTTATGTTGTTTGCATATATGTTGCTTGCTTATTTTAAAATTGTTGTTTTCACTTGTTTGTTTGCATAATATAAGTGTCAATCTTGCCATGTTATTTATTCGCTTGCTTGACGATTTCTTGTTTATGCACAATAGGACATTTGCTAGATTTTATGCACTAAGTTGGAAAATTGTTTTACCATCACTTATAGACTTAGATCACTTCTTTTGCATAGGTTATACTAACATCTCGCATAACTTATGAAATGTCATAACTCACTTAGCAATAAGTACTAAGTAAATTAGTCAAGTACTTTGAAAAATAGAGTTTTTAAGAGAGTGTTTGGTACAAGGACAAAAACAATGTTGTATGATGTCATTTATGTGTTCTTGCTTCGTAGGATGATAAACTAACTTAAAACATTGATGTATGCTAACCGGTTCATGCAGGGGGATAGCACATGGGTGTTATCAAATTTTACCCATTTTCACTTATATGTGAAAATCGTTAGCCCTTGTTCAAAATCAATGCTCCATTATGTTTGTGTATGCGTTATTGACTGTTCCTAACTAGAAATAGTTAATGCCATATGTTTTGAGAAAAATTTCAGGTTTCGAAAAAATCTCCGACACCTAAAAAATGGGTCTGTAAAGATTTATGGTCTCCACGGACCAGACGGCACCATTAATTTGGTTCCGTCTGTTATGGATTTTGGTACCGCCATACGTGTACAGGCGGACCAGGCGGCACCAATTTAAGGGTTCCGGCTGTGTAAAGAAATGGTGCCGTGAATCCTACAGGTAAGTTATTGAATTTTACTAAATCCCGCAATCTAATTTACCAAACTTCGTTTCTAGGATAGTTGTTAATGCATATCTTTCATACCTCACTCAACACATCCTCAATGGATTAACTTAGGATGTTTGACATGATTTTAGACATTTCCATCTCATTAGAAACTACCATCTTTGTATGGATTAACATCAAATCCATGAATCCTTAGTTCCATAAATCAACACATTCAAGATGATCATTTTCACACCTTCATCATTACTTTTCCTCAAGCTTAGCATTTCTTAAAGCAAAATCAAAATGACTAAATCCTTAACCTCAAATAAGCCACTTAAGAAAACCACTAGGATTAGCATTCGATCTTGTTGCTTCATTAACTTGAACTCTTCATCCTCGGACTCATTACCTCTCAACATCTCATCACCCATTCAAGATGTGAACTTTTAAACTTGAGTACTCCAACTCCACCACCAAAATCACCCACCATCAACCAAAACACCTTCACTACCAAAGTCTCCAAAGCTTGTACCTATCAAACTTTGTACAACACCACCAACATCTCCTCACCCGTTTATGGATGACTTAGATGACTTACCGAGACTAACAAATCTGGACTCATTATTTGCAAAGATATCATACACAAGTCTATCATATGACTATAGATATTGTTTTACCTCACTTGGTTAACATGAAAATAATGTGTCATCCTTCAAGACGATAAGTATTTGCATAGAGTCATAACTCACACGTATGTTAAAGACATATTATCAAGTCTTGTTATCCTTGAGTTCAATCTAAGCTCAACAAATTAGGATTGACAACTTAAGTATTTCATCCGAAATATTCAAGTATATGCGACTTACGATTGTAGTCATTAAAAGTCATATCCGAAAAATCAACACCCAAGTATTTTAACAACACATGTTGAAACACTTATCCAAAACAAACAACCCATTGTGCCACCTATCCCTCTTAGACACCTACTATCCCTCTTCCATCTTTTGGCACCATTAAGCGTATTGCTCATGAACTTCCAAGAGCATCCTTTAAATCAAACGTGCCCTTTCAAGGTGAACCTATACCTCAGCCCCTAAGCTTCATAGACATAACCAAAACTTCAAGCACTTCACCCGCTAGTTGTAGTAACCAATGAACCATAAGAATTAGTATCCGTACTTTTTGTGTTCAACATCTGTGGACAAATAATCAACCTAAGTACTCCCATAGCACAACAAAGCCCTACATCACCACATCCTTATTTAGACACACTAGAAGACCTACCACCTAGATCAACCAATCCACCATCCTTGCCATCATTTGAATTCATTGAGTGTATTGCTCAAAAAGCCCTTGTGTCCAACACTTGTACTGAATCAAATGCACGTTTGAACAAACTCAACCATCCTTTCCCACATATAAGGACTTAGATAATTCATTATGGCTAGAACCTCAACTATCAAATAAGCATGGTGCTCTTGGTAATTGTTGTCAATTTCCACTAGGTATAAGTAGTACTACCTTCACAAATAATCAAAGTATTAGTAATACTTTGTCGTTAAACTCTGCATAAATTTCGTTAAACTTCAAATCAACATTTTAACAACATATGTTAAAATGCAATCTCAAAGCCAACATCATACACCCCAAGCAACAATGACTCTTGAGGAGTATACATAAGAAACTCGAGTGAATTCCTCTTGTCATCATCTAGTGAATATAATCTTGAGACCAAGTTTATTTAGATGGGACTATCCGATTCAAACACTTTGGCTTCATATCTTCATTTAGGAAAACATGATGTTTTGAAGAACATTATGACTAAGATTCATGCGTTAAGCTTTCATTTTGTTAAAAGGATATTGTATATCCTATGCATCACTCTTGCGACATAAATAGTTGTGTTACAAGAGATTTCATTACACCTCATTGGCTAAATGATCTTGAAACAAACATCTACAAGTTCGTGAACTAGCATATCCAATTCATCTTGTCATACTTGTTTTCATAAGCATGATAACTTTATCCCATGGGATAATCTCATTTGTTGAAAGATACTATTTGTATCTATTTCCTTTCAAGCGTACATCATAACCTAACCTTGCTCAAACCGAGTGCACATCCAAGGTTAAAACTACACAATTTTAGAGCATACAATAGATCTATTGAAGTTGGTAACCTCACTTAGATTCTTGTTAAATAATGTTCCAAAGAGCTTTCTTGAGAACGTTCTTAGTTTAACATATTCCATTCTCTAGTCTTAGATGATCAATTCACATTTAAAGTACAAGATGTCATCCATTAGATCATACAATTAGCTGTGTAATTTGAACAACTTTAGATTCTAAACACAAGATTAAAACACATTGTTTATCAAACACACCATTGTTAAAATTCATGTGTATAACATGACATCTTCATCTCCTTAGTTATATTGCATATTAGTTGTGTCACATTAAGCCAAGTATTGGTAAACTATCATCTTTTATACACTTTAATAGGCAAAAGTAGGAGTTCCCATCTTTCTAACATGAGAATGATTCTTGGATAATCTATTGCACTAGAAACTCAATTTGACCTAACGGTTGAATTGCTTCGGAGAGAAGTTGGGTTTGTGGAATCACCCGTAAAATGGTCGTGTTTAGCCTTAATTGAGCACCGCTAGTAATAGTCTCATATTCATTCTCCAACTTGAAAAATCTGTTTTCCTATACTTGCCTAAAGTAAGTGTTAAAACATTGATAGTTTGCCTCACCTTAGGAATACTAATCAAACAAGTAGTATATATGACTTTTCTTTTAAAACCACTTGCATTGCACTTACATGTGTTGATTACATGTTCTTGTTTGATACGATAAGTTGATTTGACATTATCTTAGTGTTTGATAACTAGTCAAATGTGTAAACCTTAGTAAAACCACTTGCATTGCACTTACATGTGTTGATTACATGTTCTTGTTTAATACGATAAGTTGATTTGACATTATCTTAGTGTTTGATAACTAGTCAAATGTGTAAACCTTAGTACGGTTTTATCTTTATAATGCTTGTATTCTTGTTTCATGCTACTAAACGTTTAAACCTAAAACTTTATTTGCATGATACTTACTTTTGAATTAATTTTAGCATGATTAACATGTTACTTATGAAATCATAATATGTCATTTTGATACGTGATAATTTCGATATGATAAGTTTGTGTTTGAAAGCTATTAGTTGGCATTCATTATATCTATGTGTAGTACGATCCAAATGATACATGCTCCAAATTGTTATGTCTTAAACATGGCTTGCATGAATCTTTCATCTTGTTTCTTTTGCTTCTTGTCACACTATTTGTTTGCTACATATGCACATATAATATGTCAAAATGCTTTTGGTATGACAAACTTTTAGAAGCCTTTTATCTTACAAATTAATCACATAGATTGTTGTGTTAATTTACAAGCCAAGTATGCTTAAGCGTCTAAGTCTAACGACAAAACAATCTCAAAATGAAATGTCTTGAATAAAGTTGTATTCTTGCATAATATGATTGTCTTGATGCTATCTTGTATGGTGATTTCTTGTCTACTAAAGTGCAATGTGTTTTGCTTATATAATATGTTATCATTTGATTTCTATCATGTTAACATCTTTTGTCACTAACAAATTTGTTTTGTAGGTTGATAACAAATTATTTGTTATCTCACTTGGTTCTAACTTTTATATGCTCATTTTGCATAATCCCTTTATTGCTATGTAGATTAGTACTATGCTTTATGGGACCCCTACACTTGCATATAGTTTAAAAGCATATAAAATTAAGTTCTAGAGGGTTGGCTTTGCATTTTGTCTTTCAACCGACCTCTTTCCAAATCTCATTTTTGCTTCCGCTTTCCAAAAATAACCTCCATCATTATTTAGTTATTACAATACTCTAATCCTCTTCACTTCCTATTAGGAAACCACATGCCTCATCATACGATCATCTCGTATTAATCGAGAAGAGGTACGTGACTTTAAGGATGAAGTTCATTGTATGCTAACCATCATCCAGAAAAACATCACTAAGCTCATCTCTTTCGTAAACCCGAATAACCTCCTAAACACTTTGTTGTCATTCCTTATTTGATACATTACACATTATGTTGGATGTCCACCAATTAAGGGGGAGAGAAATTCATTCACATAATTGTCTTTTGTCAAAATTTATGTCTCTTAGACTCTACAATACCAACACATAGGTAAACACCACTTAGCTAAAACCGGTTCATGAAACCACAACTAGTTCAACCTTTTTCGCACCAATACCTCATCAAGTGAAAACGCACCATGTGTTTTACAAAACGTCTTCATCTCCACATATAGGATTTTCCTTAAACTAGCACCTTACAACTTCACTATCTAGAACACCATCATAGGATCTTATCCTTTCTCGCTTATCATGCATGTCCTTGTCGGTGCAAACGATATATTAATCAAAACGACCATCTCCAACACGTTGGTCCATCCAACTCTCACTCATATGATGTCATTCTCATCCTCATATAGGTACTCATTATTAGTATTTTCCATATTGTCTTCACTTCTTTTCAAAGTGATAATCATCCATGTCGGTCAAAACCATGCTAATACTACCTTTCCCATTGTCACCTAGAATAGGTCATTTTATAATTCGTGTCAATCAATGAACAATTTATCTTCATCACTTTTATATCTTTTGGTATCTTCATTATAATATTCTTAGATAGAACACATTATTGATTACTCTTGGGTTGAAGCATATGAGAACTTGCTCAAAACAATAGATTGTTAGCATCAATAAATCATTCAAATCATAACCCTTATGCATCATTGAAATGCAATGTCCATTCACATTTTTTCCTCTTAGCTTTGGTCACTTGACATGACGAAAGGATTGCATGAGTCCATATTTTTATATTTGCTATACATACGAGTTTCTAACTCCTTAATAGCTTCCTACCTAATCACCACCACCTTCCATCACCACTTTCACTAATCATCACCACCATGGATTAGCGAAAACTTGCTTTTGTAAATGTCAAGTCATCTACCATCACCACATGAATCCTACTAGTAAACCGACACCAACACTAGCACCACTAGTGGCACACCGTGGAAGACTTCATATCTTCTTTCTAGGAATTATTTTGTAGGCTTTTATCATATTATATTCTCACTTTTCTTATGATTGTAATTAGGAGACTACACTTCATGAGATCTTTGATTATATCATTTATCACATATATACATCTTATTTTTCTTTGTGAAAAGATGAAATATATTGCACTAATGTTTTCATTGTAGGTTCATCATCATATACACTCGATTGTATATAACTTACTCATCTAAGGATGAAGTTTGCATCAATTATTTTTCTTATTTTAGGTGCTTCTTGACACCCTAGAACAAGGAGGAATATCCTTTAAGCACTCATATTGTATCGTCTATACACTTGGTTGTATATGACATATTTGTCTAAAGACAAAGCTTCTATTATACTAATATTTATTTTGAAGGTTCATCTTGACGCCCTAGAGCAAGGGAGCCTCCGTCAAGAATTTACTGAATGCATCTTATACACACTTTGTTGTATAACACTCACTCGTCCTATGACGAATATAGTTTTGCACTAATATTTGTTTTGTAGGTTTTAATCATACCCCGACGCCTCAAACAAGGGGAGCAACCGTCAAGGGGAGCATGCACGCATTTAGCATCATTCTCACTTTTCAACAAGCATTTGTGCTTCGATAAAAGTGGAGAAAATAGGCTAACATTGCTATGCATTTTCTTTTCATATATTTCTCATAATTTTTGTTGCATAAAACTAACCTTGATGTAGGTTAAGCCTCTTTATTTGATCCATGGATCCGCTACCAAACAAGGGACGGATTGAAGTAGACGATTTAACTTCACTAGGGATGATGCAAGCTCGCCTTTTGGGAGAAATAAAGTTAAACTCAGGACACGCCCTTTTGTTTCGACAAAAGGGGAGAAGAGTGTAAACGGAGAAGGTAATGTAAAGGTAGTAAGGATACAAGTAACCTTTTACATTTTACTTTCTATTACGTTTACATATCTTTGTCATCATCAAAAAGGGGGAGATTGTTAGTGCAAATATTACGATATTTAATCTATACAGTCTCGTTTGTTTTGATTGATGACAAACATGTAACTTGTAATACATAACGTAAAATGTACAAGTTACTTGTAATCACACTTTGTCTCAACATACATTCAACACCTCTCGATGACTCAAGTCCTCATATGTTACAACACATGTTCGTACATGTTTGTTATGTGGCATTATGATCAAACCCATTAACAAATCATTTAGAATGTTTAAAATACGTTTAGAGTCACTAAGTATTTTAATAGGTTAACCATTCTATTTCGAACCTCATTTTACATTTTGCATTTACAAGTATTTCATACAAATACTAGAGTTTACTTACACTTGACAAAATATATTTTATTTTGACAAGCACTCTTTACAAAAGGTAACTAGACATTTTATTAACTAGTTACATAATACATTTTACATGTTTACCTTGATAAACTTTTAATCTAAAATGGAAATACATGTTACATCATGTCATGCATCATCTTTGAAATCCTTGAAAGATCACTTGAATATTTTGGTTAGATTGACACTCAATATATCAAATGTGATCTTAGTAAGATTTGGTAATATCTTGGAAAGATTTGAAGAAAGATTTTTAGAATTTCATCGTGCACCCACGGCACCAAATTGCATAAAGGACGGAACCCTTTAAAGGGCTCCTTGGTCCGTGGACGCTCCGTCCACTTTTGGCTATAAATAGAAGCCCATTGTTTTCCCATTTCTTCACCACTTCAAAGCACATCTTCTCCACCTTCTTGCATACATTTAGATCAATCATTAACAATGTAGTAACACACATTAAACACCCTAATGATCATGATCATAATGCTTCTAACATTCATCTTTGTTGTAAGCATACTCTTTGATCAACCAAGGAAATCTTGGAGATCTAGCCATCCCACTCACCACAAGTTGAAGATCTATCACAAGAAGTTTAGGGAACTTGTGATCTTCATCATGAAGGCTTCCTATCAATGGAAGTTCATTTAGAAGTAGTTATTCATATCCATTAGACATTTGTGTCATGGATCATTAGTGTAAACATCATTGCATCATAACAACACTTTCACCAAACTAGATTAGATGGTTTATGTGTTTGTGCCATAAAACACAAGGTTTATTATGTTGGGCCATAAAACATATTGGGAGTGGTTGTACCCTTGTAAAAGAACTCGACATCTAGCTTAGTGTCGGAAATATTGTATAAGCGACGTTAGGTTGGTTCTACCTCGAACTAGAACTCGGTATTTAGCTTTGTACCGGAAAAAGTGTAGCGACGATTGTAAGGTTTTCTCCGCCGAGAAGGGAGCTTGTTGATTTAGTGAAGTAACTCTCGAGTTGGGTACTCGGGAGTGGAGTAGGCGGAAAGGAGATCCGTGACCGAACCACTATAAATCCTCGTGTTCGGTTTGCACTTTCCTTTCTTTATCTCTTTACTTTTATACTTGCACTATACTATTGTTTGTGATGTGGTTTGATGTTCATGATTGTGTGACAACTTGGTTTACCATGCTTTATATTAGTCACAAACAATAATTGGTACTTTCATATTATAACAAGCTTAATAAGCGATTTGATACTAAAGATCTAAAGTTTTTAAACGGTAGCGTATTCACCCCCCACGTTTCCAACTCGCCGATCCCGGGTAGTCTATAGGAGAGTTGCAACTCATAGAACTAGGGAATTAGGCACCACCCTACGACCAAACGGAATACAACGCACCAATTAAGATAAAGGAAGTGACAATTCAATAGACCAATAAGAGATAACTAGGGAGTAAGAACATCTAAGTAAACACATCTTTAATCATCATACGAGCACATCTATAATTGCATAATCTATCTGTAGTTAATTAGATAATTAGATAAGTAGTTATAAAAGTATTAGAAATCGGTAGAAGTACCACCCCCACACCTATACCCCGAGATATTAACCTTTGCTTTCTAAAAATCCATAAAAAGACTAAAAAGAATCTCCTCAACCCCACCATTTCGTCATATATCTCTTTCTAGCATTCCTATTCCCCTAGAGAACAAAATCAATCCCTTGGGCTTACCACATACTACACTACAACGATTAGGTTCACTGCCTAGAGGGTTGAAAAACTTGCTCGTAGAAAAGGAAGTTTTCTCGACCCCGAACCCTCCGTATCAAAGCATGATGTCCTTTGAGTAATTGTTGATTGTTTGACAAAGAATGCTCACTTAGGTCATATTAGAGAGAATTAAGTAGTTCATAATTAGTGAAGATTTATGTTAACAAGGTTGTAGCTCGTCATGGTGTACCCGTTTCTATTGTTTCCGATAGAGATGGTCGCTTCACTTCAAACTTTTGGAAGAACTTACAACAGGAACTCAATACGAGGCTAAATATGAGTATAACATTTCATCCTCAAACCAATGGACAAAGTGAGAGAACGATTCAAACATTAAAAGATATGTTGATGGTATGTGTTCTTGACTTTGGGGGTAATTGGGACGAGCACTTACCTTCAATAGAATTATCATACAATAATAGTTCCAATGTGTTGGGAATAATCCGTTACCACGGATAGTTATGGTTTATACTGCTTGGTTTAACACTAGCAGTGGAAACATATTCCCACTGCAAGTTCTTCATTACCACTACTATCAGTTAATGATAAGGTTAAACGCGTCTTGATAAGTATAGAATAGATCTTGTGTATATTCTATTATGTTAGCTATATACTTATCTTGTAAAGGACTTTTTCTTGTATAAAAGGAGATCCTAGGTCATAGTCTTAGAACGTATTACTTTACAATATTACCTACGAAAGCTTCAAGGTGTAACCCTAGTGATACCAAGATCACTCGTATTATTTCATTAATAATATTGGAGCTTGAGTTTTGTGTTAACTTGTGTTTACTCTCATACATCATATAATTCATCTTCTAAGTATTACTTAAGTAAATTTCGCTTGCTTGATAATATTATACAAAATATCATTGACACAAGGAGAGTGTCTTAGATCCAACAAGTGGTATCAGAGCAAGGTTTTGATATTTTGTTTTAGAAGATCCAAAGAATTAGCTTGACTTACTCTCTCAAGACAATGGAGATGGAAAACAATCAATCAAACTCTTCTTCTACACCCGGACTCCTAAGCTTAAGCTTAATGAGTTTGAGATGTGGAGGATCTTGATTGAGCAATACTTCCTCATACGGGACTATGCTCTATGGGAGATCATTCAACTTGGTGATTCTTTCAAATCTGTGACCACTACTTCAAAAGTTGGTGACACGGATGTTGTGAAAGTTTCTATGCTCGAATCAAATTCGAAAAAGCTCAAAAGAAGAATGATCTTAAAGCTAGAAGTCTATTGTCGATGACTCTTCCTAGAGACCGATTATTGCATTCAAGCAAATACAAGACCGCTAAGGAACTGTTTGAAGAGATTTGCTCGGTGTTTGGTGGTAATGATGCAACAAAGAAGACTCGAAGACATTGTTAAAGCAAAGTTATGAAAACTTCTCCGCTTCAAGCAATGACTCACTTGATAGCATTTTACCAAACTTGAAGATTGTTACACAACTAATCGTGTTTGGCATTGAGGTAGAAAAGGAAGACCTCAATTTGAAGTTTCTAAGAAGTTTGCCTTCGAGTTTCAAACCAATGTTCTTGTATGGGAAAACAAAGCAGACATTGAAACAATGAAGCTCAATGATCTTTACAACAACTTCAAACTTATTGAGCAAAGGTTGAAGAAGGCGGAAACTTGGTAAAAGCTCTAGTAGCTTGGCATTTTGTCAAATTCATTGTGATGATGATTACGAAGATGAAAGTGATGATGATATTGCCACCGAGGTTCTAAAGTTTCCACCGGTAATGTTAATGTTACTACTGCGGTTCCAAAAGAAGGTTGCTAGTATTGGAGATCCTACCTTTATGCTTTTATCTCACACAAGTTGATGGCTCTGTCTTAACTCATGAAGACATAGAGCAAATTGATGAAGATGACTTGGAGGAGATGGATATAAAATGGCAGATAGCTCTTCTTAGCATGAGGGCTAAGAAATTCTACAAGAATCTTGGCAAGCCTATTCACATTAATGGTGATGATCTGCAGGTTTTGATAAGAAGAAAGTAGAGTGCTTTAAGCGCCACAAGTTTGGACATTTTGCTAGAGAATGTAGAAGACCAAAGACCAAGGACAACAGTCTACATGGTACAAGCAAAGAAGGGACCAACTGTGGAAGAACCAAAGGCAATGTTGGCTATTGATGGTGTGAGTTATGATTGAGTTTCATGGATGATGAACAAGAAGAAGAACATTCTGATCGCTCTTGTTGCTACCGAATTTGCTCTCATGGCTTTCTCGACTGAGGTACAAAACTCGAATGTTGCTCTAAAACATGTAGGGCTGCTAGAGAAGTTGAAAGACTTAATAATTTATATTCTAATGAAAGAGAAGAGTTATACACTACTAATTATACTGTAGCTAATCTTAGGAGAGCCATGGCAGTTTTAGAAAAACAAATAGAGCACTATCAGGCAAATGAGTCAAATTATAATGATGATATGATTCTTCTTAGGAGAGAGGTAGAACATACAACTGCTGTGAATGAAGCATACCAAAAGGAGCTTGAAAAACTCCAAAAGAAACTTGAAAATGTCAATTTAACTATAGACACATGTTATCATCAGCCTGAGTCAATTGATAAAATTTGGAATGCTCAAGTATATAATAAAGCTAAGTCGGTATGGGTTATAATCTGCGCCTCCACCACTAAGGGTGTTCATTCACCTCGGTATAGATTTAGCTCATACGGTATAGAGGATTTTAAGGATCTTGTAAGAGAATATGGTCCTTTAATAGACACAGTTGTGAAGAGTGAGGAAGAGAGTAAGCTAGATAATGATGTTTTGAGAGTGCTAGTGACTCATCCGTTGTAGATGAGAGTGTTAAAAGAATATAGAGACTACTATCCCAAAAGTTGCTAATCATCACATAAAGGAACCTAGGAAACCGAGTTAATAAACCTAGATCAACTGTAAGGTATCTTTGAGATGTATAGGAACAAGCCTACAACTCCTAGGGGTAACCAGAGGAGTTGGAATCATGTTAAATCTTAACAATTAGGTAGTGATTTTGTGATGAACAATAAAGCATGCTATATCTGTGGTAGTTTTGATCATTTACATGCTTATTGTGACTATCATGTTGGGAGAAGGGTAGTCTATGGGAACAAAAGGGTGGAGTCTAACAGATATCAACATAATGTACACCCTAGTTCTAATTGCAATATGGTCCCAAGAGCAGTTCAACTTAGAAGTGGCCTCAAAGCAGTTGCCCTTTGCAAAAGCTGTAACACTGCCACCCTAAGTCACTGTTAAAGTGCAAACACAAAAACAAGTTTTAATAAATCTGCACAAACAGGAAAAAGAACCTTTCAAACTAAAAGGTTAATAATAACCAACAGTGGGTACCTAAAGAAACCGCAGCTACCACCGCTCATTCAAAAGTTACCACCGCAAGGGTTTTAATAAGAAAAGGGGGACATGGGCAATCTTGTGAAGGCCTCAAGACGTTGGGAATGGAAACCTAAAGGAAACACCTCTACAACCAATACCAATGGTGTATCAATGACCTTTGATAGATTTAACTATATTGATACACGAGGCAGATCCAAGTCAATCATGGCTTGGGTCCCCAAAAGAAACTAACTCTTTACTCTTATGTGCAGGAACATCCAAGGACTAAATGATTTGAACTTGTATTTACATATTATGGGTGTTCAAATGCACATGATTGGCAACAAGTCTTTTCTTTTGATTTTGTGCATACTAATAGATTGTCTGTCAGTTTTTGTTAATGAAGTTAGTGGATTGAGATGTGTGATGCAGGAACACTAATGCTAAAAGAAAACATGGATTATTATTGTTGTTACAAAACTGCACTGAAAGTGCAGTAAAATTACATCCATGAGGTACAAAGTACAAACATTACTACATCAACTGATATAACAACCTCAAACAACCCATCCCCTTCCTACCCATCATTCATCCTTTACGGCTTCTTGGAAAAGCCCGACAGCATCACCTTGGGAGCTCCACGCATGTTAATCCATCATACACCCTAGGGCTTGTTAAACCCATCACCACTATACCGGTGGGTGGTGAGGATGATGAAGGAACTGTTGTTGGTGGTCTTGGTAGAAATGGTAGTGAATGTGATGAATGCAACTCTTGAGGAGGAGCTACTGCAAGAGGAGGAACACTCGGGACTCTTCCGAGGTTTCATCATCTCGTAACATATGGAGACACATAGGAGCCGATCTCGAGCTATCTTCTTTGATTGTTGCATCCCGAGGCTCGTTGTAGTGTTGAAGGTCCAAATGAAAAAGGATTTGAAAGAGCAAGTGATCGCTTTCTCTTCTTGGATACAACCTTCTCATACTCCTCTTTTCAACTCTCCCACGGTTTTCAAAACAAAATCATCCGTGAACTATCGATGAACTGCTAGAAGAGAGATTGATTGGACTTGATTGACTCATGGTGTTGCTGAAGTGATGATCTTTGAGAGTACAAGTTTTTGAGTATGTGATTTGAGTGGTTTGTGTTAAATGATCTGTTTAATATATATTAAGTTGGATTCAAGAAGTTAATGAGGGGAAGGTTCAGGTAGTTGAGGAGTAAATTGGAGTCCTGTATTCTTGGAAAATGTATCAATGCTTAAGTGTTGACTTTATTGAGTATAGCCACTGCTGTGCTTAATTCTTTCAATATGTTAACCATTGCCAACGAAATTATGATTCCAGTGTTTGGTTTATGTTAGTAAATTGCGATCCCAAGGATTTTGTTAGTTACTCTCGGTAAATCGATGCTCTAGGTTTATTAGACCTTATCTAAGTTGTTCATCGATGACTCTGCTTTTATAGTGGGAACTATATTGAAGCCGGTGGTAACATACTTTCGATGGAAAAAGGAAAAACAAAGGAAATTCATTACTAACACATCATACATTACAACCAAAAGTACTCCCAATCAAAACACAAAACCGACACCTCGCACATCCTATATCTTGACTATTCCATTGGTCTCTTGCCCTTGCCCACATAGTCATGTTTATTCTTCCGGCTCTCTTTCTCTTGTTCTCAAAGTGGATTGCATCCTTGGACATGGAAGCCCAAGAATCATGGAGGAGGTTTTGGTAGCATTCTGAGACCTTGTTGGATTGGATATTTGCTTCATATTGGAGATCATTGTTTGCAGTGCTATTGAAAGAGCTTTTGGCAACTCTTTAGCAAGAGAATAGGTTTCATCATTTGTATCATCATCATCGATGAATCGGAGTAGAACTCAAGGATTTTGCGTGCTTAGCTACGAGGCATTCGCTAGCGTTTCTTTAGTATATCTTTTGGATGAAGAGCCACCGGTGGGAAGTATCCAAACCATCTTGATGCTTCAAGATGATTCGATTCAATTACATACTCTTCTTGGTCGGAAGAGATGTTGATAGTGTTGGAGGATTGCTCATGCTTATGGTTTTGGGGTTATTGTGTTTGAATGAAAGTTGATTAAATTTACCTTAAGCCAAGTCTTCTTATATAGACAAAGTCGGTTGAAGGGTTATTTAATGAAGATATTTACCTTTTTCTTATTTTGGTAGGTCAAGGAGTAAATATAGATATTATTGAGTTGACTTTGGAAGATATTTTGCTTGAGTAAAAGTTTGGTTAAAGATAATTTTGGTTGATCTCAAAATTGGTTATTCTCATCTTTTAAGTTTACATATCATGTTTTGATGAGAAGTTGGAGTTAAAGGTGTATATCCGAGATACACATCAAATGGTTATTGATTCACCATGTCTAATACACATAAGAATCAACTAGTCCGAGCAAACGGCCTTGGTAAAGACTTGACAAATCCGTTTATGGTTGATAGTTTACCAAAACTATATGGTTATCAACTCACCATATTCTTTATGATTAAGAGTTGGCTAGTCCATAGCAAACGGCTCATGGTAAAGACATATCAAATCCGTTGATAGTCGGTAGTTTGCTAAAAACTATGATGGGAGCGATCTAGTTTACTCATGATTTTATTTCCCACGCTCTTTGAAATTTTTGTAAAATTACCATTGCTAGTTCACAGTTTCCACCGACGGTGTTATTTTACCACCGTAGTTCTAGCCATTACAACCGATTATGTCAAGAATTAATTTTTACTAGCCGTTGAAAGTAACCATCGATAGTCATATATATATGGTTAATATTTTAAGTAAATTATCTTCTTTCTATATTATAACTACTTTCTAAAGATAATTTTACTTATGCATAAATTCTAAACCCTAACCCTATATATATCTTTTCTCTCAATTGGCTAGTCATTCTTTCAATTCTTCTTGACGTAATAATATTTTTCATCAAAAGTTTCTATGGCTTCTTTGAACTTTGCAGATGAACACAACCTAGTGGCCTACCTACAAAGTCTAACGAGAAGAGTGGCCTGTTTTCATCGTTGTGGATTTTCTTCATACCACTCATATAAGGTATGCTTTGCTTTTCAAACCCACAATCTATATCTCTCAAATCAAGCAGTTTGGACTTACGCTCGGTCCATAACACTTGAGAATAGAGATACACATGAAAGCAGTGGATGCTCTCGAGCCATCTGTAGATGGGGTAACTATTGATGTTCTTGAGGCATCCCTAAGGAGAGTACTTCACTTGGATGATCTCAATGGTCACATCACATTACCTATGTCGACATTCATGATACTTTATCATCCATGGGTATGATACCAGCGACAAAAGGCTACTTTCAAAAGAGTGGTTTTGTCCCCATTGGAGATTTTGATTCATATCTTGTTACATTGCCTTAGTCCTAAGAAAACATCTTATGAGCAATTTAGTTCAACCATGGCTTATCCTTTGGTTTGTCTAGTCATCGATAAGATTTTCAATGGTCCAACTATATTTTTACCAAGTATGAAGGCAATGTACAAAGTAAAACCAAATTTTAATGTATCCAAGGTTTGTGCAAGTCGTGCTTAATGAATTTCAACCGCAACCTCACACCATCGTTTATCAAATCGGTTGCCTAAAGCCTAAAGTTTTCAAAATTTGAATAAAGATGGCAATATGATTTTACACCTCTCCTACCCCAAATGCTTGCTAAAATTTCAATCGAACAAAACACACCCATAATTAATGTTCCTAACATTGATTATACCCCACCGATTTCAAGAACCTATGAGAGAAGGTCTAAACAATCAACTCCTCTCATGACAACACAAAGAAGTTTCGAACCTTTTGGTCTAGGAACAAGCGTTGGTGGTTCTAGACTTCCACCTAGTCCTACTATGGAGAGTGCGGACCAATGCCCCATGATTCACCTCTCCCAGCAGGTAACACGGTTGGAAGTGCCGAGGCGTGGAAACCAATTGGAATTGATGGTTATGTGTACCAAATTAGCAAAACAGTTGATTCTCTACAAAAGACATTGGCTACTTTCAAGAAGCAACATGCCAAGGATGTTCAAGCTGTTAAAGATAGAGATTCGGACCTTAAAAGAAGAGGTGCGAGAGGTTGCAAAAGCACAAGAAGACGCAAAAGTCGGTGATTTCATCTTCATCCTCACCTTCTAACGGTGATTCGGTGATCAAGATTTGGGAAATTCCTCCAAATAGGGAGGAAAGCAGTTCGACATCGAGGGAGGAAAATTGATTTTGAAGATGAAGGTGTTACAAGTGAAGGAGCAAAAGAAGTGAAACTCATGGAGAGAAACTTGAAGATCAAGACATTTTCCAAACTACAACCGATTTTACCATCGATGATATTTCCACTGCAGAGCCAATTCTTGCCAACGCAAGTGAAGAATTTGATACTTTGAAGGATAATAAGGGTAAAGCAATTATGGAAGATGTACATCAACCTAAAGGGAAGGTTTCAAAGAAAAGACAAGTTCAGATTGATCATGATGGAGAACTTGCTAAGAAGATTTCGAAGATCAAATTCTTTGAAAGAGTTCTTTGAAAAGAAAAGTTGAAAGAAATAGAAGTTGCTAGCTTTTGGAAGCTCAAAGATTGGATAGAATGGAAGATCTTGATTCAATTTCCACCGTCCAACCTCATGTTATGAAAGAGAAAGCTCCGAGTTTAGTTATGTTCCCATCGAAGAAGATATTCGTTTACGGTAGATAATAATCCGTAAATCAAGAAAAGGCAATTGACCTTGTTGCCGATGCATCTTTAAGCGAGGAACAAAGAAGCTCGATTGAAAGATTTCATTATGATGAAGAACAATCAAGCACTTGATAATGTAATCGATTCGGTCAAGAAGAATCGGAAGAAACAAAGACAACCAACCAAGGCACAAATACTTGCATCTATGAAGACTTATTGTTGTCATGTTGGTAGCGGAAAAGGCATCAATTCATAGGAATGTCGATGATCAAGTTGAAAGGGCTTACTACGAGCTCGTGAAACAAGATAAATCTTTTATTCCAATGGGTCACGAAGAAGAAGAAAGAATATTTCCTAGATTGAAGAGAAAGGCCAAAGTCGGTGATTCTCAAACTATTAAGAAGACTAAGGTTGATGAAGATCATACAAAGTCTATCGAGAAGGAGATTCCTCTTGAGAAGTTCACTAAAGATCAAATGACCGAAATGATTGTGATTGAAGACAGAGATTTTATCCGTAACCACCGCAAATTCGACATCCTTGTCACACCCCAATTTACTGCTTTTGCAATGAATGGAATTCGGGGCAACGATCGTCATAGCACCACATCACAGTTATATTGAACGACCTAAAGTGTCGCTTTAAAACACATCGTTGGATATTTCATAAAACATAATCGAGTACAACATCGGTCCCAAAAGGTTTAACAAGTTTGCCAAAATACAAATATGTTACAAATCCAAACGATGTTTTGAAATAAAGAGCCATAATGTACATAATGTAAGTCGACGCCATGACTCAAAATATAGGTCCCTAAACCATGTCATGATGCGAATGCCTCGCCACTCGAAAATACATTGCTAAAACGTCAACAATAATGTTGGTGAGAAATCATAGGTTTATGTAAATGTTTTATACGACTACACAAGTATAGACCATGCATGACAATCAAGTCACGTAAAAATAATGTTACAATTGCTCTAAGCCCATGACCCCGAAACTAGACTGCTCAATAATGTATGCCCCGCAGAGTGTTTGCCGACAACTCCGTAATGTAATCAAATGAAATGCATCCGCTCACTTGGTGGGATTCACCAACCCGGATGGAGGCGCCACCTCGATAGATCTATCCACTCATCCTCGCTCAAAGATTAACGGTTCATGTTCAAGTAATGGGACTTTCAAATTGGCATATGTGGTAACTTAAGCAATGTAATGAATTTAACATACTTGGTATCGTATAAAAAAAAATGTAGTGCAATGTATTCTCCCCGGTTTGAAAATAATCGAAAGCATGTAAAACGGGCTATGAAAACTCACTTGGATAAACCGGAAATAACGGCAATAGTGAGTACACCGAGGTTTATAATGATGCGTCAACCGGACCTATTATCAATGATATGATATGTCATGAGTTGCAATGTAATGTTATGCATGCACTACGATGTTATTTATACCATTTACGGGTTTTGAAAATATTACTCGTCGTCGAAAAATACTCTTTTGACGCCTTGACCCTTCAAAATGACTTTACATGTTTTACGTCAAAATGTCATCCTACAATGGTTTTATAATGATTTTGGTGAAATTACCATTTTCGTCGCAAAACAATGTCGTCGGAAAACCATGAAATCAACAAAATGACTCCGAAAAGTGGTCGAAACGGTGTACGCCGATCGTTAGAGAACGAACTCGACGGTTTTGGAAAGTTTGTATCGATATCTAAAAGTTTCAGTTCAGGAGTTTTCGTTCAAAAGGTCTCGATCATAAAGATATCAAAGGCTAAAGATGGTGGTTTTGTGAATTGTGTGCGTAAAATGAGTTTCGCCAATGTTTGAACATCCGTAAATAAATAACCATAACTCCGCTTGACAAACGGCTTTTTGTTTTGAAAAATATGGCCGATGAACTTGATTTTACTAGAAGACACTTTGTTATAAAAGTTTTGCATCATGGGTAAAACCGCCGCAAACATGGACGATATAGCTAATGAAATACTTGTTACGTCAAAAATAATATAATTTTCGTAAAATAATACTTACGGCAACTTTATGAAAACGGCCATATATTTGTCGCTTTAACTCCGCTTTCACGTAAAATATGTCCTTAGCTTCGATCAAGTAAACTAATATATTTTTGACTAGTCGAAATAATTTGTGAAGCTTAAGGCTGCTTTTGACCGAAATGTACTAAAACAGCAAGCTGTCAATTTCAGAAAATAATACTTTTCGTCGTAAAACTTTAAAAATTCACCACGGCTTCGTTATAACTCCGTTTTTGTCCGTTCAAAAGGCCACGGATTCGTTTTAAAGTATATTTTCTAAATCTCAAGACCAAAATGTCGTACCATCAGTGGGTTTTTCCAGAAATACGTTTTAAGGACAGAACGTAATATATTGTTTACGAAAATAGTTTTTCTCGGACAAAACCTATTCTAATCCCTTCAAATCAACTCCAAAGCTAATCTAATCCTACCATACACCTTCTTAGGGTGTCATGGGTTCCTAATCACCATCAAGACCAAAGATTAACTTGGGAATAATTATAGGATGACTATTAAGTATATAAAACCTTAAAAATCAAGAAATAAATGGTATAAACTACAATACATGCATATGAGCTTCAAAATGATAAGAATCATATAAAATGATAAGGAAACATAAGGATGATAAAAACATGCTTACTAGTGATATGAAGAGGTGTAGGTAACAAAGGTTTACTTAGATATCCTTGGTTTTTATTTCAAAACCATAAAGAGGATATGTTCTAGGTTGTAAATAACACTTGAACTTGATGAAAATCTTGATCCCTTTGTTTTGTATGTTGTGGCGGTTATGGTGTCCCAAGGAAGAAGAGAGAAATTTTTTTTTACACCTTTGAGTATGTGAAATGTATGTGAAGAATTTTTTGATCAAGTAAGACTTTTGATTGTGAAGTGAATTATTAGTAGACAAGTTAATAAGAAAACCATACCACAATTAAGACTTCCTCCCCTTGGCGGTTTTGGGGAGGGTTGTCTACCATTATATTTTTTTTTTTTTTTTAAAATGTTACTTGTAGATATTTGTGTAAATAATTTGTAAGACTTTGAATAAATGTGTAAGTTAAAGTAAATGGTAATTTGTGGTACAAGTAAGTTTTGTTAGATCAAAATACAATGTAATGAGTTGATAAAATTGTAAAAATACTTTCCTCGTGAAAATCGGGTGATAAAATAATTATCGTAAGATTTTAAGAAAACGACGTAATAATTAAACTTTAACGATTAAAATACCAATTAAATGTGAAACACTAGGAAAACTAAAATATAGTTTTATGAACTAAATGTGAGTTTAAAAATACCCGGATCATTTTTGAAAGTAACGGGTTAAATAATCAAAATAAAAACTCACGCGATAAAAATTATTAAACATAAAAATTACGCGTTGAAGGGTGAAATGAAATGTCGTGCATGAACTAATGAAATGCACATGATGTCAATGAAATGTAGACTAATCATAGTCCATATGAAATGTACGTGAATGTCATGATCATGAATTCGCCGCTAAACCTCCAAGGTTACGCGAATTTGAAACAAGTAAACCAAGTTTACTAAAATGTTGAAATAATGAGACATGAACGGTGTCGAGAAATGACCTGAAAGTACGGATTGTCACATTCGCCCATCCAAAAGGAATTCAGTCCTCGAATTCAAACGTTGTTAGGTGTAACGGTGTCGGCGAAAAGATGTGGATACTTATGCGTCGATCCGGTCTTCCTGCTCCCAAGTAAACTCGGGACCTCGTCGAGAATTCCAACGAACTTTCACAATAGGAATACGACTGTTTCAACCGCTTGACCTCGCGGTCCATGATTTCTCTGTGTTCCTCCACAAAGTTGAGTTTGTCGTCAATATGAACTTCGTCCAATGGAATAACGAGCGATTCGTCGAAAGACACTTCTTCAAGTTTGAAACATGAAACGTGTTGTGCACATGACTAAGTTCGACGGAAGATCAAGTCGATAAGCTACCGGACCAACTCGGCTCAAAATCTTGAATGGTCCAATGTATCTCGGTTTAACTTCCCACGCTTTCCAAAGCGCACCACGCCCTTCCAAGGCGATACTTTCAACATGACTTTGTCACCCACTTGAAATTCCAAATCCTTGCGCCTAACATCCGCATAACTTTTCGTCGACTCCTTGCGTTCTAAGTCGATCACGAATCGAACAATCTTTTCGGTGGTTTCCGCACCATTTCGGGCCAAGAAGTTGTGCGCCTCCTACCGCCCAACAAACAGTGATCGGCACTTACGACCATACAAAGGCCTCGAATGGTGCCATCTTGATATCGTGTGATAACTATTGTTGTACGAGAATTCAATCAATGGCAAATGGTTAGCCCAACCATTTCCAAAATCAATCACACATGCTCTCAAAGATGTCTTCTAATGTTTGAATGGTCCTTTCACTTTGACCATCGGTTTGTGGGTGATATGTCGTGCTCATCTCTAACTCGGTTCGAATGAATCTTGCAATGAATTCCAAAAGTTTGAAGTGAATCGACTATCTCGCCGGAAATGATAGAAATCGGTGCTCCGTGCCTCGAGACTATTTCTTTGACATAAAGTCTAGTGAGTTGCTCCATGGAATAAGTCTCTAATCGGTATGAAATGAGTCGACTTGGTAAGGCGATCAACAATTACCCAAATAGCGTCGTAACCTCCCGATGTCTTAGGAAGTTTCGTAACAAAGTCCATTGTAATACGCTCCCATTTCCATTGAGGAATTTCGGTTGTTGGAGCAATCCCGACGGCTTCGGTATTCGACTTTTACCTTAGCATGTAAGACATTTGCTAACGACGTGGCAATTTCCGCTTTCATGTTCGCCACCAATAAAGCTTCTTAAGATCTTGATACATCTTATCCGATCCTCGGATGAATAGAATACTTTGACTTATGCGACTCATGCATAATCAATTTCGTATTCCGCCATACAATGGAACCCACATTCTATCTTTGAAACATAGTACTCCATCCGCTCTCTTCACAAAACCATTTGCGCTTTCGGGCATGCCATAAAGCTTTTCACTTGGTCGGTTCTCCTCCTTAAGTGCTTCGACTTGTGCTTCGTGGATTTTCGATGGTAAAGGAGAAATAATTGTCATTCCCAATGATCGAACTCTTAAAGGTTTAGGCCTCTTTCCGACTAAGAGCATCACCACAACATTGGCTTTTCCCGGGTGATACTTGATTTCACAATCATAGTCGCTGAGTAACTCCAACCAACGACGTTGCCTCATGTTAAGCTCCTTTTGATCAAGAATGTATTGCAAACTCTTGTGGTCGGTAAACACTGTGCACTTTGTACCATAGAGGTAGTGTCTCCAAATCTTGAGCGCAAAAACTACGGCTCCTAACTCGAGATCATGTGTGGTGTAATTCTTCTCATGAGTCTTAAGTTGTCGAGAAGCATACGCAATCACCTTCTCATTTTGCATTAAAACAGCCCCAAGTCCTTTATGCGAAGCGTCGCAATATACAACAAAGTTCTCAATGCCTTCGGGTAGTGCTAAAATCGGCAAGACCGCAAAGCTTTTGCTTCAACAACCGAAAAGCAACTTCTTGTTTCTTTCCCCACTGCATTCTTGTTTTTCTCGTGTCAACTTGGTCAAAGGTCTCGCTATCTTCGAAAAACCTTCGATGAACCTTCGGTAATACCCGGCTAGTCCTAGAAATTGTCGAATTTCCGTAGGATTCGTTGGAGTAGCCCAATCTTTCACGGCTTCAATCTTTATGGATCAACTTGTAGTCCTTGACTATCAATGATGTGACCAAGAAATTGCACTTTGTGGTTCCAAAATCACACTTCAAAACTTGGCATACAACTTCTCATTCTTGAGTAGCCTTAAAATCGCCCTTAAATGCTCTTCATGCTCTTCTTTGCTCTGGAGTAGATCAAGATGTCGTCGATGAACACAATAACAAACTTGTCCAAGTACGGCTTACAAACTCTATTCATAAGATCCATGAATACCGCCGTGCATTAGTCAATCCAAACGGCATCACTTGAAACTCGAATGACCGTAACGTGTTCTAAACGCAGCTTTAGGAATATCCTCTTCCGAACTCGTCGATGATAACCCGAACGAAGATCAATCTTGGAATAAATACTAGAACCTTGCACCGATCGAACAAATCGTCAATTCGGGAGTGGATAACGATTCTTCACCGTTAACTTGTTCAATTCTCGATAATCTATGCACATTCGGAAGGATCCATCCTTCTTCTTCACAAACAAGACCGGTGCTCCCAAGGCGATGAACTCGCCTAATGAATCCTTTGTCTAGAAGCTCTTGCAATTGATTAGACAACTCTTGCATTTCGGATGGCGCTAAACGGCACGGTGCTCGTGCAATCGGTGCAGCTCCGGCACTAAGTCAATTTGAAACTCTACTTGACGTGCGGTGGAAGTCCGTAAATCCTCGGAAATACTTGTAAAATTCACGGACAATAGGAACATCTTCAAGTCGCTTCTCCTCCGACTTTTCTCCGTTACATGAGCTAAGAAAGCAAGACAACCTTTCTTAATGTACTTCTCCGCTTTGATACTCGATATGATACTAATTCGAGTTCCACTGCTCCCCACGAATAATCAAAGTTTCGCCATTGTAGGAAGATGAACAACTTTCTCATCACAATGATCTTTGCGCGATGCTTAGATAACCAATCCATGCCTATGACGACGCCAAAACTACCAAGCTCTACGGGCATGAGGTCTATGTTGAAAGGATGATTAAGAAAATTGAATGTGCAACCGCGAACAATGGTGTTGGTGCAAACTACGCTACCATTAGCTAATTCGACGTTGTATGATATGTCTAGTGTAGTTGGCTTAATGTTGAGCAAAGGTGCAAATGCAGTAGACACAAAACTTTTATCGGCACCCGAATCAAATAAGACTGAAGCATAACGATTATTAAGAAGGAACGTACCCGTGATGACATTCGGTCTTCCTTATCTTCTCCGCCTCCAATAACATAAACCCTTCCTTGAGCCATACCTCCTTGATTCGGATTTGCTTGATTCTTTCCTTCTTGCAATCCCTCTTGTAGTGTCCAATTTCCCGCAACCAAAACATGTAACTTGTGGTGCATTGCAATCCCTAGTACGGTGGCCAACTTTCTTGCACTTTTCACACGGATCGTGACATCGACCGGATTGTGGTGGCTCAAACACTTATTACACTTCGCAAAACCCCGAATATCCTTTTCCTTCTTTTGACCCGCGGCATAAACCTTAGCAACTTCTTGCCTTTTGGGCGGTTGTTGAGTAGCATTCCTACCCTTGTGTTATCCCACTTGCGCTTGTTATTGTTGTTGTAGTTGCCTCGGTTGTTGTTGTTGAAACGGTTGTTGGAGTTGTTGTTGTTGTTTCGGTTAGTGGTGGTGTACTTGCCTCGCTTCACCACTTGTGCCATCAATTTCTGAGTAACTCGAATAGCTTCTTCGATTGTTTGGGGATCAAAAGATGTCACGTCACCTTGAATCACTTCAGGAAGTCCTCCAATAAAAGCCTCTAGCAACTTTTCATTATCCGATACCATTGACGGGCATAATGCGGCTAATTCCTGGAATCTCCGAATGTATGTGTCAATGTCATACCCAATCGTGACCAATTCGTAGAACTCCGTCTCTAACTTCTTGATTTGCTCGAGGACAAAACTTCTTAGTCACCAAGCCTTTAAATTCCTCCCACGAAAGCTTAAAAGCATTCTCCATACCAATTGGTTGAGCGATGAATTCCACCATGACAACGCTCCATCGAGCAAAGTGCTCGTAGCATACTTAACTCATCGTCATCCGGACAGCTACATAAAGCAAGAATACCGATTCCAACTTTTCAAACCATCTAACCATTGTTGTTGCTCCTCGGTACTCGGAACTTAGTGGGTTCACCACTCTTGAAATCTTTGTACGAGCATTTCTTAACCCCGATCCTCCAAGCATTACCATAAAGAACTAATCTTATGGCTTCAAGAATGTCGCGGCCTCAAAGAAAGAAGCAGCAGCCATCGCTTCTCTTTCAACTCTTAGTGCATTAGCAATGCTATCATTTACTAACTTCGAATTGTCGCTTGAGTCATCTCAACTGTAGCTTTCTTCGTGCCATAACTCTTCAAAATCACAAGATGAAACAATCATGAGAACTCGTAAGTAGAACAACCATCATGCAAATATATCCACAACCACAACATGCATAAAGATAAATGGAATCACAACGGAACAATAATGAAATATCACAAATATAATCACAACACACGTGGATAATATACATGAAAATTTCGCCTACATGGACCGATATCATAGATAATAATAACCATTCCTACATAGTAGAGTCAATACTTGATAATTTGTTTGTACAACAACCAAAATACAACAAGTTCTTTAAACTACGCCACACACCTTGTGACTAGGATAATAATGGTCAAAACTATACAATGACAAAAGTCTACATAAGGCACCTCATGGTGCTCACCGCCCTATCCCGGAGATCACGAACTCAAGAACCAAACTATCAATCAAACTCCTCATCTCATCCATCCGACCGCATAGAAACAATACGCCACGGGCTAAAGCTAACTCCCGCGATCGTCGCCGAAACTCATCCCGAGTCATCTCGGCTCGATCAAACAACTCGGCATCTCCCGCCTCAACTCGTGATGTGCCTCTATCCTCAACTGCCGGTGTCAAGACCCCAAACTCTAAGTCAATACTAACCCCGCTTAATATCAAACCTCGACCTCCTCGGCGATGGGCTCAATCTCACAACCGATAGCTCCCCTAACTGCCGAGTCAAACTATCAATCAGAATCGCTGTGCATCGACACGGGCACCTAATGCCTCTGTGGAAGGTCGTCGTGCAAGAATGCCCTAGAACTCTCGCCTATCTCAAATCTAACGGGCGGCTCGGGCTCACCGATGGTGGTGTAGGATATCAAACGCACGCTTTTGGGCGGCAAGTCCGATGCGGTGCAGGATCTCTAAGAAAATATGACGATGATGGTGATGATGGTGATGATGGTGGTAGTGGTGGTGGTGGTGGTGATGGTGCGAGCAATGGGTTAAGAGTCGGGCTAACGTGAGGTGTAGGTGCGACTTCACCCTCCTCAAGGGTTCGGTCTCGGTGTCGGTCATGATCGGTGGGAAGGCCGCAGTGGATCCGATAGAAGATACAACCTCGGTGGAATGTGATGGATCATCATCCGATGATATGGTAATAGGGTGAGAATCAAGACATGTCTGTGACAACCGATATGAAATAAATGTAAATAATCTCGAACAAAGTGTAAGTGAATCCGCATGATAACAATGAACATGTACTATGATGAAATGATGAGATGCTATGATAATGTAGCTATAGTCTAGGGTCAATGATGCAACCTAGTTCTCTATAATCGTAGCTCGTACCAATGTCACACCCCAATTTACTGCTTTGCAATGAATGGAATTTCGGGGCAACGACTGTCATAGCACCACATCACAGTTATATTGAACGACCTAAAGTGTCGTTTTAAAAACACATCGTTGGATATTTCATAAAACATAATCAGAGTACAACATCGGTCCCAAAAGGTTTAACAAGTTTGCCAAAATACAAATATGTTACAAATCCAAACGATGTTTTGAAATAAAGAGCCATAATGTACATAATGTAAGTCGACGCCGCGACTCAAAATATAGGTCCCTAAACCATGTCATGATGCGAATGCCTCGCCACGAAAATACATTGCTAAAACGTCAACAATAATGTTGGTGAGAAATCATAGGTTTATGTAAATGTTTTATACGACTACACAAGTATAGACCATGCATGACAATCAAGTCACGTAAAAATAATGTTACAATTGCTCTAAGCCCATGACCCCGAAACTAGACTGCTCAATAATGTATGCCCCGCAGAGTGTTTGCCGACAACTCCGTAATGTAATCAAATGAAATGCATCCGCTCACTTGGTTGGGATTCACCAACCCGGATGGAGGCGCCACCTCGATAGATCTATCCACTCATCCTCGCTCAAAGATTAACGGTTCATGTTCAAGTAATCGGGACTTTCAAATTGGCATATGTGGTAACTTAAGCAATGTAATGAATTTAACATACTTGGTATCGTAAAAAAAATGTAGTGCAATGTATTCTCCCCGGTTTGAAAATAATCGAAAGCATGTAAAACGGGCTATGAAAACTCACTTGGATAAACCGGAAATACGGCAATAGTGAGTACACCGAGGTTTATAATGATGCGTCAACCGGGACCTATTATCAATGATATGATATGTCATGAGTTGCAATGTAATGTTATGCATGCACTACGATGTTATTTATACCATTTACGGGTTTTGAAAATATTACTCGTCGTCGAAAAATACTCTTTTGACGCCTTGACCCTTCAAAATGACTTTACATGTTTTACGCCAAAATGTCATCCTACAATGGTTTTATAATGATTTTGGTGAAATTACCATTTTCGTCGCAAAACAATGTCGTCGGAAAAACCATGAAATCAACAAAATGACTCCGAAAAGTGGTCGAACGGTGTACGCCGATCGTTAGAGAACGAACTCGACGGTTTTGGAAAGTTTGTATCGATATCTAAAAGTTTCAGTTCAGGAGTTTTCGTTCAAAAGGTCTCGATCATAAAGATATCAAAGGCTAAAGATGGTGGTTTTGTGAATGTGTGTGCGAAAATGAGTTTCGCCAATGTTTGAACATCCGTAAATAAATAACCATAACTCCGCTTGACAAACGGCTTTTTGTTTTGAAAAATATGGCCGATGAACTTGATTTTACTAGAAGACACTTTGTTATAAAAAGTTTTGCATCATGGGTAAAACCGCCGCAAACATGGACGATATAGCTAATGAAATACTTGTTACGTCAAAAATAATATAATTTTCGTAAAATAATACTTACGGCAACTTTATGAAAACGGCCATATATTTGTCGCTTTAACTCCGCTTTCACGTAAAATATGTCCTTAGCTTCGATCAAGTAAACTAATATATTTTGACTAGTCGAAATAATTTGTGAAGCTTAAGGCTCGCTTTTGACCCGAAATGTACAAAACAGCAAGCTGTCAATTTCAGAAAATAATACTTTTCGTCGTCAAACTTTAAAAATTCACCACGGCTTCGTTATAACTCCGCTTTTGTCCGCTCAAAAGGCCACGGATTCGCTTTTAAAGTATATTTTCTAAAAATCAAGGCCAAAATGTCGTACCATCAGTGGTTTTTCCAGAAATACGTTTTAAGGACAGAACGTAAAATATAGTTTACGAAAATAGTTTTTCTCGGACAAAACCTATTCTAATCCCTTCAAATCAACTCCAAAGCTAATCTAATCCTACCATACACCTTCTTAGGGTGTCATGGGTTCCTAATCACCATCAAGACCAAAGATTAACTTGGGAATAATTATAGGATGACTATTAAGTATATAAAACCTTAAAATCAAGAAATAAATGGTATAAACTACAATACATGCATATGAGCTTCAAAATGATAAGAATCATATAAAATGATAAGGAAACATAAGGATGATAAAACATGCTTACTAGTGATATGAAGAGGTGTAGGTAACAAAGGTTTACTTAGATATCCTTGGTTTTTATTTCAAAACCATAAAGAGGATATGTTCTAGGTTGTAAAACACACTTGAACTTGCCAAAAAATCTTGATCCCTTTGTTTTGAGCTTGTTGTGGCGGTTATGGTGTCCCAAGGAAGAAGAGAGAAAATTTTTTACACCTTTGAGTAAGTGAAATGTATGTGAAGAATTTTTTTGATCAAGTAAGACTTTAGATTGTGAAGTGAATTATTAGTAGACAAGTTAATAAGAAAACCATACCACAATTAAGACTTCCTCCCCTTGGCGGTTTTGGGGAGGGTTGTCTACCATTATATATTTTTTTTTTTTTTTAAATGTTACTTGTAGATATTTGTTGTAAATAATTTGTAAGACTTTGAATAAATGTGTAAGTTAAAGTAAATGGTAATTTGTGGTACAAGTAAGTTTTTGTTAGATCAAAATACAATGTAATGAGTTGATAAAATTGTAAAAATACTTTCCTCGTGAAAATCGGGTGATAAAATAATTATCGTAAGATTTTAAGAAAACGACGTAATAATTAAACTTTAACGATTAAAATACCAATTAAATGTGAAACACTAGGAAAACTAAAAATATAGTTTTTATAAACTAAATGTGAGTTTAAAAATACCTCGGGATCATTTTTGAAAGTAACGGGTTAAATAATCAAAATAAAAACTCACGCGATAAAAATTATTAAACATAAAAATTACGCGTTGAAGGGTGAAATGAAATGTCGTGCATGAACTAATGAAATGCACATGATGTCAATGAAATGTAGACTAATCATAGTCCATATGAAATGTACGTGAATGTCATGATCATGAATTCGCCGCTAAACCTCCAAGGTTACGCGAATTTGAAACAAGTAAACCAAGTTTACTAAAATGTTGAAATAATGAGACATGAACGGTGTCGAGAAATGACCTGAAAGTACGGATTGTCACAATTGAATTTCCCAAATCCTTGAAGTTAATACATATTGAAGAAACTTATTGATTTGCGGAGAAATCATAAGTTTAGGGAGGATTGTTGGGAATAATCCGTTACCACGGATAGTTATGGTTTATCTTGCTTGGTTTAACACTAGCAGTGGAAACATATTCCCACTGCAAGTTCTTCATTACCACTGCTATCAGTTAATGATAAGGTTAAACGCGTCTTGATAAGTATAGAATAGATCTTGTGTATATTCTATTATGTTAGCTATATACTTATCTTGTAAAGGACTTCTTCTTGTATAAAAGGAGATCCTAGGTCATAGTCTTAGAACGTATTACTTTACAATATTACCTACGAAAGCTTCAAGGTGTAACCCTAGTGATACCAAGATCACTCGTATTATTTCATTAATAATATTGGAGCTTGAGTTTTGTGTTAACTTGTGTTTACTCTCATACATCATATAATTCATCTTCTAAGTATTACTTAAGTAAATTCCGCTTGCTTGATAATATTATACAAAATATCATTGACACAAGGAGAGTGTCTTAGATCCAACACAATGCAAGCATAGGTATGCCACCATACGAGACGTTATATGGAGGAATATGTGGGACACCCGTATGTTGGGACGAGGTTGGAAAAAGATAGTTAGCAAGCACCGATATCATTTTGGCTACATCTGAGAAGATAGAGACGATTCGTGAAAGACTTAAAGCAGTTCAAGATAGGTGGAAAAGTTATGCCGGTAATAGAAGATGGCTTATTGAGTTCAATGTTTGGGATTTCGTGATGTTACAACTTTCTCCATGGAAAGGCATCTTAAGCTTAGGAATAAAGAAAAACTAATCCCGAGATCTATTGGAACATTTAAGATTTTGAAACGGGTGGGCGAAGTAGCTTATGTGTTAGAACTACCTGAGGAAATGAAAGGTATCCATAATACCTTTCATGTTTCTTATTTAAGGAAGTGTTTGGCGAATGAGACGAGTGTGGTGACTTTGGATGATATTGAAATTGATCATGGTCTAACTTCACAAGAAGAATCGAAAGAAATCTTGGGAAGAGAAGTTTGAATGTTAAGGAATAAAGAGATACCTTTAGTTAAGGTACAATGGAGGCATCGTAAAGGTTTGAGCTTGAGATGGGAGCCAGTGGAAAATATGAGAATGAAGTATTCTATTTATTCCATGAATAGATTTTGGGGACAAAATCTTGTTAAGAAGGGGAGTATTGTCACACGTCGAAATTGAATGAGGTACTTTTGTAATATATTATTCTTTCTTTTTGTTTGACGATGTAAAAAGAGTTTCATAGACTTTGTGTGATTAGCTAGTCTTTGGAAAATAAGTTAGAAGTCAAAATATAAGTCAAACCGTTAAGTTTTTATGTGTAGAAAGTTCTTAGTGAGTAAAACCTTAAGAATGAGACTTGAGGAACTAATTATGCCTCAATCATAAATATCTACTAGATTTTTAAGATATGATAACCACCATTGACTTTCTTGACTCTCCAAAACTATCTAGAAAGTGTGTGTTTGTTTTCCTACAGGATTTTCAGAAAGGAGAAAAGAGGGAAAATTTTTCTAATGAGCAAATTGATCAAGAAACTGTATGTAATTCAAGAAGCTAAGCCCTAAACCATGATCCACACAAGTAAGTAATTATTAGTTCATGATTTAATTGCATTTAGTTAGGGTTTATGTTAGTAAAATTTGGGGATTTTTTGGTAAATTTGAAAGTAAGCTTTATTGATGAACATATGAGGTTAAGAGATTAAGTCTTTATAATTCGCAGTGATAAATTGATGATTTGGGAAAATAACCATATGATCATATTTGATGATCATATTCATGTGAATTGGGGAGTGTTTGATATATGTAAATTATTAGAATTTATCCTTGTAAATAAAATAGTATGCTAAATTGTATAGTGATTCTTGTATACGAATCAAGTAATTGATGTTTGGCATTTGGCTCTTGAATTAGTTTAGCCATGATTCGAGGTAAGTAGTTGGTTATAACATGTTTGTGTTGCTTTATCATATTGTTTTATGATAATGGTTGATGGATAAGGTATAAGAAGCTAGTTAGCTAGTTTTCAATCATGGTTTAGGTTCATCTCTTACGGGTTGAACGTGTTAGGCCAACTTTGTTGGTATGAGGTAGTTATGTGAATACTGTAGTATCGACCGAATTTTGGATACGGTGTATCGGGTCAGAATTGCTCGATACGGCGTATCAATATTATGTCGATACAACATATCAAGGCCCTAAGTAACAAAAAATTATCGAGTTTGGTTTTGGGTGTTTCAATTGTGTTGGTGGAAACACTTTTTTAAAGCGGTTTGTATAACAAATCTTACAAAACATTAGTGTTTTAAACAAAAGTCGATTTAACACTTTGTGATTTAGCAAGTTGTTAATAATACCAAAATAAGTTTCACACTATTCATGGGGACCTCGTATTAACAAAATATTTGGAATGTCACGAGTGACATCTAAAGGATTTGTTTTCGAACTTGTTGAAAGGGAGATCGATACTTGAGTTATGGATTTCATATTCTTTGGATATGCTCATAACAGTAGTGCTTATGATTTCTTTGTACATGATTCAAAAAATAAAAGATATACATAAAGATTCGATAATGGAATTAAGGAAAACTTTCATTATTTGAAACCGTGTTTCCTTGTTTATCCATGGAGGATGGAAGCTCACCTAAACTAGATGAAAACGTTATACATGATAAGAGACAACTAAATGATGATGTCATTCATGATAAGAGACAACAAGAGATGATGATGATCTCTATGATGAGAGACAAGATCAGCCCAATGATGAAGATGTTGAACCTATACGAAGCAAACGGGCAAGAACCAAGTAATCGTTTGGACTTGATTTTGTTTATGTTAGAAAATGAAACTCCTTTTTACTGAGAAACGGTAACTTCCTCAGAGGGCCTCAATGAAAAGAAACCATTAAAAGTGAAATGGATTATGTTTTACAAAATCATCTATGGTAGCTTGTTGATTTACCTCCTAGTTGCAAAACACTAGCCTATATATGGATATTCAAAAAGAAGATCATGATACTTTCTATTGCCACTTTAAGAAATATGAAAATTCACCAAATGAATGTGAAAACATCATATCATTTTTAGACAGGGATTTAGAAGAAGAAATCTACATGAACCCTTCCGAGGTTTCATGGCTCCTGGACAAGAGAGCAAAGTTTGTAGGCTTGTTAAAGCAAACTCCCAAATAATGACATCAAGACATTTTGACCACGTCATGTTAGAATGCAGATTCAAGATCAGTGGATGTATGTGTGTAAAAAATATCGCTAGTATATATGTATTCTTTTTTCTATACATAGATGGTATACTTATCACTAGAAGTGATAACAAAATGAACAAATCCAATAATGATACGTGTGGGTCAAGACTTGACATGAACTACATTGGTTGTTGGATATGGTTCTTTGAACTAAGATCATATGAAACCAAATAGATTTGTTTTACAGTAAAAAACATTATAAGGACAATAATCCTCATATGTTCAATGTGGGGGATCTGGCCTAGCTAGAACTCCAATACCCCTTTTTAAATATATTTATAGAAAAGTAAAAGTGTTGCCCATTTAGAATATTCAAAGAATAGTAGGTGTCTTATGTGTCTAATGTCGTGCGAGAGACCTGATTCAGAGGTTATAACTAGACTAAGTAAATATACTAGTAATTCAATTGATGGCCATTTGAATAGTATTACACGAATACTATTATACTTACAATTTTGCATTATGAAACATATCCAGCTTCTATCAAATGATAGAGTAATGCAAATATGGATTCTTACCTAAATGAATCTAGATCCACTAGAGCAGATGTATTTATGCTAGATGGGAAGCTATGTATTGGAAATCTTGAATGTATTTCAAACAAAATTTTATATCTAAATCTATGATGTAATTTGAATTTATCAGTTGAGATAAATTTATAGATAATGTGGGATTGCTACGTTAATTCGTAAATGACATACCAAGATGGCGTAAACCGGTAACGACCATGTGTATAAAGTGTGATATCATTGGAAATTGACATAGCACAATCATGATGTATAACGATGAGTCAATACATATCCATCGTAGACATTGAATAGTACGACAAGTACTCTCAACCAGAGTTATCACAATTGACTACATAGACAACATCGCAGATCCACTTACGAAAGGTTTAAGCAGAGAGTAGTTAGTAAGTTGTCTAAAGGAATGGAACTAAAGACCTTGAAGGAATAAGTCTACATGAAGGAAAACATAACTGGGTTGATTGGAGATCCCAAGATTTAGGTTTAATAGGACAACCTAATCATATAAACTAGGGGAAATCATTGAATGGGATGTTATTTTAAATTTTTGTAACTTCTAAGTCCATTCGTCTTGTTGTAAGGTTAAGCATATAGCTTTAATTATTCAAGATGAAATCACAAAGCATGTGACTTTTAATGATTAAAGATGAATCACCCATGTGAGAGACAAACGGGTTCGCTTCGAAGGAAATTGTAGGGTCACAAATGCTAAAAGCTCTTACAGAACCATGCTAATATCCGAGACCATAATGAAAAGAATATGAAGACTTGATAATGTCATGGGGAGTCTTGTGTGATGTGTATTGTCGTCTACACTGGCTAAGTGCATTTCACAAAAGAAGGTTCAAAGGGTCACATTGAAATTTCATCAAAACTTTTATGTATTAAGACCGATCTCCATTCATGTGGGAGATTGTTGCAAAATTTTGATGGTAAAAGTGACTTTTGACCTTGTAGGAATTTTCATGAACACTTCATTTTGTTTGAATTATTTTGATAGAAAAAATGAGAAACCACAAAAGATGAAAAACTCCCTGAGAGTTTAAGTTTTATTTGTCTTAATTTGTAATAAAATCCTGAGAAAAAAATAAATAAACTTACCTCGAATTGAGATATTAGATCACGAATTGAAAAAATAAGATCTTGAATTAATAAAATTAATCACGAATTGAAGTCATTAAATCTTGAATAATTAAAAAAATAGTACAAAGTTGCTTAAAAAAGGAAGTAAAAAGGAGGGAAGAAAGAGGGAGAAGAGAGAAGTGGGGTTAAAATCTTGAGCCAACTTTTTAGGCTTTTTATATTTTCAATAGTTTTTATTTGATCCTTTACCATTCCACAATCACCCTACTGGGCTCGCCACCACGGACGGAGGTAGGACCAAATATGACCGGGTGTACAAAATCTTTTGAACCGTAATATTGGAAACACATTTTTGGAAACACGATTTAAGAAAAATCGGTGTTTTTTTCAAAAATTAACACTACATTGAAAAAATTCATGGGGAACCCCCTTAGCTCCGTCCCTGCTCGCCACTCATGCACTATTTGTATATCCTAACACGCGTGAGTAAATCTTATCAACCTCGTGAAAATAAATAATTACATGATCATACCTTGACTCCATCCCAAAGTTTTTCCAATTTGCTATATGGCAATTTAATAACCACCACGTTGCCCATATCAATGTTGTCAAGACTTTTGCAAGGGAAGGAACGCCATTCCAAGTATTTCAAATGTTTGAAAGAGAAGCAAGCTGACATGCCATCATTTGAAGAAGATGACCATTGCAGGTCAGAATTAAGCAACTGAATGAATCTTAGACCACTCATCTTTCTAAAGGCCTCTAATTGAACAGTTACCTTTGCCTCCTCTTCCATAAAAGATTTGTAGCCCAACTTAATGCTTCTAACTGAATCTGTTCCCTGGTAAACAATAATGGAGAGAGCTATATTTAGTGTCAATAAACTATGCAGGTGTTGAAATAAAATGATATTATATCATAAACTCAGAGATATTGTACCGAATAATCTCTCAATAAGCTAACAACGTCCCGATGACCCTTCAATCTAGTTCGTTTTCCAGGCTCATCAGGATGTTCTTGACGGACTAATTCTTGTCCCATCTCCTTAATTGCGTTATGCAACGTCACCGTACTCCAGATGTGTCTAATTAGGCCTTTATCAACTAGATATTGTATTTCAATATCTGGGAAGAACCCTGACTCTTCATCCTGTAATACTTTGAAGACTATTTTTGTTCTCATTCCATTGAGAAAACAAGCAATATCCAGAAATAAATTCTTAGCTCTATTAGAAAGGGAGTCATAGCTCAACTGAAGCTTCTTTTGAATATCTTCATGAGGAATTCGTTTTAGTGTCTCCAGTATGCTTGGCCATTGTTTCCTTTCATGATATGTAAAATGGCGACTCCAGACCTCAAGAACCAAGGGAAGCCCTCCAGCGCGACGGGCTATTTCATCTACAAACTCTTTGTTGACAAGTTCATCTTTCCCAAATGTGAGTCTGGTAAAGAGTTCAAAAGACTCTTTTGTGTCCAACAAGCTTATATTATAGAGAGTGTATGGTAGATTCCCAAGGGAATGTTTGTTTCTTGTTGTCACAATGATTCTACTTTCACAATGGAAGGAGGCAGAATGAATTCCTAATGCTTGCAACTGCTCAAACCTATAAACGTCATCAAGTACCAAAAGAACCTTTTGACCGCTTATCAACTTCTTTATCTTTCCAGCTCCATCATTATGACAAACTATAAACTTAACATTTCCAGTTAGACAAGATATGAAATACTTCTGCAACTTAACCTTCCAATTTTGACCCCTGTATTCGTAATTATGCTGAAAGTGTGATTAAATAAATCGTGAACCTAATTGTACCTTGATCTCTATTACTTGCTGCTTTAATGATTTCACACTGACGTAATGATTTTTTTCTGGAATTTGGTCACTGTGAAATCATTAAAGCAGCAAGTAATAGAGATCAAGGTACAATTAGGTTCACGATTTATTTAATCACACTTTACTCGTATATTTAACCTAGAAACGTTTTATAAATATCAAATAAATCGTTTCTTTATTTATTCATTGCCTATTTTTTTTGGTAACCATGATTTCCGACCTTTTGGCCGACTAATCCACGGGGTTTGAACCCACCGTCACACAGACAATTGAACTAGCAGGAATTGAACTTTGAGACCCAACACATTTTAGAGTGATAGTCACAAGCCCTTTTGCCACTAGACCACCCTTAAGTGGTTAGCTAATTGCCTATTAATAAATTAAATACGATGTTTATCTTCTTCTACTTATATAATATAAGCAATTCTAAACACCCTCTTATACAACAAACTTCATTTTATTTGTAGTGAAAGAAAGGAAATGAAAAACCAAGGAAGTTTGAGAAAAGTTACCCATTTTGGCAGGTAAGGCCAGACAATTGACCTGCATCTTTTAGAGCTTGCCTCCATTTCTGAACTCTCTCTGGATCGACATTGTTCTCGTGCTCTTGGAAAGCTTTTTCAAAAGAACCTTGTTGACTTCTAACATCTGATGGATTGACATTAAAAAAAATGGGAAAAACTCTCCTCTTAAACTTGTGGAGGCAATCCATTACGAGGACCAACTCGTCAAGGCACCTTACAGAATAAGGGTAGTTGATTGATAATACGACAGCATATATCTCAGACTCCTCAATAGCTTTCAAAAGCTGTGAACTCTCATCTTGACCACCACCTATAACAGGAAGCATAGTGTGGTCAGATATGGTAAAACCGTTGCGTGTGAGGGCTCCCTTGAGATGACTTACAAAGCTTTTGCCAATATCTTCAAATAAATAATTCACAAACACATTATTCTTCGGCCTTTTACAACGGGATTCATCACAGGAATCTGAATCCCTTTAATTAGTTGATGAAAAGGAGGCCAGAGTTGATGAGCATGGATTCATTGTCAGTTTTGAAAGCTAGAATACAGTTGTTGCAAGATATGGTTTTCCTTATTCCAATAATGTACAGTTATGAATGCTAGCAATACAGTTGTTGCGAGATATGGTTTTTGCTATTTCGACTCCAATTCCTAAGGAAAATGGAATCGGACATTTATGGAGTTGGCCATTTTTGTCTTTCAAATAAGCACTTTCGTTTCTTTCTTCGCGATTACTCGCGCGTAGTATAGATAGAAAGGTTATTTTATATTTCATATTAATTCAAGAAGTAACAACTTTGATGCAAGTGTTACAAATCTCTACATTAAAAACTAAATTTTCGGTTGCTAGGTTTTATAACAAAATGTTGGCTAGCTTCAAATGTATTTTGGTTACAACTTTTACTTCACCGATTAGTGTAATCACTTTTACAACGGATGAAACGACCAAATGACAATAGATAATTAGATCTAACTATATTATCTTTCGTTCACACGTACATTTCCTGATAACTAATCTCAGGTATATTAAATTGTTTAGTAGTTGTTTAGATGACGAAGTTAGCTAGGTAGTAAAGAAAAAAAGAGGTTATATTATTAATCGCCTCTAAATTACTGGATTTAAGTTATGACAACAATTGAGTAATTTTAGAAACAATATTAAATGTAAAAAAATATTTTCATCTAAAAAATAATAATTTTAGAAACAATATTAAAATCGAAAAAAGGCTGTCGAATATAGTTTATGGGACAATATTTTGAGCAAGTCATATTAGCATAATAGGAATTCAACATTTATCGTTTTGAAAGTTTTAAACAAAAGCATCGCCTTTTTATATCTTTTTTTTTATCTAGTAGAGATAAGTCATTCTTCTATCACACAAAACTAAACAAAGTACAACATACAAAACTATTATGTTACAAGACACTAGCAACAAAAACTAAAGTTAGAACTATGAGAATGGCGCATAAAAATCATGGCAAACTAATGACCCACTTACAAATTACAAAGACGATTACCTTTTTATGTTGTGACCCACTTATACAATTTACTAAGAAAATACTCCGTACCTTTTTTATTATGTTCCAGCAAGTTGACCGGAAGTGTTAGGAATCTCACCAAGAAAATGTAACAACATCTTTTAATTAACGTAGAACCGCGTGTTCATTTAGTCAAACCGTGTAAAGCAAGGTTCCATCGATATAATATTGTTTTGTTTTTCATTATATTATCATCAAGCATTTAGATGCATTTGTTGCTACATCTTCTTCATAAGGCAAACACAAAAAGTTACCAGATTTATTGTAGCAGATTTATTGTAAAGTTATGGAACCTATATTTCGCTACGACGCGTTCCTGAGTTTCAGGGGCGAGGATACTCGAACCAACTTCACAAGCCAACTTTATGGAGCTCTTAGACGCCACAACTTTGATATATTCCATGATACTTTGCTCCCGAGAGGTCAAAGCATCGCTCCTCAGCTATCGGCAGCCATCAAGGATTCTAGAATCTTTGTTGTTGTATTCTCGACAAACTACGCTGATTCCAAATGGTGCCTTAATGAACTTTGCGAGATGATGGATTTGGAGAAAATGAATGACCAACGCGTCGTTCTTCCTGTATTTCTAGACGTCAAAAAATCTGATGTTGGTACCCAACAAGGTTCCTATAAAAAACATTTTGAAACTCTACTAAAAAAATTCGATGAGGGGACGGTTCAGAAATGGAGAGAAGCTCTACGAAAAGCAGGACAACTTCCTGGCGGCTTGCACCTGCAAGATGATGCCAACGGGTAAAATTTCGGGATTTTTTATTTTCTTTCATAAGCTTTCTTGTTGATTCTTTTTCATATACACTGAAAATCGTAAAATATGCAGGGATGAGGGGACATTGGTGGACCTAGTTGTGGAAACTGTTAGAAAAGTTATACATGGACAAGACTCGAACATAGCGGACAGCCTTGTTGGTATAGGATCTCGGATAGAAGAAGTGATTTCAATGTTAAGCGTCGGTTCTATGGATGTTGCTGATGATGGTATACGGGTCGTTGCAATTTGTGGGCCAGAAGGGATAGGTAAGACCACAATTGCAGAAGCTACATTTAAACGCCTTGCTATTGGATTCAAAGCACGGTACTGTTGTTTCCTTTCAAATGTGAAAACCATATTCGGAGAGTCAAATGGGAAGGTTACTTTGCAGAATAAGCTCATATCGCATCTTATCCAAGCTGATGAGAACCGGAAACATGTATATAGCTCTCAGCAGGGAATTTTAAAAATACAAAAGATGATGAAAGGTCAAAAGGTTCTTTTGGTTATTGATGATGTTGACAACGAGGAGCAGTTGAAGATATTAGGCATAAATCGTGCAATTTTTGGCCGTGGGAGTAGAATAATTGTGACGACAAGAGATGCATCATTCTTAGGTCGGGTAAAACCAGATGCTACATATGAACCTCGGTTGCTGGATGAAACAGAATCTCTGGAAGTGTTTTGTATGGATGCCTTCCGACAAAAGAAACCAAAGGAAGGGTATGAGGAAGTGTTGTGGGAAGCAGTGCTTTGGGGGCAGGGCGCCTGGTGTTCTAAAGACGCCGCTGCCCATTTGAGATGCTTTGAAAGTGTACAACACTGGAAATGGGCATTGAAAAGTTTGATGCACGAGTACTCCTCAAGGTGATTATGTTAGCCGTGTTGGTATATCAACAACTGACCTCACAAACAGACCATTCTTGTAATTTACCATTATGACATAATATTGTCACACTTATAAAATGGAGAAGGAACTGAAGATATTCACAAAGTTCAAATATTAAAATGCAGCTTCAATACACATAGCAGCATCCACAAGAATCAAGATACAATCTGTAACACAGGATCTAATGCATTTTAGAAAGTTAAGTTAGTTAGATTTTTTAATCTCCTCAATATACACACTGTACTCAAGTTTCTTCAATATATAAACACTTCGACTGTCAACCTCAATTTAACACACATGCACGGGACTATTACTCATGAGAGCAAACCTATCATTAAACGTGTACTATAATTGTTATCCTATGTTATTTTCGGTGACAGCATAGATAGAAACCACCAACATCCACCACAATTAAACCCAACTGCTCGTGAAAGTGAACCCGGTTTTGCAGCATATCCAACATTGATCGCACATGTAGATTCTGTTAATTTGAACCATGAGATAAAATTCTAAGAACAATCATGATACAACTACGTAAGTTCTTTTTAGGTTTCCTAATAGTAAAGTATGCATAAGCCCTCTATTTTATCAAATAATTATGAAAAAAGAAAATTATCAAATGCAAATCACGTACGGATAGACAAGAAAAGTATTAAACCACAGAATTACTTCTTTATTAATTCAAGACTATATACAGTAACTTTGACAAATTCCAATAACTTTAACAATAGATTGAGTACTTCTAAAAATAATTCACAAATCATGCTCTTATCTGAAGTTCTTCTCTTTGTCGAGCTGAGGTACCCAATTTACTACACCTTTAATAATTTCTCAGGTGATATGGCAAATGTATTTGTGGTTTTGTACTCTTCCGCCAGGATGAAAATTTTTTTGGTGAAGAAACCCTGGCCATGAGGGTTAAATGATCAAAATTGTTCTAATACAACCTTGCGCATGAAGTCCTCTGGTGCTGTAACATAAAAGAGACAAAAAAATCCGTTAATTACTTCTGACAGTTGTTCGGTGTGCTTACCAAACATTCATTCTATTTGTAGAAAATTAAATAACGGTCAGATAGTTATTATCGAGACTTCAAAATTTATATCTTGTCTTCCCCAGTTATAAGATACACTCCAATCTGAATGAATTTTCTATAGTCAAGTGATGATGCTATTTTAGGCAATACGTAATGACAGGTTCCAGGATTTTTGACCAAGGAATGCACCACCATAACGATTTTTATTTGGAGACACACTCTAATATGAATGAATTAACATTTTTATTTATTTTACACCATCATTTTATTTCAAAGTATGCACGTTTATATATAAATAAACAAAACGATACAAGCTATTTATGTTTTCATATTTTAAACTTTTAATAATGGTGTTACCAAACTCATTTTTTGCTTCTCCTATAAAATAACTTATACTGCCTATGATTTTAGTTTAGATCATAACTCATCGTCCCAAAAAATCAAAATTCTTGACTTGACATATGGTTTGATAATAATGTGTGACAATTGGACAGATGTCCAAAAATGCCCCTCAGCATGGATAAAATAAAGGGGCAATTTCATATTTCCCCTCCTTTTAATTGGAAATTTCATATATACCCAAACATGCATTAAAAACATTGTACATTATGCATTCAATACTTGCACTTTGGGTATATATGAAATTAATCATGAAAGTAGGGTGATATATGAAATTAATCCTAAAATAAATATAATGTATAGATCATGATCAAAATATCTAATATCTAGTATTAATATTTAACTGGTGTGATTCAGATTGCATTTTGTAGGGACTAAGGAAGTAGAATGTATCAAGTCTAAACTCTACAGTGCGTGCAAATACAAGCGTAAAGCTCAGAAAGTATAAGATGCGTACCTAACCCATTGGTGAACAATTTGAACTGACCAAGCGCTTGTCTGATAAACATCTCAACACCGCTCACTATCGTGACTCCAACCTCTGCAGCCTCTTGCAATAGTCGGGTGTTTCTAGGTGTATAAACCGCATCAAACACAAGATCATACGATCTCAAATGCTCCTATAGAAGTTAAAACATTTGTTAATAATCCCATATTAACAGGTGCAAACAGAAGAACCCATTCATGCACACAGATATAGAAAGAGAATGAACCTTGGAAACAGGTGTTAAGTGAACATCTGGTTCCATGCCAATAGCAGAACAATTTGCAAGAATCATTCCATTTTCGGGGCAATAAGTCTCCAATTGTTCGATAGGCAAAGCCTCACCTGAAACTGCTCGAGCAAGACACTGTGCTCTCTCTGTCCCAGAAATATTATTGTCAGAACAGAATAGAACTCCAATGTAGCCAACATGGTATTAGAGGTGGCTATTGTGACCCAATTACTTATGAATGGGTCAATTTAAGTTATGTTTTATCTCATACGGGTCAAAGAGGAAAAGAAACGGGTCAAAAGTATAAATCATTTTATTCAAAATAGTGAGATTTTACTGAAATAACTTATTTCTTTAATCCATGTTATTTATAACAAAAATCGAAAGAAAGTGTTTGGGACAACTTGACCACTGTCGACCTATACCAACATTTACCGGTACTCAACCAGCCCATTTGCCATATCAAACTATCAGTCACAGGATTTACCAAGATTTCTATTAAAAATCACCACGAGCTCCTTTGCTTTTGGCACCAAAAGCAAGTGCTCTTCGGCACCTCCTGCTCCAACCAATACAAACAATCTTCCAGCGATGGGGACACATTTGTTACTTCCCCATTTGAAGTCTGTCTCTCTGTTAAGCAGTAAAATGTGTAACTCTTAGAATATATAATAATTAAAGTTCAGCTATCTAATTGGCTGAATCAAGTAAAACTCAACTATTAATAGAATCAAGAAAAATCCCACCGTCATTAATGAAAGCACTTTCTTTCAGCACCTTACAGTTTATCACTTTATCTTTAACTTGGAGATTTATAAAAAGTACTTTTTATTTTTTGCGTGAAATTAATTGCATCAAAGTATTGGCATCATGTAAGGTTTCATTGGAAAATTATCAGGTGCTAATTTCCACAGAAAAGTGAAATCTGACAATGGGATAAAATTAAATTGTTTTTTAGTCGAATTCAAACTATATCATTGCATAAGCTATCATTCTACCTTGCAGTGCATCCTCTATTGCAGTAATGCAAGCATCACAATCTGTGTTGTAACCAACCAGCTTTCCATCAGTTGGCCGCCTAATAATGGTATTTACAGCTCCTATCGACTGATAATCAGAAAACCATGTACAGAATCAGTATATACACCAGAACTCACCCATTTCATATTCATTACATAATTAATAAGTAAAACATCGATGAAACTGAATGCCATTGATAGCACCAAAATGGATGTAAGAATTTGTTTATGACTTGTAGCATGTGGTTCAATAGATAGTAGATATGGACATCCAACGATTAAGAATTAAAAAATAATAACACAATAGCTGAATTACATCTCGATAATACATGCAGCATTATGTGACACGATTATCCCTTACATACAACTGTGAAATAGTAAAGTAACTTTTTTTACCTTAGCAAGGGGGTCAACTTCATCACAACATGCTACAGCAGCTTCCTTATGTGGCAGTCCAATACTACGGGTTCCATCAAAGAGAACACATACACGCATTAGAAAGACCTAGTCAATACACAGTGTTATATTTCCGAAATAAACTAATTACATGATCAAATTCATCAACTACGTGAATCACAATGACAAGCCCCATTAAAATCAAGCATATAGACAGTCTTTTACATCATGAAATCATGAAACTAATCAATTATTGATCTTTGATAAATAAATAAAAAGGTAATGCGTTAATCTAACAAAATATATTCTAATCAGAGAAGCTATCAAAAAGCTAGTAGTATATGATTTGGATGCAGTACCTGAAACCAGCAAAGTCTGCACATGAGTACACTCTGAGAAACTCCTTAATGTTATCAACGAGAAGCGGGACATAAATTCCATTATATCCACAGTATCTGAAAGCAGGGTTATGCAGCAAAGGACCTTTGCTGTGACCAACTGGATTTGACACAACACCAAATACTTTCGTATCAACATCCACATTATCAAGCTCATATACATTCTTGAGGCTGAGAAGAGGCGGCAAGCCGGGTACCGATCTTCCACCTATCGAACCGCAAACCATAAAGGCACCATATTTGGGGCCCAACAATTGGCTTATAAGGCCTCTATCTCCAACAGCTCTTACAATCACCGGGACCTACAAATTCCATGCATCACATAAATCAGAAATACTCATCCATAGAAGTATTCACTTCCATCATTGTAAAAGAAGAGGTTTTGACTACTGATGATTTTCTTACGATAAACAGACATCAACGACGTATTTATGGGAGGTGTTTGGATGTGAGTTTTAGATGTGATTATTGCGACTTGAAAGATCCAGAGATCATCAGTTGATTGAAGGTATATGACTATATGTAAGTAAATTTACATATATCTCAATAGTATGCGGGTGTAAAGGATAGCTTATTAAAACTGCTTATGTTTTTATCTATAATCAGTTAAGCAGTTTGACAAATGCAACTCCCAACCTGATATTTCAAATAATTTTAACTCAGAAATCATCAGATAAGCAGTTTATATAAGTAATCCTAAACACCGTCAAAACTGCTTATCTACTGTATCGAAATGCAATAAGCATTTGGTTTGGATCGCTTATATTTTTATTATATTTCTTTTTAACGACTAAATACAAACTGCTCATTACATTTATTATAATACAAATATGCAGTTTGGAATTTGTACTTTGTAGTCTTCGATGGAAACAGTAGTCAGCTTTAGATATAGTGAAATAAGTAATATTCTGTAAGTAACTTGTTACCATCTTTTTTCAAACTACTTAGCAAATAAGCAACTTCAAATCACGAACACAATCATACTACCAAACCCGCGGTTCATACTCAAACACCCCAAAAAATTCCACATTTCATAAAATGTAAAAAACCCACATTCCGGAAGAATGTCGTTTCGTACCTGGGCATGTGTAAGAACATGAAAAACAGGAGCAACGTCAGTAATATAAGCGACATCAGTGACAACTTTAATTACATCAGCTCCAGTTGACTGAAGTCCCACTAGCAAGTTCCCTAACTTCTCTTTACAATGAACTCCACTTTTTAAATAAGTTGATACTATTATCTTGCTGTTTTCTCTTCTTTGCATGAGCTCATTTATCACATCAGGGGCCAACTGCAATATAACACAAATAAACAAAACATTTTTAAATTTAAGAAAATTCAGGGGATGTTTGTTTAAGTTTCGCTTATTTTGAGACTTGTTGCCTTATAATAGTATAAGCTCAACCATAGCCATAGGTCTCAAAATAAGCCAAAAGCTCAAAAATAAGCTTAAACAAACACCCTTGACTTTTTTTTTTTTTTAAAAAGACAATGATTAAAAAGAATTACTTACCTCAAAGTCAATTTCGACGAATTCAACGTTCAGTTGGATAGCGAGTTTTAGAATTTGCAAACATTTGTGCTTCGAGTCTCCTTTGTTGTTGTGTGAAATTATGTTAGAATTTAGCCTGTAAAATATGAACACAATTGTTGGGTTGATATTGGTTTGATTGGGCCCATTAGAGCTTTTGGACAGACATCGGTCAAAGCCCAGATGAAATATTTATTACGTTTTCAATATTTGGTTGTAGCCTTGTAGGGGTGTTCACGGATCGGGTAATATCCACAGTAACCGAAAATCGAAACTGAACCAAACCGAAAAAAACTTAACCGAATTCATAACTAAACAGAATTGGTCATAACCGAACTGAACTGAACTAAATATTCGGTTATCGGTTTGGATATGATTATGGCAATGAAAACAGAAAACCAATTCTTATAAATATATATTTTTTCTATGTATTTATATGAAAAAAATATACTAAAACTTTTTTTTTTAGTATAAATATAACATTTTTCTATGTATTTATATGAAAAAAAAATTACTAAAACTCTTTTTTAATATAAAGATATCATTATTTAAGTTTAAAAATAAATTTTGTACTAAAAATATATATAATTAAATAAAAAATAATTAAAATTATGTAATTCGGGTTATTCGGTTCGGTTTTCGGTTATAGGGGTTCGATTTTCAGTTATTCGGTTCGGTTGAGTCAAATTTGAATTCGGTTCAGTTCGGTTTTCGGTTTGACCCAGAAAAAAAATTAACCAAACTAAATGAACCGAATAACCCGATAACCGAACCGATGAACACCCATATTTGATTGACAACAACACAATTTTCTGGTTTTCATAACCATTCTAAAAAATCAAACTCATAAACCAAACAACTATTCATTAAGAGAACTTAAATCTACAATGATTAAAAATATTTCACCAATTGTATAACAAGTATTATTATATACGGGCGTTGCATAAACCAAACAACTATTCATTAAGAGAACTTAAACCTACAATGATTAAAAATATTTCACCAATTGTATAACAAGTATTATTATATACGGGCATTGCGACGAGGTGTATTGAATAAGTTTGTATAAAATTATGTAAATATGAAAATATACTTGACCAAATAAAACCGAGTCACAAAATGATTAGATTACAAACTTATTTAACAAAATATATAAGAAATCTCAAAGATAATAATAAAAAACCTGGGTCCGTTTGGTATCCATCTTTTAGTATCATATAATGGAATGATTTCCAAAAATTATTGTTTGGTACACTTATTGAAATATAATATTATGAAATCGCCATAAAAATTGAATCCGGATGAAGTAGTGGGGTTTGATGGGATTCTCATGTACTTAACAATACAAAAAAAACATGAGCCACACATTTAATATTTTCTTTTATTACTTAGTATTTTACTCTCTATTTTATTATTAAATATTAATTTTAAATGAAAGTTATTATTAAACAAGTACGGTATATTTTAAAATTAATTACTAATACATTCCAAATATACTAGCACTTTACCGAAACATGCTTAAAATATTCTCTTTCATCAAAATGGCCAATGTGGTGGGCAGAAAGTGGTTCTTGGGCACCAAATTATAAATGCATTGACTCTTGTCTCCAACCACTCACACTTTTTGAAAAATATGGTGCTTAAGGAATAAGGAATACATTTTGGGCACCAAAGTATATGTGGCGTGTTTTCATTGGTGTATGAATTAATTCTAGTGGCTAAAATGAATAATCAACTTTATGAAAAATATGGTGCGCAAGGAATACATTTTGGGCACCAAAGTGTAGGTGGTGTGTTTTCAATAGTCTATAAATTAATTTTGGTGCTTAAAATAAAGAATCAACTTTATGAAAAATTTGGTGCGCAAGGAATATATTTTGGGCACCAAAGTATAGGTGGCGTGTTTTCATTGATGTATAAATTAAGTCTGCTCTCTAAAATGAAGAATCAACTTTATGCAAAATTTGGTGCGCAAAACATGGTGCGTGCACACCAGAATGGCTAAAAATGTTTATACGGTCCAAATACATTCTTTTAGGAAAATACCCCAATAAATACGATCATTTATCCAAATCACACTATATTTTATACATATTATATATTTCTCTCTCCTCATTTTCTTTCATTTTTATACCAAATCCAAATCCTAATCCAAAATCCATATACAAACCAAACGGACCCTAATTCTTTCGAATAAGTATTGCAATATTATACTTTCTATTGAATTTGAGCCGATTTTTTAAGTAAAATCTTAATTTTCTTTTATAAAATCGTAACAACATCAAAAGTATGTAATGTAGCTTATTTAAGAAAAAAAAACTAAAAATATTTATGTCGACAAATGCTTTTTAATAACCAAAAGTTGCGAAATATCTATTGGATATCTGTTAAATAAGTTTTGTAATATAAAAGTTAACAACAAAATATTGGGCATTTTTGTAAACCCGTACATAGTTAACGCAGATGTTTTGAAAAGGTTTCAAAACAACATCAAAACTACGTAGTTTAACATCTCTTTTTGGATAATTTTCATAAGTAAAAAAACACTATAAAACAAGTAATTGCGTTTCATGTTACACTTTCTTTGTTTACTATACTTTGTTTTTAAATTTTATTTTCATTAGTTATTTCCTTTCCTAAAAAAGTAAAGGACTTTTTATAGTGATATTGATAATTAAATCTGGTTTATTCAAATTAAAGGCTTAAATAAATAGTGATGCTAAGATTACAAAACTTTTATAAAAATATTTTAACAAAATGATGTGGCATATAATATTTGGATTCAAATTAATTATCTCTCATTTTTTAATTGACCAAACGATTTACAAGACAACATAACATATCATTGTGTACAAATTTTCTTGTAACATTTATGCGATCTTAGGCCTTGTTTGTTTTTTTTCAAAGAAGTTTCTTCTTTCTCTCTTTGTCTGCGGTAGCATGAGCGTATTCATGAAGACCGTTTGTTTTTCGACATAAGAGCTAAAATCTCTTATTTCCTCTTCTACCATGCAGACATAATTTATCTTTTCTTTTCCACTTTTACCTCTTCTCACAACCCATACATCTCTTTCTCAATATCTTACATCTCTTTTACGTTTAAATCATCTTTTACGTTTTAAATCCGTTTTACGTTTTCGCCCGTTTTTACGTTTCGCCCGTTTTTACGTTTCGCCTTTTTACGTTTTCGTCCGTTTTTTACGTTTTCGTCCGCTTTCTTATATTTTCGTCCGTTTTTTTACGTTTTCGTCTGTTTTTTTACTTTTTCGTCCGTTTTCTTATGTTTTCGTCTGTTTTTTTACGTTTTCGTCTATTTTTTTACTTTTTCGTCCGTTTTTTTACGTTTCGTCCGTTTTCTTACGTTTTCGACCGTTTTCGCCCGTTTTCACCCTCTCTTTTTTTTTACGTTTTCATCTATTTTTTTACGTTTTCGATCATATTTTTACGTTTTCGTCCGTTTTTTATGTTTTCGTCGGTTTTTTTCGTCCATTTTCGTCCCATTACGTTTTCGGTCATTTTTTTACGTTTTCGTCAGTTTTCTTACGTTTTCGTCCATTTCTTTACGTTTTCGCCAAATTTTTTTACTTTTCGTCCTTTTTTACGTTTTCGTCCGTTTTTACGTTTTCATCCGTTTTTTACGCTTTCGTTCGTTTTTACGCTTTAATCCGTTTTTTTATATTTTCATGTGTTTATTTTACTTTTTCCTCCATTTTCATATGATTTTATAAGTTTTTGTCGTTATTTTATCTTACCTAACAAAGCGTAAGATAATGTAAGAAAGCGAAAAAAGCGACGAAAACATAAAAAAAGCAGAAAACGTAAAAGCGATCGAAAATGTAAAAATAGGCGGCGTAAAAAACGTAAAGCGTAAAAGCGGTCGAAAACTTAAAAACGATTTAAAACGTAAAAAAAGAAAGCGAAGAAAAATGATGGAAAGCGTAAAAAAATTACGGCGTAAAACATCTGGCGTAAAAACAAGCGAAACGTAAAAAGATGTCGGCGTAAAAAGCGAAAACGTAAAACGGACTAAAACGTAAGAAAATGGACTAAAATGCAAAAAATGACAAAACATTAAAAAGCAGGCGAAAACATAGAAAATGGAGAAAATGTAAAAAGCGGACGAAAATGTAAAAAGCTGTGAAAAGAAAAGGAAAAAAGTTACTTTAATAGCACAAAAATACTAGTGAAAAGAAAAAGAAAAAGAAGAAAAAGAAGAAAAATGAAAGAAATCTTGATAGCGCGAAAAACAAGCGGTCTTCTTGTTGCGGATGAAATCGACTCTTAAGCATTTCTAAGCGAAATCGACTCTTAACCCCTATATTTAAGCTGTTGCACAGGCTTATTCAATAAGCCAATGTGCAAACCAGATCTGTGGTTCTCAAGACCACCAACCAAAGAGTGATTGTACCAATTTCCAGGTCCTAATGATCTAGATAGAACCTTGTGCAAGGCCTGCAAGGTTTGAAGAAAACTGGTTTTGTCATTATTTGACTTTTAAAACAGTTTGAAAGTTTGACTTTGTGAGATTTAAAGGCAAATTTTGAACTGATGCAGATGAAATGAGATGAAATAAGAACAAATTAAGCTAAACCAACAGTTTCTAAACTTATCTAGAGCTTATTTGCTAATTTACTCCTAACAGATTTTAAAACTAGATTGATTTTAGAGTGATTTTGACTATTTATGCAAGCAAGTATAAAACTGAAACTTGAGATGACAGAATTATGACTAATCCAAGCTAAAGCAACTGATCTTAACCTCTAACAAGCACTAGAGCACAGTTTAAAAGCCTAATCCAAACACCCTTATAAGATGCTTAATAAGCTGATTCTACCACTAATTCCTATATCTGCTTAATGCAGTCCTACACAGAGATTAAACAACAATAAAATATCACTAATCAAGCATAAACAAGCATCAAATCAACAAGAATTAACTGAGATCACTATTTAGTACCAAGAGCAGTTTTAAGCTTTACTTACAAGAGGTCCAGCTTATGTTTGGGCATAGTAACAGTACAAACCAACCAATTCCAATACTAAAACACTGAATCAAACCCAAGTGAACATCAAATCACCCCATATCCATCTCTTATCCAAAATGAACAACAGTTTGACCTTCGTTGACCTGAGTAATTTTTTTTGTAGTGAATGCAATGAAACAGTTTTAAGAACCAAATAAGCTCACATAAGCTATAACAAAGCTTGGATGAGCTTATTCCAACATAAAAACAACTTATTCAGTCCATCAAATAGTAAATGCAAGATCAAAGTGAAAACTTGGAATTTTTATTAAACTGAAATGAGATTACAAAAGGTTTGAGATTACATTAAAACTTAAAGATAACAAACTGAGAATACTGAAAATGCTTAAAAAAACTAAACATGAAACTTAATTGAAAAGGAGAAAAATGCACGACTTGAAATGGTGAGCCAAGGGGTCTATTTATAGCCATCTTCAGCCTTGGGATTCCTCTTGGAAGAGCCTAGAATGCAATCCTCAGCCACACAAATCCTCTGAGTCACAATCACCAATCAGAGCTTCCCAATTCACCAAATGAGGTGTTTCGTCCAATCAAGAGCCTTCAATTGACCACGTGGGCATCGTTATCTGACATGTCAGCTCTCTAGAAGGTTTGTGAGATTCTTAGTACGAGGTAAAGGATGGGTAAACTTTGTGGTTTGGGTAAATGGAGGAGTGAAACGGGTAATTTGGGCGCGTTTGTTTTTTTTTATTATTGTTTGAGTTTTCTTTGACCGGGTTATGGGTGGGTTGACCAGGGTAAACCGGGTTATGATATAAGACCGGGGGTTTGAGATAGTTGGATTGGACCGGGTAAAGGATTTTTATTATTGGGCCTTGGATTTGTTATTGGACTAGGATTTGAATTGTACCCATTTAACATATTAAGGACTAAATGTGTATTTTCTGATTTTCCAGGGACCAAATCTGTAATTCTGAAAATCTCTTTCAAGGGCCAATCTTGTCATTCACAAATAATCCAAGGGCTGATTTTGCAATTTCTGAAACTTGAGGGGTCATTCTTGCCAAAAGCTCAAAGATGAGGGACTGATCTTGACAATTCTTCAAATATGATCATATCTTTTAAAAATCATCCTCAGAGAATAAAATCTTTACAAAAGCATAATTTTGATCTTCCGGCTCAGCTTAAACTCTCTTAATCTCTCGTGCTCGGATTTACGTCTGATTTGGCTTCTTTTTGTGTGTTTTGACATATCCGTACCTGCACAAGCACAAACTCAAGAAAACCACAAATATTAGCAATAAACGGCTCTTTCTTGGTTATTTTGGGTTTTATTTGATAAAGAAATAATATGTGTTTTTGCACATATCAAAATACCCCAGACGTGACCATTGTCGTGTCCTCACGCAATGCAATCAACTCACGCTTCTAAAACCAAGGATTTCAATCTCTTTCTACTAAACCTATGAAGAGGTAGCAAAGATTCCTCAAAAGAGATTAAGAACCCTTAATTCTAAAAACGCCCCGTTTACCTTTTAATTCACATGTATAGATATTACGATTAAGCACATTCCGATTATGAGTGACGGTTTGTTGAACTTTCATGTCGATCAATAACTCCAACATTTTCAAACGACACGTTAGGATCACGGAGTAGGAAACACAACACGTGAAGTGACCATACGGATAGAATACATCGTCACGATTTTCACAAGTCCCCAAACTAAGCGTAAAATCGAAATCATTGTTAAATATGATTTTAGATGCTAACACTACCCATGGAAGTTACTTGTGTAAATACCGTTTGTTCCCATTTTCCTATTTTCCTCTAGATTTTTTTTATTTTTGTGAAATGAATTTCTTCAAATTTCTCGTTTCGATAATTTTATTCGATAAAGATACAAAGCTAAGTCGATAATTAGTTATCCATCTTCTCAAGAACCATTGTTCCAAAAATGAGGTCCACATCAAGGAATTTTATTCACTTATATTTTGACTTTTCATTTTTTCATTTTTTTTTCATCATTTTTTTTTTTTTTTTTTCACTTTTTTTGCACTTATACTTTTACTTAAATGAGCTATGAACTACGGAGCTTCACGGGTAATTACAAGACTATAGGCTTCATGAAATGAGGATCCCGGTTGGCTAGACTAAGAACCTCACCCAATCTCGGCTAAAGATCCAAGGGTCCGATCTCGACACATGACTCATAACTTTACTTATTACTTATTTATTACTTACGGATCCTTGATGTGTACCCAATTTTAAAACAAAATTCTTCTAAAAGATAAAGAACTAACTATCGCCAAAAACTCAACATCTCTAATTATTGTTTAGCGGATATGGGGTGAAACAATTTTGTGGGAACAAAAAGCCATAAGTACCTTGATGGGCTCTAAAGAGAACCAACTACTCCACGCTTAGCATCTAAACTCATAAGTAACTCTATCATTTCTCGATCTCCGCAAATTTAAAATCCCAAATAATGAGATCCGCGGATGCTTAGCCGATAATTTTTAGATTATCTATGGTTAAGGAACAAGCTAGGGCTCAACACGCCCGAGAATTCTATTCCTACTCTCACCAATGGAAAGTCAACAAGGTGTCAAAACATAAATTAACTTAGCAAATGCTTCGTCTAATGAAATAAAGTTATGCATATTTAAAGTCACTCGGAAACTTGCAAAATCTTGGCCTTGTGAGCTAGAATTAGCATTTATAGCTTCTTGTCTAAGAGACCGACAAACTTTTCAATCAAAAGACTTAACAAAAGCTTAAAAAATTTAAATTTTTCACATTTTACACAATTTTCATTTTCTAAGGAAAAGCGGGTTGCGAGTATCTGACGAAAAACAAGCAAGTGCGGTCAAATCAAATCGAAGATTACCCACCCCAGACGAAAACGAAACATTGTCCTCAATGTTTAAAGGCAAGGGTATCACGAAAATCTAAAAGCCGTTTATTAAGTATGCTAGAAGATAAACGTTAGTCGATAAGATTTTGGATATCGGATTTCCATCAGCAACGATCATGAAACTCGAGTGGAGAAAAGACAAAATTCAAGCACGAGAGTCTTCATATCGGGAAAATCCTACACACAACATCACAAACAACCAAACACGAGAAATCGAAGAGGCTAACCCCTTCACGTCACTTATTAGAAAATAGAAAGAAGATAGAGATAAGCATGGGGTGCCTCCCACGAAGCGCTACTGTTTTTGATCACCGAGTCGCTAGCTTGACTCGATCCCCGAATTCAATTGTCCTTAGGGAAACAAGCGGGAAAGATACCCGGATCAAAGATGGTATCCTCACTCCCGAAGGAATGAGACTGGGCGGGTTGGGAGGGGAAGAAAATGTCGGGCTCAAGCACATAAGGGATAACTTCTCCCAAACTCACATGAGGTATATCAAGAAAGAATGATCCATCATCCGGCGGTTTTGCGGGTGGACGAAGAGATGACGGATCAAAGAGAAACGACTCCATAGAAGAAGGGAGTCCATGGTACAGAGAAATGTTTCTTAAAGGTTTATCAACGAAGGCATCCAAGAGAGGATCCTTTTTCCGGTTAACTTTTGTGATAAGAATGTCCTCTCCGATGAGTATCCCAGGGTTAAAAATCTTATCCTCGGAAAGGAATGAAATCAACGTATCATCTGCATGAAAATCCTCACGAGGAGAGGAATCACTCTCGGATAAAAATAATGTTGGACCTCGGGATCAACAAGTTCATCTGTCGAAAACTTCACTTCCTTTTCTTTCTTGGGAAAACGGATCATAGTATTCTTCTTCATTCTCGGAGAAAATCGAGTCGGTAGGAGCGAGTTCATCGGTGAACTCCTCACTTTCTTCGTCAAAGAGTTGATTTTCAAAAATTTGATTATATTCGAATCGAATTCAAACAAGGGATTTGTGAATGTCGTTTTGAAAGATTCTGGATCGAAAGATGTCTCAGAAGAAGTTTCCATAATTTCAGAAGAAGGAGTGGGATTGCCACTCAAAGGAAGGTTGATTTTCTTAGAAATCGGAGGTGGGACAAGTGGTGTGCTCTTAGAGCTAGCAGTTTCCACCACTACCGTTGTAGACTCCTTTTCTTGTTTCTTTTTCCGTTCAGCTCGTATTGTCGACATACTCATCAATTCGAGACGTTTTAGGTTCAACTTTCTTCACATCATCCAGATCATCCGGAGGGGGGTAAGAAGACGGCTCATTATATAATAACTTTTCAAGAAAAAGAATGTCCCCCTCCGGGTCAAAAGTAGCATCATCAATCTCAACGGAACCGAATCATCATTAAGAAAGGCCTCGATCTCTTCCCAAATGGGGTCACTTTTCGTAGTTTGTGACAATCCGTACTTTCGGTCATTTCTCGACACAATTCATGTTTCATTATTTCAACATTTATAGTAAACTTGGTTTACTTGTTTCAAATCGCGTAACCTTGGAGGTTTAGCGGCGAATTCATGATCATGACATCACGTACATTTCATATGGACTATGATTAGTCTACATTTCATTGACATCATGTGCATCTCATTAGTACATTCACGACATTTCATTTCACCTTCAACGCGTAATTTTTATATTTAATAATCTTTATCGCGTGAGTTATTATTTTGAATATTTAATCCATTACTTTCAAAAATGATCCGAGGTATTTTTAAACTTACATTTAGTTCATAAAAACTATATTTTTAGTTTTCCTAGTGTTTCAAATTTATTTGGTATATTAATCGTTAAAATTAAATTATTACGACGTTTTCTTAAAAATTATACGATAATTATTTTATCACTCAATTTTCACAAGGAAAGTATTTTTACAATTTTATCATCTCATTACATTCTATTTTGAACTATTAAAACTTACTTGTACCAAAAATTTCCATTTACCTATATTTGTACATTTTCTACACAATTACTTACACTTTCTTTACAAATTATATACAAGTAATAGTTTTAAAAAAAAAATAAAAAAAAAAAAAAAAAAAATAATCCGGCCTAGGGACATATTCATTAAAATCCGGCCATGGTTCATTTAATTCATGTCTCATTAAAATTGTACATATTAGTTTACACTCAAATCTTTACTCATCATGTATTCTCATCTCTTCAAGATTCAAGTGTTAAAAGTTTTCTCTCTTCTTTTGGCTTCTCAAAACCGCCATACATCAAAGTTCAAAGGGATCAAAATTTTTGCAAGATCAAGTGTTTACAACCTAGTTATACTCTTTATATGGTTTTGAAATAAAACCAAGGGTATTTAAGTTTAATCCTTGTTACTTTCACCTCATCACTATCACTTGTAAGCTTGTTTTTATCATTTTCATGTTTCCTTTTCATTTTCATATGTTTCTTTTCATTTTGGAGCTTATATGCATGATATGTGATTTATACCATTTATTTCATGATTTTTGAGTTATATATACATATTGGTCATCCTATAAATATTCCCATGGTATTCTTTGGTCTTGATGGTGATTAGGAACCCATGACACCCTAAGAAGGTGTATGGTAGGATTAGATTAGCTTTGGAGTTGATTTGAAGGGATTAGAATAGGTTTTGTCCGAGAAAAACTATTTTCGATAACTATATTTTAGGTTCTGTCCTTGTTTCGAATTTCTGGAAAAACCTACTGTTGGTACGACATTTTGGCCTTGATATTTAGAAAATATACTTTAAAGCGAATCCGTGGCCGCTTGAGCGGATAAAAGCGGACTTATAACGAAGCCGTGGTGAATTTTTAAAGTTTGACGACGAAACGTATTATTTTCGAAAATTCAGCTTGCTGTTTTAGTGTATTCGGTCAAAAACGAGCCTTAAGCTTCACAAATTATTTCGACTTCTCAAAAATATATTAGTTTACTTGATACGAAGCTAAGGACATATATTACGTGAAAGCGGATTTAAAGCGACAAAGATATGCACGTTTTCATAAAGTTGCCGTAAATATTATTTTACGAAAAACTATATTATTTTTACGTTACAAGTATTTCACTAGTCATAACGACCATGTTTGCTGTGTTTTTAACCATGATGTGAAACTTTTGGAACGAAATGTCTTCTAGTAAAATCAAGTTCACGGCCATATTTTTCAAAACAAAAAGTTGTTTGTCAAGCGGATTTATAGTAAATTAATTACGGATGTTCAAACTTGGCGAAACTCATTTTACGCACACAATTAGCAAAACCACCATCTTTAGCCTTTGATATCTTTATGATCGAGACCTTTTGGACGAAAACTCTGAACTGAAACTTTTAGATATCGATACAAACTTTCCAAAACCGTCGAGTTCGTTCTCTAACGATCGACGTACACCGCTTTACGACTAGTTTTCCAAAGCCATTTTGTTAATTTCATGATTTTTCCGACGACATTGTTTTGCGACGAAAAATGGTAATTTCACCAAAATCATTATAAAACCATTGTAGGATGACATTTTGACGTAAAAACATGTAAAGTCATTTTGAAGGGTCAAGGCGTCAAAAGAGTATTTTTCGACGACGAGTAATATTTTCAAAACCCGTAAATGGTATAAATAACATCTGAAGTGCATGCATAACATTACATTGCAACTCATGACATATCATATCATTCGTAATAGGTCCCGGTTGACGCATCACATTAAACCTCGGTGTACTCACTTTTGCCGTTATTCCGGTTATCCAAGTGAGTTTTCATAGCCCGTTTACATGCTTTTACATTATTTCAAACCTACGGGAGAATACATTGCACAACATTTTTATTACGATCCAAGTATGTTAAATTCATTTACATTGCTTGAGTTACAAAGTTGCCGATTAAAGTCCCCATTTCAAATGCATGAGCCGTTAATTTGGAAGCGTGTGTGAGTGGATAGATCTATCGAGGTGGCGCCTCCATCCGGGTTGGTGAATCCCAATTGTCATACGGATGCATTTCATTCATAAACATTACGAGTTGTTTGGCAAGACACTCTTTTGGGCGATACATTAGTCGAAGCTTGGTATCATGCGCTTAAGCAATTGTAACATTTTACGTGACATGATTGTCATGTGATATTTATACTTGTGTAGTCGTATAAAACATTTACATAAACCTATGATTTCTCACCAACATTATTGTTGACCGTTTTAGCAATGTATTTTCGTGTGGCGAGGCATTATCATCATGACATGGTTTAGGGACCACATTTTGAGTCATGGCATCGACTTACATTATTGTACATTATGGCACTTTATTTCAAAACATCGTTTGGATTTGTAACATATTTGTATTTCCGCAAACTTTGTAAACCTTTTGGGACCGATGTTGTACTCGAATGTTTTATGAAATATCCAACGATGTGTTTTAAAGCGACACTTTAGGTCGTTCAATATAAGCGTGATGTGGTGCTATGACATCAATCCCGAGAATTCCATTCACGCAAAGCAGTAAATTGGGGTGTGATGATTGGTACGAGCTACGATTATAGAGAACTAGGTTGCATCATTGACCCTAGACTATAACTACATTATCATAGCATCTCATCATTTCATCATAAGTACATGTTCACTTTGCATGCGGTTTTATACGCACATTTTACGAGTTATTTACTTTCATTTCAAAACGATTGTCACATGGATGCCCTTAAATACCCATCCCATTATCTTTTCCTCATACTCTAACGTGGAGAATTCCTTGTCATTCTCTATCACAATTTTCACATCAATTGACTCATCACCGATAATGTTGAATACCGAGATAAACCCTTTTGGGAGGACGAAGTTACACCTACACCATCACGATCACTATCGATTCACTGTAGGATCAGGACAATTTTTATCACTCAGTTGGGACAGATCATACCATTGGGTAGAACTTATAGGCTTAGTCCTAATGAACCTATTTTCTTAACTCACCACAAGGATTCCATTATTATCATTGTCATTATTTTCATCATCATTATCATTTCGAGCACCATCCGTACCATCACATCTCATACCCGATACTCATATACCTGACTTGCAGCTTGGGAAGCGTGCATGATTTGACACACCATTACCATTTACCACAAAGACTTTAGACATTACATCATATCATAGGTTTGAGGACTGTGAGAGTTCTAGGGCTATGGTTGCTAGACCGCCTACTACTCCTACACTTGAGACATGATTAGACTACCAACAGGAACAGATAATAAGTACCTTCCTAGCTAATGTGATCATTATCATTTATTATCTCTACGATAATCACCACCTTGTTTATTCCATTCCTTACTCCAATTGCCCAATTTTCCATCATTTCACGACGATACGTCACTATCTTACTAGGGTTAGGCCAACTTTATTCTCGATCAATTAGTAGACTATTATTACTCGATAAGGTTCTCCTATGTATCCTACAAACCATCCAACAAATTTTATTCCAAATTATCTTGCTACTATTTCATGAAATTATTTCACTTGATTTTATTTCGAACTATTTTATCACCATCTTAGAAAAGTTGTTTCATAAAGTTTTAACGCAAGTTGTTTTATTATCTATTTATCAAATGGTTTCAGTCATTTTATCAACTATTTAATATCCTCATGCGAAACGATTTTCATGTTACTCTGAAAAAAAAAATCATCGAGCTATTATCTTACAAAACAAAACGTTGAATACCAACTAATTGTTCTATATTCCCTCTTATGAGATAATAAATTTCATCGTTATTTAACGCAAACTGCTTTCAACTATTTTACCGACCATTTCATCTTACTCATATAAAAAAAAAATTTTATGACTTTAATAATACTCTATAAACAATGACCTTACTGATACTTTGCAAACTATTTTCTCATAGTATGATAAACCGACTAATTTGCTATTATTTTATAAAACAACAAACAATTGCAATAGCAAGTTACAAACTATATTACAAATTTTCCTGCAAGTAATATTACGATATTATAAACTATTTTACCCTTTTGGTGAGCTATATTAGCCTTTATCGATTCAAAATCATAAAACTTGGTACGCATACCTCATAGACTATTCGCCTTTACTTTATCGACTATTATATTACCAACCTCTAAACCATCTTGATATTAATTAAACTACGAAATCTTCTATTATTTGACAAACGATAAATTGTTTTCTTGTAAGCTATTTTACAAATCATTTCACGAGTTATGTTATAATCGAATGGTGTCTTACCAAAATATTTCACTACCATTGTTAAGCCGTTTTCTATCACTATATAAGTTGCTTTAAAATCACTTTATCAAGTTGTTGCTTTAACACCAAGCCACAACTAAGATTTATTATTAAGCGTAAATGATAAAAATGTTTCTTTCTTACTCAATAAAGTGGTTTTATAAACCTTTTCATAAACTTTCTTGTAATTTTCTTACAAACTATTTATTCTCGTTCGAAAGCAAAGTTTTATAATCGGATATATCGTGCATAAACATTTCTTTCGTTAACACTCTATAAATGCTTACGCCATTTATCTTTCACTCAACCGATAAGTTAGGATTTGACGATTGACCTTTTAGGAAAGACTTCCTATACCATCTGTGAGGAGGATTCCTCGATACAAGAAAACAATGGAAGGATTTTGGGGATTACCAACAAGGACTAAAACTAGGAGGTAGGATGATTCAAAACTCAACAAAATCTTAAGACATCACGAGACATTCCGAACCACTATTTTGAATTAGAATCCAAACTCTATCATTCCATAAGTACTAGCTAGACCGAGTTACAGATTTGTCTGAGCGAATACCCATGAAACAACACTATAGGGATATACCAAGTCTTCTATCTGAGGCTACAGAACATTTCACTAAACATAGCTTCAACAATATGTGAACTTCCCTACAATGAGTTTCCTTAAAGGAAAATTTGGTTAAATTAAGGTTATCAATATAAACTTCCCTAAGACTTTGTGATCTCTAGAAACTCCAAGAAACCTCAAACTTACCACCTTCTATCACATCTCTTTAGAGCGCTTATTCTTAACATAGGATTTGACTACGTCTCATTTTCCTTTCATTTTGAAGAGTTATGGCGTCGAAGAAAGCTGCACTAGAAATGACACAAGCCGATATCCAAAAGTATATAAAGGATTGTATAGCTAGGGAACTAGAGAAAGAGCAGACAACGATAGCTGCTGCTGCTTCTTTGTCGAGACCACTACATTCTTGAAACTACTAGACATGCTACTACTACGGGAGTTGCAGGAGATTCGAGAGTTCAGTGGTACATACATGGACTTTAAGAGCGGTGACCCCAAGTTCGAGAGGCACGAAGGAGCCATTACTATGATCCGTTGGTTGGAAAGGATCGAGTTGTTATTTCTTATATGCGATTGCCCGGATGACCGCAAGGTGAAATTTGCTACTAGTACACTCTTGGATGAGGCAATGTTATGGTGGAATCATTATGCCTGACCTATTGGTATGGAAAATGCTTATAAACTCTCATGGGATCAATTCAAGAGGTTGATGACTAAGAAGTATCGCCCGCCCAAGGAGATGAAGAAATTGAAAATGGAATTTATTGGGCTAGTGACCGTTGGTTATGACATTGAGACCTACATCAGAAGGTTTCAAGAGTTGGCTGCTTTATGTCCATATATGGTTATGGACAATGAGAAACTACTGGAAAGTTTCATTGGAGGACTTCCAAAATGCATTCAAGGAGAGGTAGCCTCTTTCGATTCGCAAACAATTGAAGAGACCATCAAGGTAACTCAATTACTCATGGCTCAAGTTGTGAAAAGGGAAAACATTATCAACAATAACCACCACAACAATGACAACGATCAAACCAACAACAACCGCGACAACCAAACTAACAACAACAAAAGGAAATGGGAAAATGACCGGGAGGTTATAACAACAACAACCAAAGTCGTAACACTAACCATCACCAACAACAAAATAGAAGACAAGAAGCCGTCGGGGTTCATGTTCTTCGCACCAACAAAGGAAAGAACTTATACTGGAAACTTGCCACGATGCCATCAATGCACTCTACATCATAATGGTCCATGTGGTATATGCTTTATCTGTCAAACAGTGGGACACCTTGCTAAGGACTGCAAAGGAAAAGGATATGTTGGGGCTAAACCACTATGTAATCGATGTAAGTATCATCACACGGGTCCTTGCCCTGCCAAGTGCCGCGAATGCCAAAAACCGGGACATCTAGCCAGGGATTGTAAAGGCAAAACTATAATTACATGTTTCAGATGTGGGGAGCAAGGACACTATCGGAATCAATGTCCTCAAAAACCAAGGTCATCAAGTTGAAGGTGCTCATGGATTAGGAAAAGGAGAAGCTCGTCAAGGTACCAACGACACGAAAGACTGAAGAAAATCGGAAACTAACGGTCTTATTTCTCCTTATGTACTATGTCGTACTAAGTTTATGTTTTCATCCTATCTGAATCTTTATAACCTAAGATGTACTACTTTTGATAAACCACTAGTTGTATAATATTATCATCTATCATACTTTATTTCCTTTCGATTCGATATCACTTACGAGAATGTTACTTCTTTTACTTTATCGACCATTTTAACGACACGGTTTAAATCCTTGTAAGCATCGAGAGTTATAACAACTAAACCGAACGTCACATCATCGTTCCTTAATTATACATAGCCTAGCTAACTATGTCTAATTCGGAGGATCATGTTATGTTGGGAGCGGTTATTTATAAATCTTAGTGCAAGCAAAATGTTCACATGTTCCAATTCAAAGTGTTACATATGAGAGATTCATCCAATATTTTTCTCTACTACGATGTTTTATACACTCTTAATCATCGATAACCGTAACGACACTTCTCCATGTCTTTTCTCCTCAATATTCATCATAAACTCAAAAATTCGATAGACCTAACAACGATTGAATTCGGGGATGAATTCCTTTTGGATGGGCGAATGTGACAATCCGTACTTTCAGGTCATTTCTCGACACAATTCATGTCTCATTATTTCAACATTTATAGTAAACTTGGTTTACTTGTTTCAAATTCGCGTAACCTTGGAGGTTTAGCGGCGAATTCATGATCATGACATCACGTACATTTCATATGGACTATGATTAGTCTACATTTCATTGACATCATGTGCATCTCATTAGTACATTCACGACATTTCATTTCACCTTCAACGCGTAATTTTTATATTTAATAATCTTTATCGCGTGAGTTATTATTTTGTATATTTAATCCATTACTTTCAAAAATGATCCCGAGGTATTTTTAAACTTACATTTAGTTTATAAAAACTATATTTTTAGTTTTACTAGTGTTTCAAATTTATTTGGTACATTAATCGTTAAAGTTTAATTATTACGACGTTTTCTTAAAAATTATACGATAATTATTTTATCACTCAATTTTCACAAGGAAAGTATTTTTACAATTTTATCATCTCATTACATTCTATTTTGAACTATTAAAACTTACTTGTACCAAAATTTCCATTTACCTATATTTGTACATTTTCTACACAATTTCTTACACTTTCTTTACAAATTATATACAAGTAATAAAAAAAAAAAATAATCAAAAAAAAACATTTTGTGGACATCTCCCTAAATCCGGCCTAGGGAGGGTATTCATTAAAATGGGCATGGTTCATTTATTTCATGTCTTTACCAACTTTACATAAAAGTCTCACTCAAATAATTATCATTCATTCAATCTCTTCAAGTTCAAGTGTAAAAGTTTTCTCTCTCTCTTTTGGCTTCTTCAAACCGGCCATACATCAAGGTTCAAAGGGATCAAAATTTTGCAAGATCAAGTGTTTTACAACCTAGTTATACTCTTTATATGGTTTTGAAATAAAACCAAGGGTATTTAAGTTTAATCCTTGTTACTTTCACCTCATCATAATCACTTGTAAGCTTGTTTTTATCATTTTCATGTTTCCTTTTCATTTTCATATGTTTCTTTTCATTTTGGAGCTTATATGCATGATATGTGATTTATACCATTTATTTCATGATTTTTGAGTTATATATACATATTGGTCATCCTATAAATATTCCCATGGTATTCTTTGGTCTTGATGGTGATTAGGAACCCATGACACCCTAAGAAGGTGTATGGTAGGATTAGATTAGCTTTGGAGTTGATTTGAAGGGATTAGAATAGGTTTTGTCCGAGAAAAACTATTTTCGATAACTATATTTTAGGTTCTGTCCTTGTTTCGAATTTCTGGAAAAACCTACTGTTGGTACGACATTTTGGCCTTGATATTTAGAAAATATACTTTAAAACGAATCCGTGGCCTTTTGAACGGATAAAAACGGAGTTATAACGAAGCCGTGGTGAATTTTTAAAGTTTGACGACGAAACGTATTATTTTCGAAAATTCAGCTTGCTGTTTTAGTGTATTCGGGTCAAAACGAGCCTTAAGCTTCACAAATTATTTCGACTTCTCAAAAATATATTAGTTTACTTGATACGAAGCTAAGGACATATATTACGTGAAAGCGGATTTAAAGCGACAAAGATATGCACGTTTTCATAAAGTTGCCGTAAATATTATTTTTCGAAAACTATATTATTTTTACGTTACAAGTATTTCACTAGTCATAACGACCATGTTTGCATGGTTGTTTTAACCATGATGTGAAACTTTTGGAACGAAATGTCTTCTAGTAAAATCAAGTTCACCGCCATATTTTTCAAAACAAAAAGTTGTTTGTCAAGCGGATTTATAGTAAATTAATTACGGATGTTCAAACTTGGCGAAACTCATTTTTCGCACACAATTAGCAAAACCACCATCTTTAGCCTTTGATATCTTTATGATCGAGACCTTTTGGACGAAAACTCTGAACTGAAACTTTTAGATATCGATACAAACTTTCCAAAACCGTCGAGTTCGTTCTCTAACGATCGACGTACACCGCTTTTACGACTAGTTTTCCAAAGCCATTTTGTTAATTTCATGATTTTTCCGACGACATTGTTTTGCGACGAAAAGTGGTAATTTCACCAAAATCATTATAAAACCATTGTAGGATGACATTTTGACGTAAAACATGTAAAGTCATTTTGAAGGGTCAAGGCGTCAAAAGAGTATTTTTCGACGACGAGTAATATTTTCAAAACCCGTAAATGGTATAAATAACATCTGAAGTGCATGCATAACATTACATTGCAACTCATGACATATCATATCATTCGTAATAGGTCCGGTTGACGATCACATTATACCTCGGTGTACTCACTTTTGCCGTTATTCCGGTTTATCCAAGTGAGTTTTCATAGCCCGTTTACATGCTTTTACATTATTTCAAACCTACGGGAGAATACATTGCACAACATTTTATTACGATCTAAGTATGTTAAATTCATTTACATTGCTTGAGTTACAAAGTTGCCGATTTAAAGTCCCCATTTCAAATGCATGAGCCGTTAATTTGGAAAGCGTGTGTGAGTGGATAGATCTATCGAGGGTGACGCCTCCATCCGGGTTGGTGAATCCCAATTGTCATACGGATGCATTTCATTCATAAACATTACGAGTTGTTTGGCAAGACACTCTTTTGGGGCGTACATTAGTCGAAGTTTGGTATCATGCGCTTAAGCAATTGTAACATTTTACGTGACATGATTGTCATGCACGATATTTATACTTGTGTAGTCGTATAAAACATTTACATAAACCTATGATTTCTCACCAACATTATTGTTGACCGTTTTAGCAATGTATTTTCGTGTGGCGAGGCATTATCATCATGACATGGTTTAGGGACCACATTTTGAGTCATGCGTCGACTTACATTATTGTACATTATGGCACTTTATTTCAAAACATCGTTTGGATTTGTAACATATTTGTATTTTCGCAAACTTTGTAAACCTTTTGGGACCGATGTTGTACTCGAATGTTTTTATGAAATATCCAACGATGTGTTTTTAAAGCGACACTTTAGGTCGTTCAATATAACTGTGATGTGGTGCTATGACGATCAATCCCGTGAATTCCATTCATTGCAAAAGCAGTAAATTGGGGTGTGACAGTCTTCAATCCAAGCTCATGATATATCGCAAGAGGCATGAGACTTATGCTTGCACCCGAATCGGTTAGGGCATTACATTCCTCAATATTATTCAAAGAGCAAGGAAGGAGAAATTTCCTGGGATCACCAAGCTTCTCGGGAGCTTGGTTCGAGGAAGAGTTAGACGGTGTAGGCTCAATTGATATCTTTGAAATTTGTTCCAATTTCTTTTCATAAATCATGTCAGCAACTTTGATCATATCAGTCGTAAGTTTAAACTTTGTTCCAGAAACAACTTTCATTTTATCGAATCGTGATTGAATCGATTTGCACGGTGTAAGGTTAGAACTTGGTATTTTGATTGAGATAGAAGGAACTTGGGCAACCAGAGGTTGGACGTATTTGGATTTTCCATTATCAAGAGGAATTACCGGGTCCTTTGTCACCTCGGTCTCTCGTGCTACATTCCTCACGGAGAGGAAGTAGTCATTGAGGCCCATCATCTCGAATGGTTCTGATTTCATTTCTCCTTGGGTTTGGAATCGTGTTACTTGGAAGAGAACCGGAACCCGAGGGTTGACTCATTTGGCACAAAACAGCGTTTAACATATTCTCAAGTTTATTCTGCGAAGCATCCATCTTGTTGTTCTGAAGTCGAATTTCGTTCTTAAACTCATTGCTTTGTCTAGTTAACGAAGATTGAAACTCGTTTCTCAAACTTGAAATCTGGGTTTTCATGGTTTGGATGGTAGCATTATTGTGTTGAATGTAGTTTGTGATTTCATTAGAAGGCAAAGGTGGAGCTTGATAGCTTGGATTTTGATATCCTTGATTGTAGTTAACTCCTTGGTTCGGGTATTGACTTGTTGGGGCTTTGAATTGGTTTTGAACATTTGGTCCACGAACTTGATTCTGATTAAAACGAGTCTGATTGTTCGATTGAGAAAATCCCGGAGGTCCCATTTGATTACTAAATGATTCATCAAATCTTTGTGTGAATTTTGTTATTTCATTTTTTAAGCTTGTTGTTTTAGACGGTGGGAAGAATTCGTTCACGAATTTTGAAACTAAATTCTCCCATGTGGTTATCGATCGAGGGGGTAGTTTTTCGAGCCAAATCCGGGCGGCCCCCTCGAGTGAAAATGGGAAGAGTAGTTGTAACACCCCAACCCGATAAGGTTAGAAGTATTACAAAATGGTGTCATATCAAAGCATACAAAATGAACATAACAAAGCAGCGGAAGTCTTAAATAAATAATCAAAGGAAAATCCAGCCAACACGGCTTAAACATTACATAAGTTCAAAGGAAAATCAAAGGAATACTCCAAGACATAAATAAGTATAATCCGAGTCTAATAATGTCAACATAATGAAGTAGAAACTAAGATGACTAAAGCCATAAGTCCGCAATCCGCTCAACACTCAAACCCATAGCTAAGAATCCCAGCATCTAGCTTAATTACCTGCCGCATGGAAAGAAAACGCGGTTGAGCTTAAAAAGCCCAGTGAACAGATATATATAACAAACGAATAATCGAAGGTTAAGTAACGAAGGTATCATAATCATAGTGTGCAAATGGGAATATCATAAGGCATAACAAAGGAAAACGAATAGAAATAGAAATGAAAGGTCAGTCCTCAACCACGAGCCCATATCATATCAAACACATATCATATCATATCATATCAGTTGTATCCCGAGGGGTGACCTCGAAATACCATATAAAGGAGGGGAGACCTCAAATAGCCATGGAGTGATCAACTCCCAAAAATGTGAAGACGCGGATTGCACCCGACATCATTCACCAAACAAAGCTCCAATCAGATTAAATCCCTCAAAACAAATCAAATCTAGGATGCATCCATACGCCCCCCAAAACATATAATGGCCAAATCATATACATATAGTGAGCTCATAATCAAATCAAAAATGGGGACGGTGTACAACATCACTCGTGCACACTGGAGTCATGCCATTGGTGCATCAATGACACGGTCAGGTTACCTTCGACTAGGAAACATATTTTGGCTCGGTATCGGATGAAGGGTCAAAGCATATTCATATCATAAAGGTTCATATCATATTTCATATCAAAGTTTCATATCAAAGGTTCATATCAAAGGTTCATATCAAAGGTTCATATCAAAGGAGCATAGCAAAGTCATAGGAAGCCCTAATCATGAGGCTTAGAGTACAATGTGTGATTCAAGCTAATATCGAAAGATGTATAAGAATCACGAGAAACCTTAAGCGATAAGGTCAGAATATCTGTACCTTATTCGAAGCAAGCAAACAATGAAAGTAAAATCAAGAAATGAGATCAATCACGCCGCCCGGAACCTATATGAATTAAATAACGTCTATAAGAATAAGATTACTCGATTAAGACGGCTTTCCATTTTTAGTAAGTTTCCCATTTTAGTAATCTTTCCATTTTAAGTAACTTTCTATTTTAGGAAACTTTCTATTTTTAGTAACTTTCCATAATTAGCAGGTTTCCATATTTAGCAGGTTTCCATAATTAGCAGGTTTCCATAATTAGCAAGTTTAGTCACTTATCTATAGTGAAATAATGAAAATGAGTGTTATCATGATTTAAGGATCATTTATGACAAGTTACAAAAGTTTAGGGTTTAAAATGTCAATAATGTAAAGTATAGGGTTAAAAGTGTAAATATAGCAAATTTACTCATTTTACTCATTAAATCCATTTAGTTACTATATTAACAAGTTAATCCATCAAGTTTCATAATTTACCAAACAACCCCTTAACTTTATTAAATCATGAATTACAAAACCCTAGTTTTAGATTATGATTACGTATTCTTTTAAACCATTCTAGCTCGATTATTACAAGATCAATATACACCTTATGTGATAACATTTTAATTCGAATCACCCATCCCCAAGATCAGATTTGTACGCCCCAAGATCATGACCAAAACCATTTCATAAATCATCCGTTATCAAATCCGTTATCACATACATATACGCATAGTTCACAAGCTCATTAAACCCTTTATTGTTGTACATATAATTCGACATAAAGAAAGACAAATTTTCAGTTTCATATTCATTTTATTATGTCATACGTCATACTATTTATAAAGATTAAGAATCAAGGTTTTTATGTATATTTATGTTATCATTTTATGTAACAATGGAGTCATGATTTTATGTGATATAAGAATCGAAAACAAGCCCTAGAAACATCATCCAAGGTCACGAATTGGAAGAGAAACACAAAGGAGAAGATGTGAGATGATTATACGTTACCCTCGTAGCGTGTACGTGACAAGGAACAAGAATCAAAGCACCAAAAATCAAAACCAAGCCTCCTTGGTAAATCTAAACCCACGGCTACAAACTAAACCACAAAACCAAGCTCCTTTTCGAACCAACCACAATCACCACGTCCTCCAAGCGATCATACACTATCACGAGCCTTCAAGGAACCTTTTGTTTGTTAGAAATTCGGATCAAATGATGGAGAAATAAGGATGGCCGCCACTCTTTTTGGAGAGAATTAGTTCTAGGGTTTTCTTGATAATTTTGAAATGAAGAGTAAATGGTTAATGAGACTTAAATAAAATTGATTGGGAATTAATGGGAGGAGCCTCATTAGGCCGGTCATGGGGGAAAGGAAGACCAATTCATAACTTTCCTTCTTATCTATTTATCATGTATCTAGTCTTCTTCATAGACCAAGTTAACTTGTAAACATTTTGGTATTCTTATTTGTTACTTAGGTTTAATTCTTTCATGTTCATTTAATTTATAACATAAGTTTATTATTTCATAATGTACATATATTATTAATGAGATGATACTTGTTAAACGATGTTGAAGTGTTTCCCGAGTTTTTATAATTTTTTTTGTTTGAGGGCAAAATTGTCATTTCACGCGATTTAGATTTTAGGGTTTTACAACTCTTCCCCTCTAAAAAGAAAATTTTCGTCCCCAAAAATTGAAAAGGAAACGAAGCAATAAACGAAGACATACCCGATGATGAAAAGAAATGCGGATAACTAGCTCGCATAGATTCCTCGGTCTCCCAGGTAGCTTCACGCTCTGGGTGATTCTTCCAAAGAATCTTAACAAACGGAATTACTTTGTTTCTCGTGATTCGATCTCGTCGATCTAAAATAGCTTCGAGTTCCTCCGGTAATGACATATCTCGGTGAATCGATCCAAAGGATAGGAAACCACATGCAACGGATGGTAGTTGTATCCCAGCAGAGATACATGAAACACGTCATGAACATGAGATAAGCGAGGAGGTAGAGCTAAGCGATAGGAAACCTCCCAATACGATCCGAATCTCGAAGGTCCGATGAATCGAGGGTGAGCTTGCCTTGATTCCAAAACGCTTAATACCACGGGACGGCGAAACTTTCAGAAAAACACGATCTCCAACATTAAACTCCAGGTCGCGTCTATGCTTATCAGTATAACTCTTTTGCCGTGAACGAGCCTCCTTCAATTTTTCCCTAGCGACTGCCACCTTCTCATTAGTGACTTCAATAATCTCAGGCCCCTCAATCAAACGCTCACCTACTTCGTCCCAACAAATAGGTGCTCTACATTTCCTCCCATATAACAGTTCATAAGGTGCAACCTTAATACTAGCATGCCAACTATTGTTGTAGGCAAACTCCACCAAGCATAAGTACTCATCCCAGTCCCCAGTCCATTCCAATGCACAAGCCCGTAACATGTCCTCAAGAGTCTGAATGGTCCTCTGTTTGACCATCGGTTTGAGGATGAAAAGCGATCTTGAACTTAAGACGCGTGCCCCAATTTTTCTGCAGACTCTTCCAAAAATGTGACGTGAAGCGCGGATCTCTATCAGAAATAATAGCAGTAGGAGTACCATGCAATCTAACAATCTCTTGCCGAAAAATCTCCGCCAACCTACTAACGCGATAGTCTTTCCGGATAGGTAAGAAATGAGCAGACTTGGTTAGCCGATCAACGACCACCCAAATCGCATCATGTCTTTTACGAGTGAGAGGCAAACCGGTGACAAAATCCATAGAGATCTCTTCCCACTTCCAAGTAGGAATCTCCAATGGCTGAAGTAGACCACTAGCCCGCTGATGCTCTATCTTGACCTGCTGACATGTCATACACTTAGAAACATACACAGCCACATCCTGTTTCATGCCATTCCACCAGAAATGCTGCTTAAGATCCCGATACATCTTGGTAGAACCAGGATGAATAGTGAAAGGGGAACTATGAGCCTCCGACAACACAGTCTCACGCAAAGCAGGATCATTCGGATATCATGAAAGACTCCAGTCTGAGACCTCCGAAATTGTTTCAAAATATGAAAAAGCTCTTGAAAAAGAAAATCATATTTTAAACAACTTGATCGCAAAACTGAGGAATGCAAGTATGACAAATTGTCGTATGAGCGTGCCTACAATGACATGAAAGCGAAAAATGATCTTTTGAGGGCTCGGTGGAATGTCAAAAAGGAAAGGCGATGGATACTAAGATTACAAAACCATTGACTGCGGAGAAAGCAAATGTTCCCAAAATGGTTTCCAAACCAAAATGTCATTTCTATGCCTCCTCCAAAAGTCAATGAGAAAATGTTTCATCAAAACCGTCACTCCACCGCCTTGCCTAAACAAAATGTTGATAAAGGAAAAGCGGTTATCGAGAAACCAAAAGTTTTAGCTCCTGGCCTTTTTAAGATGAGTACTACTAATGCGTCTGCCTCCACATATAAAACATATGGATCAAATGACATAAGTTTAGAAAAGCACTCTAAAGAGACTAGGAAAGCTGAAACCACTTCTCTAGATAAACATGTGAATCCTAATGAGTGTGCCTTACCTTCTACAGGACTAGGATGCACCTCTAGGAGCAGCAGACTAAAGCCTAAGAGCAATACAAGGAACAATAGAGTCTCGCTTGCCTCTAAGAGTAGTCGCTTGAATAAAGAGAAGAAAGTAGAAGAACACCCTAGGAATTTACCGCTTTGTAATAAGAAAGACATTTCATCTGAATGTAATGAACCTATGAAACTTGCTAAGTCTAATGAATGTGTTGAATTTGTTTGTTTAACTTGCAAGAAATCTTTAACTAATGTTCATGATGATTGTGTTTCTAAGAATGAGATTGTTAAGCCTGTTAAGAAGAATGCACCCAAAAGAACTTATGCTAAATGAATAGGAAGACTAGTTGCGAGACTTAGGCTTTACACTACTGATAGGGAGCATAATGTTTACTTTAGGGATGACATTTGGAAACCCACAGGTAGAACTTTCACACTCGAGAATGGAAGAATGAGTAATGCACCTATCTTACCAATAGATGACTTCTATGAGTGTGATCAGGATTTTACCTCTAACCCAAAGGAACCAAAATCAAAACGGTTTCCAAAATCTTCTTCTTCTGTGATTGGCAGGTTGTCAAAATATGTCTTTGGATCGTCGACTCGGGTTGCTCCAAGCACATGACCGGAATCAAGCTGTGATCAATTTCGTCTGAAATTCATGGGAACCGACGTTTGGAAATGATCATGTAGCGACTATCATGGGTTATGGAGATCTACCTTTTGGAAAATATTTGATCACTCGGGTTTACTATGTCCAAGGGTTGGGACATAATTTGTTTTCGATCAGGCGGATTACGTGATGCGATTTAGAGGTTGCTTTTAGGAAAATGCTTGCTTCGTTAGAAACTTGGATGGCATCGATCTCTTAGCGGGAATCGTGATACAAACTTGTATGCTATCGACATCAATCAAATGGCCTCTTCATCACCAATATGTCTTATGACACGAGCATCGGAACTCGGCCCCGGTTGTGGCACGACGGTTATCCCATCTCAATTTTGACACCATCAACAATCTTGCCAAAGACAACATCGTCAATGGACTTCCAAAGTTCAAATACACCAAGGATCACTTATGTCCATCATGCGAACAAGGAAAAGCAAAAGAGCATCATATAAACCCAAACCGTACCTAGTTCGGAAGCAAGGTTGCATATGTTGCACATGGACTTGTGTGGCCCAATGAGAGTTGAAAGCATTAATGGGAAAAAGTATATTCTTGTTATCGCCGATGATTATTCAAGATATACATGGGTTAAGTTTTGAGATCAAAAGGCGAAGCACCGAGCATCATCATCACCTTTCAAACGCATTCAAGTACTTCTTCAAGCTCCGAGAAGAGTTGTAAGAACGGACAACGAGATCAATTCATAAATCGAGTTAAGAGCTTATTTTGAAGATGTTGGAATTACACATCGACATCGCTTGTTAGAACTCCACGTGAGAATGGGGTAGTTGAAAGAAGAAATAGAACTCTTGTGAAGGCTGCTTCGCACAATGCTAATTTATTCTAGTGCACCGTTATTTCTATGGGTGATGCGGTTGCCAACGCTTGTTTCACTCGTAACCGATCCCTAATCCATCCTAGATTCAATAAAACCCGTATGAGCTTGTGAACAACATAAAACCCGATATCTCTTACTTTCACGTGTTTGGCGCTTTGTGCTATCCGACGAACGACGAGAAGATCTAGGTAAATTGAAAGCTAAAGGTGATATTGGAATCTTCATTAGATATTCGAGATAACTCGAGGGCATTCTGGGTGTATAATGAAGAACTAGGAGGATCATGGAGACGATGAATGTGAAATTTGATGAACTTTCACATATGGCTTCGAGAGACTCGCTCTAGAACCCGCACTAAACCGATGACTCGGACACATCGATTCGGGACTCGTACCTCAAAGAGCTCAATCAACTTCGTTTGAGAATCCTAAAGAACAAGAATGGGAGAATTTCTTGAGTTAATGTTCGATGAATACTATGGTGGAACTTGACAAATGCATCAAACCATCATTCCACCGCACCCGCTCAAAATCATCCTCCACCACCAACAAGATGCATCTACAACGGTCGAAACCAATGCACCAACTCCATCAACATCATCTACATCTACTCCGGTTCTTGCACCCGTTCTACCAGCAGTTGATGAGCAAAACCAAAATCGAACGATGCAACGTTAGATGAAGACTTATTTGAAAACACATTTGCTACGGAATCGGTGAATCATCCTCAAGCTTACGAGAACCATCTAACTCGCATACGTTTAACCAACGGTATCCTTTTACTCGAAGTGGACAAAAGACCACCCAATTGAACAAGTTATTGGTGAACCTTCAAGGCCAATTCGACGAGACGCCAACTTGCCACCGATTGCGACTTATGCATTTACCTTTGCTCAATTAGCAATATAGAACCAAAGAACATTCGCGAGGCAATGGCGGAACCCGCATGGATAGAAGCGATGCGGGAGGAACTTCTCCAATACCGTCTTCATGACTCTTGGAAATGGTTCCAAGACCAATTGACATTCACGTCATTGATCTCAAATGGTTATGGAAGAACAAAAGGGATGAAGAAATGATCGTTATTCGCAACAAAGCTCGTCTTGTGGCCAAAGGATACATACAAGAGGAAGGGATAGACTTTGAAGAGTCATTCGCGCGGTAGCTAGACTTGAAGCGATCAGATATTCTTAGCCTATGCACTCACAAAAACATCATGGTTTATCGATGGACATTAAGACCGCGTTCTTGAATGGAACTACGAAAGAAGAAGTGTACGTGAGTCGGCCGGAAGGCTTCATAGACATGGAACATCCGGACTACGCCTACAAACTCAAAAAGGCAATCTATGGTTTAAAACAAGCTCAGAGCGTGGTATGACGAATCGTCCTCTTTCCTTATCCAAAACAATTTCACCAAAGGAACAGTTGATCCTACCTTGTTTACACAAAATGCAAAACGACATTTTGATTGTTTCGATTTATGTGGGCGACATCATCTTTGGGTCCACTAATCCGAATCTTTCAAAACACTTTGAAAATCTCATGAAAAGCAAATTTGAAATGTCCATGATGGGGAACTAAAATTCTTTCTTGGTTTACAAATACATCGGTCCCTCGTGGAATTTTTATAAATCAAGCTAAATACACAACCGAGATTTTGAAAAATCATGGTATGGATAATTGTGACTCGGTCGGAACACCAATGGTAACTTCACCAAGAATTGGAGCCGATTTGTTTGGGAAACCTATTGATCCGAAGAAATATCGGAGCATGATTGGTTCTCTCATGTATCTTATCGCTAGTCGACCGGATATTCATTTTGTTGTTTGCTTATTAGCACGGTTTCGAGCTAAGCCTCACCGAATCGCACCTCAAAGAGGTTAAACGGATCTTCGGGCACGAAGACATCCATTCACATGGGACTTTGGTATCCGAAGGAATCCGGATTTGATCTAATTGCCTTTTCGGATGCGAACCACGCAGTGATCAAGTTCTGACAAAAAGTACATCGGAGGAGCACAATTTTGGGTGAAAAGTTAGTAAGTCGGTCTTCAAAGAAACAAGATTGCACTACATCTGTCAACCGTCAAGCCGAGTATGTGTCTCTATCTGCGTGTTGTGCTCAAGTTCTATGGATGAGAACACAACTCACAGATTATGGCTTTACTTTCGATAAAATACCTATGTATCGTGACTCGAAAAGTGCCATAGCCATATCATGCAATCATGTTCATCACTCAAAGACTAAGCATATCCGTGTCCGCTACCACTTCATCAAAGAGTACGTCGAAAATGGTACTGTTGAATTATTTTTCGTGAAGACTGATTACCAACTCGCCGATCTATTAACTAAAGCCCTTCCAAAAGAAAGTTTTGACTATTTAGTTCGACGAATTGGAATGCGAAGCCTAACCCCTGAGGAGTTAGAACGTCTTCTCGAATCTTCTTGAAAATGATTTTCCAAAAGCTTCATTGTAAATATTTTTGAAAACAAAATACAAAATTTGAAAAACCAACAAAAGCAAAATATAAAAATATAAAATTTTCAAAAATACAAAAACAATATAAAATCAAAAATCCAAAAATATTCTTTCACGACATGTCTCTTGTATAATCGATATTCTGTACGTTTCTAGAAATGTCATTCAACAATGATACGGGCATGTACAGATGCTTGAGCGAGAGTTCTTTAATATGTTTTCTAAAACATGTCGTTTCTCAAAATTTCTTCATAAAATGGCTTTCGTATACATCAGTACGAAACCCGGACCGAAATGATGACTTTTGATTATTTTTCAAATCAAAACTCGTGCTTTTTAATGAAAATCAAGTGTACGCTTCAGTGCACTACATTTAAAAATGGTGAGAAATCATCATCATCTTGAGCACCTTTTCAAGATTGTTCAAAAAGATTTTAAAATCTTTCAAAATACTTTGTGCTCAAGATAACTCCCTCTAAAACCTTTTAATTGATTATGCTTTATTAAAAGGGGAGTATAAAACAAAAAGTTCCAAATTCATGCTTAAATCAAATCCGTTTGTCTCCCCAAAAGATTCTAAAATGTTGTTTAATCAGTTGATATCAAAAATATCACGAATATGCTATTTTTGAGGGGGAGGAGACGTGATTAAAATGTGATCAAAAAGTTTCAATGATCGTTGTTTGAATCTCAAAATGAGCTCGACTCAGACGGAACCAATGAATTGACGGAATAAAAGTCAGTAAATGTACCATCTCGAGAAGCTTTCTATGGACTTGACCAGGACGGGTAATAATTTCAAGCTAGTTCTCTAGTGATGTAAACGTGTCTCGAATCGGTCTTGTTCATTTAAAGTCGATCAATTCAAAAGTGCGAACTCTACTCTCACCGTGTGATTTACATCAAAACTTATAAGCACATGTGAAGGGGAGTGTTTCGAAAATACAAAACTCACGAGTGTTGCAAACATGTTTTCTATCATAAACACTCGAGAGATTTTCATGAAAACGGTTTTATGGCAACATGGGACGATCATGGAGTTATAAGGTGACTAAGAATAAGAAATTAGTCCTATGATCCGCCAGAGCCGGAGGGATCTACCCAAGGACATCACAAATAGTTAGTATTAGAAGTCCTTAGGAATGATTGAAAAAGGAGTAAAGTGAGAAAGGAGAAAAAAGGGTTGAAGAATTAAAAGAAATGTAATGAGAAAGGGTGAAAAGAAATAGCCCTCCATACTCAACCTTAGGGCGAAACCAGTTCAATACATATGCTCTTGGTTGTCACTAGATGACACCGGTATTGAAGACCAAGACGTCATGGACCCGGTGGCGCCATCGCACTAAACCTTCTAGCTACTCAATTCCTCTTAAAAGGATTTGTTTCATTCTCACTGGGAACCCTACATAATCTATCGACTTTCTCTTAGAGATCGTTGGTATTGAAGAAGGAGACCCTCTCCTAGTCTCCGCTCGGGAAAACCAAAATGCACTATTGAGTCTAGAGCCACGAGATTCATCAAAAGATCTCATAGGAACACTTGACATTTCATCACTTGTTGATCAACAAATAAGATCATCGCTGGTTCATATCGAGTCCTTCACGAGATCTTAGCAATGTCGAGAACATTTATGAGAGGTTCACATCGTGATCCTCGATGATTGAATGGAAACTCCGCCGGGGTCAACATCAAACAGCACCGACAAAGCAGTCACTTCGGTAACTCCCGTGGATTACGCTTAGTGTGTCTCAAACGGTCTGATCGTGGGGTGATGCTTGGTGTACCTCAATGACTCATCCGAGCTGTAGATGTACTTGGTATATCGCGTTATCTCACTTGTGGGACTCCAGTTCAGGAACGGCCCTTGTGAGAATTAGAGACGTGTTTTCACACTATGCTGTTAACACCCTCGAAATTCAAACTTGTAAGTGTCGGAATCCGCTTACTACTAACAATGTTTTATGTTTTTCTTCTTATGGAAGCTCCGGAGCGGATTGATCGTGCAGACTCGCCACATGCTCATACCAACAACACATGAAAGTTCTCATCAAAATCAAAGGCAACTCAAAGTTAAAGATGATTCTTCGTTAATGTCAAAGAATCTACATAGTTTAAAGACTCGAGAACTACATCATTGGTAACTCAAAGTCAAATAGAAGTGTGAGCATGGTGGAGAAAGACGTGGAGATACCTAACAAACGAAGTTGACAACGGCAGACAACCACATTATCTGATCACAAAGCATGAAGGAACAAAGAATCAAGACTATTCTATATCTACACGCAAAGTTCAAGCTCAAGGAAAGTAAAGACCTAATCAAGTGGAGCATCTTTTGAATGACCACCCCTTAGGGGGAGATTGTTAGCCTTAATTGTTTTATTAGAAGTGATGGTCATTCACGTTTAGGAACTTTGTATCGTGTGTTAGATATCGTGATAGAATAGTCAACGGGCTCGTGGATTGGACTAAGCTAAATGGCTAGGCGTTATGATTATGCTAGCCGTTTGAAGCTTAAGAATCCAAAGCCCAATCCATGTCCAACCCACGAAAAGCCCAAACAAAGCCTTTTAGGGTTTTAAGTTACTTGTACTATAAATACCCCTCAAATGGTCATTTGAGGGGTGTGCTTGAAAGTGTGTGTGTGTGTGTGTGTGTATTTTCTCTCTCAAGGAATATACAACATATTGTGTTTATCTTTATCCTCTCACATACACGAATATAACATCAAGTCACCATCTTTCTCTTCCTTATTTCTAAGCTTTGTTTGTGTTTGTGTTTCACGTTTTATACGCGTAACTTGGGTTACGTGTGTTGGGTTTGCTTGGTAAAGTGATAAGGTTGATATCGTAGTGGTCCTACAACGCTCCTTTCTACAACCCTGGCTCCGGTGTGTTGGACCCTTGCAAGCAAATTATGTACTCCGGGAAATCAACGCCGGCTCATGTAGCATGCACTCAGGACCACGGTCCGTTGTGGCGCGCGCTTTACGGTCAGGATACTACTGGCCCACAATGCACCATGATGCGCGAGATTTAATAAGAAAGTGCAGCGATTGCCAAGTCCACAGACCTGTTCCACGCCAACCACAACAGGAGCTAACACCTATTACGGCGCCATGGCCATTCTACAAGTGGGGTATCGACATCGCAGGCCCCTTCCCTGTTGCAGCAGGAGGATTGAAGTTCCTCATAGTAGCCATCGACTATTTCAGCAAGTGGATTGAAGCAAAAGCGGTCGTGACAATCACAGGCAATCAGGTAAAATGGTTTATCTGGGATAATATTGTCTGCCGTTTCGGGTTACCTGGAGAAATAATCTCAGACAACGGAAAACAATTCTGTGACAACCCTTTCAAGGACTGGTGCGAGAAACTGAATATTGTACAACACTTCGCGTCGGTTAAACACCCACAAACCAATGGCTTAGTCGAGCGGGCAAATCGAAGTCTAGGTGAAGGAATCAAGGCACGCTTAGACAAGCACAAAGGAAGATGGGTGGAGGAATTATCACATGTTTTATGGGCGCACCGCACTTCCATCAAGGTTAGCACAGGGGACACCCCCTTTTCTTTTGTCTATGGGACAGAAGCCGTCATACCAGCAGAAATTGGGATGCCAACTATTCGCACTGCTGAAGTAAATGTTACAACCAACGACGATGAAAGGCGTGTTGACTTGGATCTGTTGGAAGAAAGGCGCGAACGCGCAGCAATATGCGAGGCAAGAGCCAAGTCAAAAATGAAGGGATACTACGATGTCATTAGAGTGTTAATACTACTGTGTTCATTGATTTCATGAGGCATATAACTACATATCGAGTTCAAAGGTTATAGATGTCAAAATTTGGGTCTAAAAAATCAATTATGATAGCTAACCTAGTGATTGATGAGTGTCTAAATACTCATCATTTTTGTACAATCTAAACTGCAAAATCATCTGAAAACACTAAAAAAATGCATCAAAATGATGAAAATATCACAAATCAGTGTTTTATGTGTTTTAAATGCAAAAATATCAAAATCGATGAAAAATGATTCAAGTTTGCAAAATTGGCGCTTTAGTCCCCAAGTTTTAAAAGTTGTCAAATCTAGTCCTCGGAATTCAAAATGTGGAATTTTATCATTCAAGGTCCCTGAAATATTCTAAGTTGTTAAAAATGATCCTTGAATGATTCTTTGGTCAAATGGTGGAAAAGGTCCTTCAATTTTGAAAAATTGCAAAAATGGTCCTTGGACATTTAAAAAATGGAATTTTATACACAAGTGATCCTTGTACTATTCACTTTTGGCAGGAATGGTCCTTATGTTAACTTGGGAATATTGGCAAGATCAGTCCTTAACTTTGGTCGAATTACAGTTTTGGTCCTTGTGTTTACTAGCTACAACAAACGGACCCTTGTTATTAGTCCAATACAAACACAAACACAAACCAAATCCAATATCCAGGCCCAATGTGTAACCCGAGCCCAACCTCCATTTGACCCTTGACCCTTGAGCCTTTAACCTTGAACCCCAGTCCACAATACATTTTAACCCGATCAATAACCATTATGAACCTCCCACGTTATTAAATAATACGGTCAAGACAAGTCAAACCCATGGTTCTTGTTTGTCTCCTCATCTGTCGCGCCAAAACCGAAACCGAGTAGTTTCTTGCCATTTGTTTACCCACTCTCAATCACCACATTCCCACTTGTTTACCAACTCTCTTCCACCTCCACATCCTCCCAAAACCCTTTAATTGCAAACAACTTGCTTGTACCTGCTCAAGACTTTTGGCGCCAAAAAGTGAAAATCAAAGGTTGTGGTCATTTTGACCTATCCAATGGTGGGAAATGATCAGAGGAAAAAGGGGATGCTTTTGGATCACAATAAAAGAGGAAATGAAGCAGAGGAAAAGGGAGAGTAGAGTAATTTAATTTCCCTTATGTCGTTTTTAATAATTTAAGTTTTTCAGTTCATGTTTAAACTCTGAAGTGTTTTGTAATCTTATCTTAGTGAAATAAAAATCTATTTTCAGCATCAATTTCGGTTTTAAGTTTCATTTCAAAATTATGCAATTTTCAAATTCGAATTCTCAAAATATTTGAAGGTTATCTGAAGGAGGTTGGTAATTGAATGGAAATGGGTTAGAAGCTTATTGGTAAGCTTATAGGTGTGGTCTTCAGTTCTAAATTCTCAGTTTGGAGCATAAACATATATTGTAAGCCATTTACTTAAATTTTGCATTTCTTAGTAATAGTGCTTAAATATTATTAATTCCAGTTTTATCCTGTCTCAATTTAGTTAATATTAGTTAATAAAGGGATTCCTTGACTTAAAACTTTGTTCTAGTACTAAAAGTCTTAAAACAGTTTATATAAAGGGTGTTTGGATTTGTTTGTTAAACTGTGTTAGAGGTTGATTGTGATGTTGTTCTTGTCGATATACACTACAATAGATCCTAATAGTTCGCTTAAACATTAACAACTAGTACTTGTTTTATAAAAGTCAACATAGCTTCTAATCTCAATGCAGTTCACTGTTGAGATTTCAAATGGCAATTCTAATCAAAGTAGCATACAACTTGATACAATAGCTTAATTTCACTTTATCATAGCTTATAATAACATATTTAGTAAGTAAAATCAGTTATAAACTCATAAAAGTCAAACTAGTTCATTTCTACAAAAAGTCAAATTTTACTTAAGCCGTTTTTGAATAAAATGTATAATTTTGTGTAGGATTCAATATTAGGATTTAGCTTAAATACTTTTGGGATATTAATGTTTAGTTGCTAAAATAAATTATAAAAATACTAGCTTACAATAACTTAGCTTATTTAGTGCTTAATTCTCAACTTCTTTCGGACCTAGTCTCATTAAAGTGCCTTAGTATGATGAATAGCACCATTTTGAAAAGTCGGCATCGAGCTTATTAGTGGGTCAAATATTGTGATCTTTGTTTCTTTGGGAAGCCAACCTGGTCATCTTGGATTGTCAAGCTTAAGTTTTCACTTTTAGCTTGTTGGCTAGTAATGCAAGTGGTTCTAAGTTTGTCCCATTTCATCTTTGTCATAAGTGCTTATTACCTTTCAAGAGCTTATCGAGTGTTTCTTTTATCTTTTAGCTTCATTTCAGTAGCTTGTAACTTATTTCATCTTATTCCATCTTTTGTTTTAGCTTGTGACCTTGTTTGAGCTTATTTCTACAAAATAAGCTAATTTAGCCACTGTTGGGCTCATAAGCTCCTCAAACAGCTTATTTCAAGTTTGTAAAATTTTTGTCTTTGTTAAAATTTCATAATATCAGTATTAAAGTAGTTTTCAAAAAGAAAAACCAGAAAAATATCAATTTAAAATCAGTGATAGTGTTTATTTAATATTTCCTAGCTTTTTGATTTTTCATTTTAGCTTTTTAATAAGCAAATCTTGTTTTCTATTTTTCTTTGTTTTCTGTCATCATATAGTATTTTTAGAAAAAGTTTCATATTTTCTCTATCTTTTAGTATTTATTATAATTTTAAATAGTTAAAAATAGTAATTAATTAGTAATAAATAATTAAAAAGCATAAAAATATCTTTTCAGTTTTAAAATTAGTTTTATCATATTTTAGATTTTCAAAGTTAAAATTTTATTTTCCAAGTTTATTTTATATTTTCTAATATTTAAGTGTATTTTAAATAATAATTAATTAGTAATAATTAGATAAAAAGTGTGAAAATATATTTTAGTTTTAAAATTAGTTTTATAATATTTTAGATTTTTCTGAATCATAATTTTATTTTTCTAGCCTTATTTTGTATTTTCTTCTATTTTAGAGTATTTATTAAATAGTTAAAATAGTTTTTAATTAATAATAATTAATTAAATAGTGTTAAAAATAATTTTCTTTTTCTAATAATTTTCTTTTATTTTTAGGATTCCAAAAATGTTATTTTCATATTTTTAGGTCTTTTATTTCTTAGTTTTCACTTTTTATTTTGTACGTCTACGTAGTTTTTAAACTTACGTTTACGTCTCTTTCATCTGATTGTTGTGCTTTCCAATTCTGTATTCCAATTCATTCCAATCAATCAGTAGTGTAATTTCTCAATCAAAACCTTTACTAATCACTATCCTTAGTGATCACTCTATCATCTGAGTTTGTTTTGACACACCATTGAGTCTCCGTGGGACTAAACGACCCGGGAATTCATTATATTCTCCAGGACTTCATTGTATTTGTGTTTTAAGCAGTTTTAAGTCTGTTACGGTTAGCCATTCACAAGTGGCTAGCTTGTGTGATTAAACTTGACTAGTTTAGCATGAATAAGTGATACTAATTAAAGTGTGATAGATCCAACTATAAGTAAATCTTACCCATCCAACATTAGTTTTGAGCATATATCAAAATTTCATCATCGAGACCTAATTAAATACTATTCGTATACTGTATATATACCTTTATTTTCTTGAAGCACGTTTCACGCTGAGCATAATTCACATGAGGCGACTGTGTAGGCATTATAAAAGTTGCTCGACATAACTTAGCTGAATGTGAATACAGCAACTAGAACTCGATGCTAGAAATCTAAAGGGCTAATAACCTATTAAAGCATCATACTTGTCACAAATGTCAGTTCGACGTAGCGAATAAAAAAAATAGCTCTTCTAGACATTAAACTTGAAATTCTTGTCTTCAATTGAGTATTATGACCATTTTACCCTTTCAAATTACATAAATGGTCCCTGTGGGTTTGCCAAATCTGCATCCATCGTCCCGAGGCTAAATTACATAAATGGTCCCTGTCGTTTGGAATAAATTGCGTCCAACGTCCCTTACAACAATTACATCACTTCACATAACGAATTCATAACGGATTCCATAACTACAAAAACAAATCAAAAACAAAAACAAAAAAACCATCACTGCTAACTAAGCCCACTATACCAGCATCAGATACATAACATAAACAACATATTCATTTCTGCTCTATATAACTCAAATCCAAACAATATCAGTTGAAGCTATATTTCAAAAAGTTCAATTACAATACACAACAATCATCAGCATAACTACAACAATTGATATCTAATCTGACAAAAAACACAACAATTTTTGGTGTATCAGATCAAAATCATGCCTTTTGAGCGGAATAACTTAATATGAAGTTCTTGATTTCATCATTTAATGCCCTGTCAATTGCTGTTCTTCCATCTGCATCTTTCACATCATACTTAGCTCCACTCTTAACAACTCTTCTAGTTTGGGCTTGTCGCCTTCAAAAGAAGCCAACATCAACAAAATGTCGACGGGGTGAATGTTTTGGCTTAATAGAGCTTCCATTTTATCGTACGTTCCCTCCACAGCAAGCATACCCATGTAATTAAAGTACTGCATAAAAAGTTGAGTTTAAAATACAATAGACTAAAAGTGCATACTCTGATTTAAAATCCGAAATTAGGTGTCATGGAATGTCTCATCTTGTTGTGGTCATGGAATGTAATTGCCGGTGTCATGGAATGTCTCATCTTGTTGTGGTCAATATAGGTGTCTAAAATCCGAAATTAGTATGTGTCACCGCAAAAAGCAAAATCATGATCAATTTGAAAATTTGCACCCTATAAGTTTTTCTAGCTCATATGTGGTAACCATGTGCCTTCACAATATGATGCTACTACCAAAAACTTGATGACACTGTGACTGTTGCACTCGCCTTAGAATTGTGATCCTGGGTCAGGGTATGAATTGTGATCTCTTTCATATACAACATGCAATCTTAACAATAAATTTCTGGACACCCTAGGGGTCCTTTTGGACACCGTTGTGGATGACATGCAGAAGATTTCTGCATTACTTTCTAAGAGACGAATCCTAGAATTCCTGTTTGATGTCATCTTCTAGCTTACATAATGTAAATGTCTGTTTTGACTTCTAGATGATACTCTGATATCATAAAGTTGTTGACAAAAGGAGTTAACCCAATAAACATTTAACATTTTAAAGCATTAATGAAAAGCAGTAATGAAAAGAGACAATAATCCTAGTAGAGTTTTCTACTCAATTAAGCATCAACATGGGTATTTTACAGAAGAAAAAGGAGAATAGTTGTGAGTAGCATCTTATAAGAAAAAAATATAATTGTATAAAACTTTTAATCTTGGATTTTCCAGATAGACTTCTATTAGCAGGTTTGGGCTTCCTATTGCTTCGGACATTTATACAACTATGAAAAATCCAATGATCACACATGACACGTGTTACCCTAATTATGCCCCTTGTAAAATAGATGACAAGGTTGAAATGGGTCATCTTCAATTAAACGATCTAATGGACCAAATTTGCTAGAAGGTGCAAATAATCACATGACAAAGCAGATAGCCGACATGTATTCTGTTTAAGAGAACCGACAAGTGCAATCACTTGTAAAAAACTTACATGTTTCACCCTCGTGCAAATGATTCACTTCATCCGAAATGTGGCATTTAAGAGAATAAACTAACTCGCCTCTGAACTTTCTTCACCACTTTCCGCACAATGCACCCTACACAAGAAACATACCATGATAAAAAGACCAAAAATAGGATGAACCATAACTATCCAATAACAAAACTATCATTAACTATTTACAAGAAACACGTTATTAGAATTGGATTTTAGTCTTGCAATTAAACAAAATACATTAAACAAAATTATAGTAATTCTTTTATAATGAAAGATGTTATTGGTATTGTGTTTTATTATGTCCCTTTCTACATCTCAACCAGAAAAGAGTAGAAAACATCCAACAATCCAAGATGGTGTGACAACCCGTACTTTCAGGTCATTTCTCGACACAATTCATGTCTCATTATTTCAACATTTATAGTAAACTTGGTTTACTTGTTTCAAATTCGCGTAACCTTGGAGGTTTAGCGGCGAATTCATGATCATGACATCACGTACATTTCATATGGACTATGATTAGTCTACATTTCATTGACATCATGTGCATCTCATTAGTACATTCACGACATTTCATTTCACCTTCAACGCGTAATTTTTATATTTAATAATCTTTATCGCGTGAGTTTTTATTTTAAATATTTAATCCGTTACTTTCAAAAATGATCCCGAGGTATTTTTAAACTTACATTTAGTTCATAAAAACTATATTTTTAGTTTTCCTAGTGGTTCGAATTTATTTGGTACATAAATCGTTAAAATTAAATTATTACGACGTTTTTCTTACAAATTATACGATAATTATTTTATCACCCAAATTTCACAAAGAATGTATTTTTACAATTTTATTACCTCATTACATTCTATTTTGATCTATTAAAAACTTACTTGTACCAAAAAGTTACATTTAACTACACTTTTTACTTATACATTTTATCAAATTCTACACAATTATACACAAGTTATTAAAAAAGAAAAAAAAAATATTTGAGAAACAAGTTTCCCCAAAATCCGGCCCTATTGGGGTGGTAATTAATATTTGGTGAGAATTTTCATTGAGTGCATGTATCTATACTCCAAAGACTTATTTCATTCATAACATAAAGTCTTACACATTCATTTTTCTCATTTTCATCCAAATATTCACATAGTTAAAAACATTTCTCTCTTCCTTTTGGCTTCTCAAAACCGGTTCTACATTCAAGAACACAAGGGATCAAAATTTTTATCAAGTTTAAGTGTTAAACAATCTAGTGTATACTCTTTATAAGGTTTTGAAATAAAAACCAAGAGTATTTAGGCTAATCCTTGTTACCTACACCTCTTCATTATCACTAGTAAGCATGTTTTTATCATTTTCAAGTTTCCTTTTCATTTTCATATGTTTCTTTTCATTTTTGGAGCTTATATGCATGTTATGTGATTTATACCATTTTTCTTATGATTTTTGAGTTATATATATAATTATGGTCATCCTATAAATATTCTCATGGTAATCTTTGGTCTTGATGGTGATTAGGAACCCATGACACCCTAAGAAGGTGTATGGTAGGATTAGATTAGCTTTGGAGTTGATTTACATTTGGGACCTACTTTGTAAACTCTGATTATTTTATTAAATCAAACGATGTATTTTCCAAACGACACTTTAGGTCGTTCAATATAACTGTGATTGTGATGCTATGACAATCAATCCCGTGAATTCCATTCACGCAAAATGTAATTTGGGGTGTGTGATTGGCATCGAGCTTGATTATAGAGAACTAGGTTGCATCATTGACCCTAGACTATAACTACATCATCATAGCATCTCATCATTTCATCATAAGTGAATGTTCACTTTACATGCGGTTTTTACGTACATTTTCGAGTTATTCACTTTCATTTCACATCGATTGTCACATGGATGCCCTTAAATGCCCATCCCATTATCTTTTCCCCATACTCTAACGTGGAGAATTCCTTGTCATTCCCTATCACAATTTTTGTATCAGCTGATTCATCATCGATAACGACGAATGCCGAGATAAACTTTTAATTAGGGCGAAGTCGCTCTCACTCCTTTGTTTCACCACTAACATGTCGAGTTACACTTTATTCACACATTAAGTCTCTAAACCATCATACATTGAAGCACTTACAACACCTCATAACCCATCTTTTCGAACCCGTCGATCATTTTGAAACATAACCTCAAATTTATCATTTCTTATCACATTTCTTTGGAGCGCTTATTATTAACATCGGATTTTGCTACGCCTCACATTTCCTCTTGTTTTGAAGAAGATATGGCAATCAAGAAAGCTACAGCTTGAAATGACCCAAGCGGCTATTCGGTTAGTGAATGATAGCATTGCTAATGCTCTAAGTGTTGAAAGGGAAGCGGTGGTCGCCGCCGCCGAGGCATGATCGTCAGAGCCGCAAGGCTTCTTTCAGCATCGGAAATGCAGGAGGATCCGGAGTTAAGAGTCGTTTTACAAGGATTTCAAAAGTGGAGATCCCACCAAGTTTAAAGGGACTGAAGGAGCCACTGCCATGGTGCGATGGTTCGAGAAATTGGAATCTGTGTTTTTGCTGTGTAATTGCCCGGATGATAGTAAGGTCAAATATGCTACAAGTACATTACTCGATGGAGCATTGTCGTGGTGGAATTCATATGCTCAACCGATTGGAATGGAGAATGCTTTCAAGCTTACTTGGGAGCAATTCAAGAGTTTGGTGACTAAGAAGTTTTGTCCACGTACGGAAATCAAAAAGTTGGAGACGGAGTTCTATGAATTAGTAACCATTGGGTACGATATTGACACTTACATTCGGAGATTCCAAGAATTGGCTGTGTTATGCCCATCTATGGTTTTGGATAATGAGAAGCTACTGGAGGCTTTCATTGAAGGACTCCCCGAAATTATTCAAGGCGATGTGACTTCTTCTGACCCGCAAACGATTGAGGAAGCTATTCGATTGACTCAAAAGCTCATGGCCCGTGTAGTGAAGAGAGGCAAGTCCCAACACTAACCAAAACAACAACAACCCCAACAACCGCACCACCACTACAATAACCAAGACAACAACAACAACGACGATAACCAAATCAACCACAACAAAAGAAAATGGGAAAACGACCAAGGAGATTATAACAACAACAACCAAAACCGCAACACTAACCATCATCAACAATGAAAGAGGGCAAGAAACCGCAATGGTATATGTTGCCGCACCAGAGAAGGCGAGGTTATGCCGAACCTACCCACTATGTAATCGATGTAAGTATCATCACACGGGTCTTTGTCCCGCTATGCTACAAGTGTCAAAACTAGGACACCATGCCGTGAATTGTAGAGGCAAGACTATAGTTACGTGCTTCGGATGTGGGGAGCAAGGACACTATAGAAATCAATGTCCTCAAAACCAAGGTCAACAAGTCGAAGGTGCTCATGGGAATGTTTATATGTTAGAAGGAGGAGGAGGAGCTCGTCAAGGTATCAACGACGCGGAAGACTCAAGAAGTTCGGAAACTAACAGTCTTAATTCTCCTTATGTACTATGTCGTACTAAGTTTATGTTTTCCATCGATCCGAATCTTTATAACCTAAGATGTAATTCGCTTGATAAACCACTCGTTGTAAAATACTCTCATCTATCGTACTTTATTTTCTTCCGATTTGTTATCATTTACGAGGATTTTAGTTCTTTTACTTTAACTATCATTTTAACGACACTTCTCCATGTCCTCTCTCCTCGATGTTCATCACAATTTTAACATCATTGACTCAACACCAAACAACATATGAGTCGATTAGTCCAAGCATTGCATAGTTACTCCTAAATTATACATAGCCCGATCACCTATGTCTAATTCAGAAGAATCATGCAATGAAGGGAGTAGTAGTCTCATATGAGTAAGCAATTCCGAATCGAGCCAAATTTTCAAAAGATTTTCTTCAAACCACTTGTTTCAGCTTGATCCGCGTGCAGTTCTTGTTTGATGAGTTGCAAAGATCGAGCTAGAAACAAGTCGTTACCTAAACCGATTTAGCCTAATCTCATGACAGTTCTTGTTTGATGAGTTGTGAGATTAAGTAAAATCGGTTACCAAAAAGTCTTTTGAGGGTTTTGCTCGGGAATGGGAAAGTTTGCCACATCAAACCCTAAACCCGATAGACTAACACGAATCAATTCGTGGACTGAATTCCTTTTTGATGGGCGAATGTGACAACCCGTACTTTCGTGTCATTTCGACACAATTCATGTCTCATTATTTCAACATTTATAGTAAACTTGGTTTACTTGTTTCAAATTGCAGAACCTTGGAGGTTTAGCGGCGAATTCATGATCATGACATCACGTACATTTCATATGGACTATGATTAGTCTACATTTCATTGACATCATGTGCATCTCATTAGTACATTCACGACATTTCATTTCACCTTCAACGCGTAATTTTTATATTTAATAATCTTTATCGCGTGAGTTTTTATTTTAAATATTTAATCCGTTACTTTCAAAAATGATCCCGAGGTATTTTTAAACTTACATTTAGTTCATAAAAACTATATTTTTAGTTTTCCTAGTGGTTCGAATTTATTTGGTACATAAATCGTTAAAATTAAATTATTACGACGTTTTTCTTACAAATTATACGATAATTATTTTATCACCCAAATTTCACAAGGAATGTATTTTTACAATTTTATTACCTCATTACATTCTATTTTGATCTATTAAAAACTTACTTGTACCAAAAAGTTACATTTAACTACACTTTTTACTTATACATTTTATCAAATTCTACACAATTATACACAAGTTATTAAAAAGAAAAAAAATATTTGAGAAACAAGTTTCCCCAAAATCCGGCCCTATTGGGGTGGTAATTAATATTTGGTGAGAATTTTCCTTGAGTGCATGTATCTATACTCCAAAGACTTATTTCATTCATAACATAAAGTCTTACACATTCATTTTTCTCATTTTCATCCAAATATTCACATAGTTAAAAACATTTCTCTCTTCCTTTTGGCTTCTCAAAACCGGTTCTACATTCAAGAACACAAGGGATCAAAATTTTTATCAAGTTTAAGTGTTAAACAATCTAGTGTATACTCTTTATAAGGTTTTGAAATAAAAACCAAGAGTATTTAGGCTAATCCTTGTTACCTACACCTCTTCATTATCACTAGTAAGCATGTTTTTATCATTTTCAAGTTTCCTTTTCATTTTCATATGTTTCTTTTCATTTTTGGAGCTTATATGCATGTTATGTGATTTATACCATTTTTCTTATGATTTTTGAGTTATATATATAATTATGGTCATCCTATAAATATTCCCATGGTAATCTTTGGTCTTGATGGTGATTAGGAACCCATGACACCCTAAGAAGGTGTATGGTAGGATTAGATTAGCTTTGGAGTTGATTTACATTTGGGACCTACTTTGTAAACTCTGATTATTTTATTAAATCAAACGATGTATTTTCCAAACGACACTTTAGGTCGCTCAATATAACTGTGATTGTGATGCTATGACAATCAATCCCGTGAATTCCATTCCACCGCAAAATGTAATTTGGGGTGTGATGATGGTTTAAACGTTTCCGTATGTGATACTTAAATATTTAGCTTGCATCGTTAACGAAAAATACCACAGCTCTGAGGAGGTAAGAACATATGTTACAACAAAAAACGAAATATCAGCTCTGTAAATTAGAGCCAACAAGTACCTGATGACAAGATCAATGCCAAAAAGTTGCTTCACTGCATCAATATTTACACTGCACAATTAAATAACAATAACAGATATCAACGATAGAACACAAAACATTCCATATAATTTTAGCTTTTCTTACTTACACACCAACGTACAATGTACACAAAATCTATCTTACAAAAAACTATACCATATTTTTGAGATTCCACAAACTATCAATGTATATCATTACACAATCATTTAATCGAGCATTTTCAAAATAAAAAAGAGATTGAAACCAACATATATCAATTATACAACCTGGAACTTGGCGATCTGAGAAAGTAATAGAAATGGATTTAGGTTTTGACATACCAAGTCGATGGCGACTATTTGTGACAACGGTGGTCGCGTCGGCCGATGGAGGAGTATAGAGGGTGGCGGCGCCGGAATGACGATGTCCGGTTACATGGCGGCGACCAGAGGAGTTTAGGGTTTAGAGATATGATATGTGTGTTAAAATGAGTTATTGGGTTATTTATATACTTGGGACAAAGGATGTAATTTTTATAAATTTAAGGGTAAAATGGTCATCACAAATTTATTTTACTCAATTGAAGACAAGAATTTCAAGTTTAATGTCTAGAAGAGCTATTTTTTTTGTTCGCTACGTCGAACTGACATTTGTGACAAGTATGATGCTTTAATAGGTTATTAGCCCAAATCTAAATGCAGCAACATACTTTGTTACAAAACGAAATAAGGGTCATAATAATCTTCTATGCATAAAATAGTTTAAGTTACAACATTAGAAAATAATCAATCAAATTGTGATAAAACATTGCAGCAACAATACACATTGTGCATTGCAATATCCAAAGGTGTTAACTTGACCAAATGTTTTCACATTAAAACTTCAAAAAATTCAAAGGAAAGAAGTTTTGTAATCACAGACAATGGAATTTGTAATCACTAGCTAATTCTATCTATTACGGAGTAAAAACGCAAAAATACAAACAGACAATGGAATTTGTAATCACAGAATATTGGGTTTGTAAGTTTGAATATGGTAAGTTAAACTATAGTTGTAAGGCATGTGCATGGTGTTCAGATTTGTTTTTCGTATTAGCGATACAATATAATTGTTGAGTCACAAACAAATCGACAAATGATAATTCATATAACTGAGAAATATGACACTTAACTTTATCGTTAGTGTTCTGATAGAAAATGATCTTACAATATACTGTATTAGGGCCCGTTTGGTTTGTAGGTGGGTTTAGGATTAAGATTTGGATTTGGATTTGAATTTGGTTTAGAATTTGGATTAGGATTTGAGGTAAGAGAGAGAAAATAATATTTAAAGAGATATTATATATTAAAATATAAATATAAATAAAAATATATCATATGCAAAATAATAAAAAAAGAAAACTGTGAGTGGAGATGTAAAAGGGCCCACACAAATATGATAAAGAGAGAGAAAACCACCCCTTTTACTTAGGAATTCTGCATGCCTGAGTATCTTGATTTAATCCCAAAAGTCAACAGTGACATTTCACACCAAACAACAATTTTCTTCTTTGAGTCCCAATTTGAAGTCAAAGCACCCCAACCAAACGCCTCCTTAATTTTGATGTACGTACATCCTGTGTGGCAAACCGTGTCAAGAAAGTCTTTGGTCGTTTTTATTTTTTATTTATTTTTTGTCTTTTTAGAAAATTCATTATCCACCGACCTCATCATCACTTTAGAAAAAGATTTTCCGAGTAAATGCGACCAAAAGAGACGTCCAATTGCAAAGCAATACTCATTGTTATTCGAATGATTTTGCATAAATAACTCTACAAATGATAATTCATACAAAGTGAATTAGCTATTTAACATTGATTTATTTAGAAACTGAATTAGCTAGTTAACATTGATTTATCTGTTTTTCTTTTCGTCTCATCAAATATAAATTACAACAGTACAAAAAAGGTTAGCTTTGTTTCTACGTAACCATAATATACACAGTTGATAATTGGAAGGAAAAAAATTGATTTGTTTTCTAATACGAGTAAAAATCATCCAATACAAGACAACATAAATGCTAATATGCTATGCACTTGCTTTCCTTCATCATTGTACGAAAGTATCTAACCCTAGATTAAGTAACTTATTAAATAGGAGAATAAGATACACAAAGCACCCCCTCTAACGGCTATAATGACTCATCAGCAGAAATGAAATAGACTTCAGCAGAAATGAACGTTTTGGAACTTTAAACCATTTATGCTTTGTCCATGATTAACCTCTGTGATAAGTGTGCAAAGAACATAACTTGGAAGCCATTAGCAATTGATAGAATGACATGTTTGCCACAGATTGATACCCCAAAATTTAACATTCCCCCTTAATCTGATTGGCAAACATATCAAACAATATCAATTTTTCACACAAGAATTTATGCTGATAAACAGGGAGGTTTTTAGTAAGTATGTCTGCAGTTTGGTTTGAAGAGCAAATCTTTTTTGCACTTATAACACCTCTTGCAATTTTTTCCCTGATGAAGTGAACATCAATTTCAAAGTGTTTTGATCTTTCATGGAAGATGTGATTGACAAGAAGTTGAAGAGTCGATTTGTTATCACGTAAAAGATTAACAGAAGATTGATATCATCTTTAGATCTTTTAAGATTTTTGAATCCAATAATTTCACGAGAAGCGAGACATAGATCTATACCGCCTCGTGGAAGATTTTGAAAGAGTGTTTTGTTTTTACTTTTCCATGAGATCAAACAATCATTAAAGAAAACACAATAACCGTGATGATTTCCGGTTTTCTTGCATTTAGCCCATCAAGATCACTATATCCTTCAAGATGATTTTCGAATTGTCAAATTGTACCTTAGACCTTTTCCTGGAGCTCCTTTTAGATATCTCAGAACATTGAGGGCACATTCTAGATGAGATTTTAGGGGAGAATGCATATATTGTGCCAGACAATGAACTGAGTATGAGATGTCAGGTCTTGTATGGGTAAGATACATAAGTTTCCCAATAAGCTTTTGATAGCCAGTGATGTTGATAAGTAAGGGATCATCAGCAGTGGGAATGTATGGAAGGACGGAGTTGGGTTCCATAGGAGTGGACACAGGTTTGCACCCAAGAAGACCAAATTCTTTGAGGAGTTCCAGACAATATTTTCTTTGGGTGAGACATATGTCATTCCCAATTTTTAAAACCTCAATGCCAAGAAAATATTTTAAGTTTCCCAAGTCTTTGATATGAAATTTTGATTTTAGAAACTCTTTAAATAGGTTTATCTCATCAATACAGTTTCCAGTAAGGACAATATCATCCACATAGACAAGCAGAGCAATAAACTTGTTATTCTCTGTTTTAGTGAACAAAGAGTGATCATTGACAGATTGAACAAACTTATTTTCCTTTAAAACACTAACAAGTTTTTCATTCCATTTCCTGGGAGCTTGTTTAGGCCATATAGAGACTTGACAAGTTTACAAACTTTATTCTTATTGTTCTCATTACAGAACCCCTTGGGGATGGTCATATAGATATCCTCATCAAGATCTCCATACAAGAAAGCATTATTAACATCAAGTTGAAAAAGAGGCCATTTGTTTTTTACAGCTAAGACAATAAGACATCTAACAGTAGACATTTTCACAACAGGAGAGAAAGTTTCATCATAGTCTATTCCTTCTCTTTGGTTATAGCCTTTAACAACTAATCTAGCCTTGTATTTATCAACTTCACCATTGGCTTTATATTTGATTTTAAAGATCCATTTGTAACCAATGGGAGTTCTATTAGGAGGTAGATCGGTTATATCCCAAGCATGGTTTTCATTTAAGGCCTCAATTTCGTAATTCATAGCATCAACCCAATTACTATCAAGGATAGCTTCTTCATAATGTAGGTTCAATACTTTTATTAAGACTAGAAGCAAAGCAATAATTTTCTTTGTTAAGATTAGAGTAATTAACAACCTTTTCAACACCATATTTGACTTTTCCTTCTACAATAAAGTCATTAAGATTATCGGGCAACTTAGAAACTCGGTTGACCTTCTAACAAGAGTGGTGGCAAGCCTCTTTCTTGTTCAACAAAATCGGTGATGTATCGCCAGAATCGGAAGATGCATCGCCAGGATGTGATTCATGTGATATGGTGCCCTCGTGGTGTGTATTATCATCTATAGATGTTGCAACCGGTTCATCAATCCTAGTAGGATGACTTACCACAGTGCCATCATCATAGGATGTCACTCTCCTTCATCATTGGGACTTATTTGTGAGTCAAAGAAATTTTGTGATTTAAATCTTTAGGCACATAAGTTTCAACAAAAGGTTTTGACAAAGAATTTTTATTTTGAAGGAAAACAGTTTCATAAAATTTGACATCTCCGGAATAAAAATATTTTTGTTTCTAAGCTCAAGAGTTTGTAACCTTTTTCTCATTTGAATAGCCAATAAAGACACTTTTTCGCACCTACTATCAAATTTATCGAGATGTTGAGAATGGTGGCATAGCATAAGCAACCAAAGACTCTAAGGAGAGAGAGTGAAGGGTCATGCCCATACACAAGGAAGAAGGGAGACTTGCGGACAACACAAAAGAGGGTAACCTGTTTATGACATAAGCAGCAGTTAGAACACATTCAAAGCCAAAGATATAGAGGTAATTCCCTCAAACATAAGGGATCTAGCCACATTAAGGAGATGCCTATGTTTCCTTTCTCTAATACCATTTTGTTGAGGTGTGTAAACACAAGAGGTTTGATGTAAAATTCCCTTTTATGAAAGAAGTGTTGAAGTTTGTTATTGAAAATTATGTCCCGTTATCACTTCGAATATCTTAACATTGTGCTCAAATTGATTTGATAGCATATGAGTAAAGTTAACAATGGAAACATAAACGTCATCCTTCCCCTTAAGCATATAAACCTGCATCGCCCTAGAATAGTCATCAACAATGGTCAAAAATATTTGTAACCATCTCGCTAGTGACTTTATATGGTCCCCATACATCTAGATGAACAAGTTGACCAATTTTAGTTGATTTATGTTCGCTAAAGGAAATGGTTCCTGGTTTGTTTAGCTTTATTGCAAGTATCACAAAGATGGTCGATTCGAGATTCCATCAAGATTAAGTGTGGATTTAAGATATGTAGGACTTGGTCGAGGATGACCAAGTCTTTGATGCCGAGATTTCTAGAAACATGACAAAGTAAATGCGCTTATTAGAAGCAATCTTACATGTGGAATCAATATCAAACATATATAACCCATTGCATTGTTTACCAATCCCCACAATCCTTTTTGATGTAAATCAGATATAGCAATTAGATTCATTAAAGCCAACAAACATTTTATTGTCTCTAGCAATCTTATGAAGCAGACAAACAGACCGACATTGTACTCGTGAACAACCGTAACATCAAAAGAGTTAGGTCATTATTGAACTTTAAATCACCAATTTTAGTAATTAAGGCCTGAGTACCATTGGGATGACCAACGGTTAGACCAAGATTTGAAATGTCAACAACATTAATTAAATTTTTTGCAGAAACAGTCATGTGCTGATTTGCACCAGAGTCAACAATCCAACCAAGACTTATGTTTCCAGATAAGATTTTAGTGTTGTTGTTAAAGAATTGATCAAAGTTTATGTTAAACTTGACACTGCCATTAAAGAAAGTTCCTGAAAAATTTTTACCTGCTACGTTGGCATTAGCAGAAGACACATTGTTGTCATTGCTGCACTCATAAGTCCGGAGAGTCGCTCATTAGACAAAGAGACGGAGAGTTGCTATCTCCATTATCGGTGGAAAGATTAGTGTCGCAGAAACATTGTTATCTTTGAAGGGTTTAGAATTAAAATTCCTTTTAACATATCCAGCAGGATAACCAACCGGATCATAACACCTATCAACAGTGTGACCGTGTTTTTGCGTTAGTACATTTGAGATTCATGTTTGGTCCTCGTTGTTTGAGTATTACCAAGATTAAAACCGAACTTTTAAAATTGTTGTTGTTAAATCCTTTTTGTTATCAAAAATTTTCTACCATCGAAGTTTTTGCAAAGAAAAGTCGTAGCATTGGGTTTAGCGAGCTATTCCCGGATGAAACATTTCGTGAGATTCTTCTCCGAGACAACAGAAAAGCGCTTTGACATTAGGCAAAGGATCTCTGGTTAAAATATTGCTTCGATGAGAACATAGGAGTCATCAAGACCCATAAGAAATTGCATTAACTTGATTAGTCGATTGTGTTTTCAAAATGTTTTGCGACCTCACAAGTGCAAGGAGGCAAGCTAATCATACAATCAAATTGTTTCCATAAAGAGTTAAGATTGTTATAATAATCGCAAGAGAGGACCCACTTTGACTAAGAGAGTTTATATTTTATGCAAATTAAAGATAGTGAACCATCAACCTTATCATAGGTATCTTTAAGATCATTCCACATTTCATAAGCGGTTTAGCATATATAGCACCAAAGAAATAGTTCGTAGTGAGAGAGTTAAGAATCCAAGTAACCACGACGAGTTACAAGTATCCCATTGATTAGCAAGACTAGGGTTCGAATTATCTCTTATGCAAGTACCATCAATAAACCCTAACTTATTATGGTTCCTTAAGGCAAAGGTCATGGCCATATTCCATATTTTGTAATTTTCGGCCCAGTGAGTTTGATAGTAATAATGGGAGTACCATTTGTGTTATTGGGTGTAAATACAAAGCATCACCAAAGGATAAGCTTTTCTCTGGAAGAACCACCACCACCAATATTATCATCACCAATAGCCATAATACAAACAATAAGATGCATGATATGATAAGATAGACAAAGGCACGCATGTAAATAAAAACAAGAGCATATAGACGGATAAAGAAATAAATAAGACTTTGTAATTAAGAAACAACAAGCACCAAGCTCGTGAACTGGGTAAACCAGTAGCGGTATTCATACCACCTGAGGTGGCGATCAAGATGTTAGTTTACCCGCTTGCACCCACAAAGACTTAAGTCTCGCTTTGTTTGAAGAAGAGATTAGACTTAGACTTACAGAGCAATATGCAGCGGAAAGAACAAATCACAATAAGAAATAACCAGTGATTATGCCAATAGCAATAACCACAAACCACCAAGTTGTTGCTGAAGAGATGTCCCCAAGTTTTCACAAAGAAACCCTTGGATGTAGAATCAATAATGATTATGAGCCTGACTCTCTGATACCATGTACGAAAGTATCAACAACAACAAGTAAACAGATGAACTTTTATTCAAACCTAAGCCTCAATAGTCGGCTTAGATTATATCAACAATAGTATCCAAAATGTTACAAGATTAGATTAATGTCAATGAGACAATAATCATACAAATACAAAGAAGAGACAAGATCAGTGAAATGATCAAAGAGAAGAGAAGAGTGTGAGAAAATGACTGCACACACTTGTGTATCTAACCCTAGATTAAGGAACTTATTAAATAGGAGAATAAGATACACAAAGCACCCCTCTAACGGCTATAATGACTCATCAGCAGAAATGAAATAGACTTCAGCAGAAATGAACGTCTTGAAACTTTAAACCATTTATGCTTTGTCCATGATTAACCCCTATGATAAGTCTGCAAAGAACATAACTTGGAAGCCATTAGCAATTGATAGAATATCATGTTTGCCACAGATTGATACCCCAAAATTTAACAATCATCTTCCTACATGTGCTTTCGGTGCAAATACTTTTTCCCACAAGACCCATTGCCAGGAAAAATGACAAAAAGGAAAAAAAAGATGTTATCACTTTACCCCTAAAAGACCACAATATCTACCCATAATATGATTGTAGTTGTAGACTAAAAAAAACATTTCAAATAATAGTTAATAATAATATGACTGTTTTATTTCAATAGAATATTAGTAGATACTTTCTCCGTCCCAATCTATTGAAGACATTTGTAGAAATATAGTGATGGTAATTACATATGCATACAACTTGTTTATTTTTATAGTTCAAGACATTTGTAGAAATAAAGTGATAGTAATTATTAATGAATAACATACAGTGTCATTAGAGTGTTAATACCTACTGTGTTCATTGATTTCATGAGGCATATAACTACATATCGAGTTCAAAGGTTATAGGTGTCAAAATTTGGGTAACCCAGTGATACTAATTGTCATTATTACTAATTAAATACCTAGTTTGCATAGCAACAAGAAAATACCTTTATTTTCTTGAAGCACGTTTCACACTGAACACAATTCACATGAGGCAACTGTGTAGGTATTATAAAAGTTGTTTGCGGCATAACTTAGTGGGTGTTTGGGGTTGCGTTTTCACAGGGATTATCTGCTTATTTCATTTACAAAATGCAAAAAATCTGCTTGAAGTGTTTGGAAAAGCAAAGTCAATAATTGATTAACTGTGTTATAAAGCCTCCAAAACGTGGTTTTGTAGCGGTATGTGAAGACTTGCTTTTGGGAAACGCATTTATTTTCCTTCAACAAAATTACCTTACTGCCATTATTTGTTTTTTGCCTCTTTTACACAGTGTCCATTTTTGTCATTTTATGTGTTAAAGTATCAAATGCTATAATTTGCCAAACACTCATATAACCGATTATCTGATTATTGCGATTTCAAACAACATAATCAAATCCAAACACCATGTCTCAAAATCATGTTTTGTAACAGCTGATTATCTGATTACCCGTTTTCAAAACGAATAATCTATTTCAATAAGCAATCCCAAACACCCCCTTAGCTGAATGTTAATACGGCAACTAGAACTCGATGCTAGAAATTTAAGTGCAGCAAAATAGTTTAAAACAATTAAGGGTCATAATAATCTTCTATGCATAAAATAGTTTAAGTTACAGAATTAAAAAATAATCAATTAAACTGTGATAAAACATTACAGCAACAATACACATTGTGCATTGCAATATCCAAAGGTGTTAACTTGACCAAATGTTTTCACATTAAAACATTTAAAAATTCAAATAAAAGCAGTTTTATATGAGCTTTAATACCAAATCAAACTATTCGACCCAATTCACATGAGCTTTAATACCAAATCACACAATCTGACCCAATCCACATGGGTGTACTTTGACCTTGATGCAGGAAAGTCAATATCATCAAATTACACCAATTCAATCAAAACCCCTTACATGCACGTGTAATTTGATAGTTTTTAATAGGCAACGATTGGCATGTCCAATATTAGTCTACCTAGTCAAGACACACTAAAATGCTGTTGCGGCATAAGCAAAATCTTTTCTACTTTCGTGTTTAGTTATTTACAACATTGTCGTAGCAATAAAAAATACTGATCGTGCAATCGCAAGTTCAAACATATATCATCACAAGGATGAAAGTTATGACCCAAATTACTCACTAAAAAGTGATTTCTCAACCTGATATAAAGACTCATACCAATAACAAAGGAGCACTGATTCTTTTAACAAAGACACAGTAATCAAAGGAACATAAACAAATTATTTCATCTTCATATATGCCACCGGTACCCACTCCACACCACTCTAAACATTCAAATTTCATCGGCACTTGGTGGCCATTCCGTTGGAATGCTCCACAGATTACCAATAATTTAGCACGGAGATCTTTTTTCTTTATCTTGCTTTATCTTTTTACCCAAAGACTTGAACAAACAATCCTATGACTTGTTAAAGTTTGTTAAGGTGTAATCTTGGTTGTTGGGTTGACTAAATGACCAAAATCTCTATAACATAATGATGTAACTCCATACCTGTCTGAAACGAGGTCTCGCTGAGGCTGATCAAGGGCTTATAAACGATTCATAAGTTTTATCATGGGTCAAAACAGGTTGGATCGGGCTGATTTGCATACTTTTTTCTCAATTTTTTATAAAATAAATAAAAAACACCTTGAGCTGATATGCAGTGCATGTAAATATACGACCCGATTACCCACTGAACAAGTAAAGAGTCAAACTGATAGAAAGGCAGACAAACATAGATTCTTTAATCAAAGATAGAATACACCCCACAATTACATGTGGATGTTGGTCAATAGCAAGCTCAAGAATGATATAAATCGTATAACAAAATAACAAATAGATTCGATCAATATGATGAATTATATGACCCAGTTACCCACTCCACACAAGTCAGACCATTCAAATGTCATTGCCGGATATGAATGTCAATCGATTATCATCATTGGACTTTCAAACATTTGGCGGGCGTTTCTCTCGATTGCTCCACAATCCTGGATCAATCACTCTTATAGCTCTCATCATCATCATCATCATCATCATCATCATCATCATCATCATCATCATCATCATCATCATCATCATCATCATCATCATCATCATCGTCATCATCATCATCATCATCATCATCATCATCATCATCATCATCATCATCATCATCATCATCATCATCATCGTCATCAAAATCATCATCATCATCATCATCCTCTTTGAAAAGTAATCCCGAATCTACCACATCATCCTCGTATACCAAACGCAACCCATAACTCGTAACATTATCTCCATTATGAAATTGAAGTTCCACAATATCATTCACTTCCACCACTAGTGTTTTATCATTAAGTGGATAAAAAATGATGAACATGGAAAGGTGATAATACACCCAATGACGGAATGGATGCTCTTTTTTTTTCGTTTTATTATTAATTACTGGACAACGCCACTTCTCAAATTCATCATCACATTCATCATCATCATCCTTGTCTCTGTTAGCACATAAGATGAGACCACATATCTTGTTATTAGGTGCCATAAAAGATATAACATTTCCACTCTTTTCGTAACTAGTACACCAATTAGGTAACTTCTTCCCCGAGAGACCAATGTGTAATCCTTCAATACTCGTGAGTGGTTCCTGTATAGCGTTCAGACATATTAGTTAATAGTACATGAAAATATATATGTGATGGAAGAGGTTGCTTACCTTGAAAACTTTGGAACGAAAAGTATATGCAGTTTGCTCTGGATCAAATGGCAACACAGCTAGTGACGGACAGTTAATTGCATCTATAAATATCAATTCTGATGGAAGAGGCGGAAGCAGTCCTAACTCAGAACAATAATCTACGTTAAGTGTCCTCAGTTTCGAAAGGTTGCTAAAGCTCTCAGGAAGACTAGAAAATGTGTTTGCTGAAAGGTCTAGTTCAGATAATGACTTCAAATTCTCAATACTACTTGATACTTCCGAAACATCACAATGGATCATGGTTAATACACTTAGGTTCCTTAGTCCTGTAACTTCCTTGAAACCTTCGGATCCAAGGTTTACGCAATTTTCCACCCTAAGACTCGTCATACGTTTTAACTTAGAACAATTTGAAGGAAAATTTACTAGGTTTTCGCAATTAACCACGCGTAACTCTTCAATGAGTGGAGGAAGATCTGGAATGGACTCTAAGTTGGTGCATTCAAATAATTCTAATTTGGTCAATTGACCGAGTCGGCAAAGGCTATTAGGAAGGCTGTTGAGTGGGCTGCAACTTATATAAAAGTGTGTTAGTGAAGTTAGACTACCATCTTCAAGTGACATCTCCAATATGTTTCGGAGGAAAAGTATTTGAAGAGACTTTAACTTGCCCATCGCTTCCCACGGGAGCTTCTTCAACCTTATGCAACCACTTAGACGTAATTCAACAAGTTTTTGGAGGCAACTAATAGAGCTATCCAACTCTTCCAAATTTTCACATCCATACAAATTAAGTTGCTCAAGATTCTCGAGCCCAGTGAAACCTTCGATCTTGATGAATGACTTTGAATTCTCCAAGTTCAGAATCTTCAGCTTTTTAAAACTCTAAAAACACAAATACAATAAGCTATAATTATTACTCCAAGTTCAGAATCTTCACCATATTCACCAATTTTGTCATTTTTATAATTCCATATCCCCAATTTTTTATATTTGAAATCACAACATCATTTATTTTTTTATTATTTGAAATGACATGCATTACATTTCTCTATTATGCATTACAGTATATTCTACAGATTAACATAAGTGTACTTTATGATTAGTCTTTATCAATGAGTTTGAACAGCTCATTACCAGATTCTTCAGCTTTTTATAAGATAACTTTGCAAACACAAGTATAACTGATTTTAGGATGCATTTGGTACATGGTTTTTAGAGGTTTTGGTTGACCGACAATAAGAATCAATTAATTTATTTTGGGCTCACATGAAGGCAAAATTTCGCAATATCTGACCCTCATCAAATTATTATTATTATAATTTTTTTTTTATTATTTTTTTTTATAAATCTATCACTTTATTAAAAACTCATAAAATTTACAAAAAATTAGTGGAAAGCCGAGAAACCAACTGGGCCCCAAAAAAAATCATCTATTACTTTTGGTAGGGTGAGATTGGTGTGTAAAAAGGTTTAGATTTGATAGGAAATAGAAGAGAGAAAAAAGTAATACCCAACAGATAAATTTGTTTATATGATAGACTAAATAGAACATAATATAAAAAGCAGAAAATGAAAATAATAATAATAATAATAATAATAATAATAAAGTGATGTTATAATAAAAAAAAATTTAAAAAAAAAAATAATAATAATAAAATGAGATTATATGATGGGACCCTCGACCATATTCATCAATATATATTTTAAGACTTACATCATATTTTTTATCGATGATCATAATTTGTGCGTTAAAGTTCTGCACTGCATAACATCAGAATGCACAAATTATGATATACGCGTTAAAAGATGCATGAAGATCATTCCAATATTTTAATGAACAACATTCTTTTCTATGATGATGTATGTGCATTACTTCATCAAAATACTCTAAAATCAAATATGTTTTCTTTATCATTAGTCTACATACATCTTTTATATAATAGGAGTAATTATTTTTATGTGACAGTTAAAAAGTTTAGTGACTACTATTTTTGTACATGACTATCAGAATCAGTAAATCACAATTATATCCATTGCAAATGTTTTGGTTGAAGGATATGAGAGTAAAGGTATGAAAGTATAATTGTAAAACCATAATTGTGAAAAGAGGTATATTTGGTTGGTGATTCTTGTAAGGTTATTTACTTTTCTCTTTTTTCAACCTCAAATTCTTTATTAACTTATATATTCATTCTTATTTTTTAATAATTTATCTTAAGTTTTTTTTATATGTATATACTTCTCTCAAACCTATATGATTCACTAAACACATCAAACAACAATTTATAAATAATGATTATATGTTTCCATTCCATCTAAACATCAAATTCATAGCCATAATAATTCATATATGCATAAACGCACCCTAAGAGTGTAAGTACGCCCGAATTTATATTATATCTTATATGTATACAAATATATTCTTTTATATAATCTATTTGTTTATATAGAAATGAGAACACGTGTGAAAACATACGAAGGAGTAAAAGAAAAAGTTAGAGATTAATATTGCAAAAACAAATGTACAACATCATGTATGGGCATAAATTTCAAGTCATAAAAACTTGATATGTGTAAATTAATTCTTATAGTGTGCAAAGCAGTAAATCACCTCCTTTTCAATATTAACAAAATTGACTAAAATGTCTTATGGTCTTAACAAACATATAGGATGTTGTCGACTAATTTGTAAAACTATTAAAATGTTTCATCTATATATAATTTTTTAGACTAATGCCAATGGGAGGTTGCAAGGCAACCACAACTCCCTAGCCAACCACAAATTGTGGTTGGGGTGTAATTTTAGAGAGAGAAATCTGAGTTGACGCTGACGTGACGGGGTTGCTTTTGTGAAAATGTGGTCACCATTAACATTAGTCTTATGGTTTTAACAAACTAGTACTCCCTAAATGATATAGTGAGAGGGTTGCTATTTCTAAATAAAAAATCTCAAACATACAAAAGCAGAGTAAAAAGAGACTGAAATAGGTTCGTAACTGCACAGTAAGCGTATAAAATAAAACCACGTTAGAAATGAAAATGAGATGCATGATCATACCTTGTCTCCTTCCCATAGTTTTTCCAATTTGCTATTTTTCAATATAAGAACCACCACGTTTCCCATATCAATGTTGTCTAGACTTTTGCAAGGGAACCCTTTCCATTCCAAGTATTTCAAATGTTTGAAAGAGAAGCAAGCTGACATGTCATCATTTGAAGAAGATGACCATTTTAGTACTTCAGAATTATCCAACTTAATGAATCTCAGATTACTCATCCTTTTGAAGGCGTCGACTTGAACAGTTGCCTTCTCTTCATTCCAAGAGCTATCCAATTTAATGCTTCTAATTGAATCTGTTCCCTAGTATAGAAAAAAGTAAAGAATTATAATTAGTTTTAGTAAACTACTATATACAGTATATGTTTGAAGTAATGAATCATAACTTAGATACTTACCGAACAATCTCCCAACACACGAACCACATCCCTATACCCAATCAATCTAGTACGTTTTCCAGGCTCATCCACATTTTCTTGGCGGACCACTTCTTGGCCCATTTCCTTAATCACGTTATGCAACAATAAATCCTTCTGCCCCCAGTGTATTGCGGACTCTTCGCATTTAACTAAAAATCTATAAATGAGATTTTGAATTTCAAAATCTGGAAAGAAGTCTTCCTCTTGTAATACTTTGACGATTAGATCTTTACTCATTCCATGAAAGAAACATGCGATATCCAGAAATAAATTCTGGGCTCTTTTAGGAAGTGAATCATAGCTTATTCGCAGCTTCTTTTGAGTATCTTCATGAGGAATTCTTTTCAACATCTCCAACATGCTTGGCCAGAGATTCCTATCATAAACTGTGAAATGGCGACTCCAGACCTCAAGAACCAAGGGGATGCCTCCAGCACACCACACTATTTCATCTACAAATTCCTGGCCGATAGGGTCGCCTTTTCCAATGAGTCCAGTGAAAAGTTCAAAAGACTCTATTGTGTCCAGCAATCTTATGTTGTAGGGAGTGTGTGGTAGGTTACTAAGAGACAGCTTATTCCTTGTCGTCACAATTATTCTACTTCCATTTTTGAATGGGACCAAATGATTAATACCTAATGCTTGTAGCTGTTTAAACTCATAAACATCATCAAGTATCAAAAGAACCTTTTGACCACTTAACAACTTAATTAACTTTGCAACTCCATCACTACCTTTAAACTTATTTTCCCCTGCCGTTAGACGATAAATGACATCCCTCTGCAGTTTAACCTCCCCATTTTGACCCGTGTATAAACCATGGATATTTTCGATAAAACAACTGACATCGAAATCTATAGCAATTCTGTCATACACAGCTTTGACAATAGTGGTTTTACCTGACCCACTAATTCCAAGAACTGCAACATTGGAACAAGCTTGGTCATCTAACCTTAATGCTGAAATTACATCTTGTGCTCGTGAATCTATCCCAACACGATGCTCTACATAACATAGTTGTTGCGGATTTCGCATTTTTTTGACATCTTTTATAATTTCCCGTTTCAATGTCCCTTCGTCCATCCTGACAAATTCAAAAGAAAGATTCATTACCGACCTCATGTGTGTACATAAGTTGCCAAACACATAAATTGATTTGTTCAAATATATTACGATTACTTGTATGTTAAGATATTTATACAAGTTGTTCTTCTTATATCATCATAATGGAATCAACATGATATCAATTTCAAAAAGTTAAAGGTTAAGCCAACTAAAAGGTGATAAAATTGTTCCACAAAATTTGGTGTAATGTTTGAAGTTTACCAATCTTTCCAGTTTTCACCAGACTTATCACCAGCTTCATATAGGAATTGCCTCCAAATTTTAACTCTTTCGGCATTGACACTCTTCTCGTAGCTCTGGAAAGCTTCAAGGAAAGAGCCTTCTTGATTTCTTACATGAGATGGTTCGACATGAAAAAATACGGGCAAAACTTTTCTTTTTTTAAACTTAGGGTAAGTTTTCATAATGAGGACACACTCATCAAGACACTCTTTATAAGAAGCATACTTGGGGGAGAATACAACAAGATAGATCTCCGAATCCTCGATAGCTTTCAACAGCTCGGAACTCTTGTTTTCACCTTTAGGGAGCATGGTGTGGTCGCATATTGTAAATCCTTCGTGTACTAAAGCTACCTTGAGGTGACTTGCGAAGCCCTTGCCAATATCTTCAGACGCGTAATTTACAAACACGTCATACTTGGGCCTTTCATAACGTGGTTCATCATAACAATCCATATCCCTTTTCCACTTATTGGATGAAGATGAAGAGGATGGGCAAAAGTGAAATTTGTGTGTTTACTTCAGAAAACTAGGGTGTATCAATATATAGTTGCTATGGAAGAAATTGAAGTGGACGAGAATGAATCCAAATTTGCACTTTTATAAAGTGAAATAATGTGTGGTTACAACGAAGCAACAATATTGCATGTCATTGACTTTGGCATCGAAACTTCTTGTTTGTTTCTTGGTAATTTCGGACTCGGTACTTTATTTATTTTTAATTATATCTGCAATAGGCAACAAAATATTATTACTACTAACTTTCATCTTATTTCCTGGCAATTTCGTGCTCAAATTGGTTTTTTAATGTCTACAAAAATCAATGAATGCATTGTAATATTTTAAGAGGCAAGGTGTCGCTTAAAAGCATGGCGCGCTGGCGCCATGAAATGAGCCCAAGCGATGGTTTCACGCGTCGTGTGAAAAGCGTGAGATAAGGCGTGAAAAAGCGTGAAAAGGCGGCGCTTTTGGTAGGCGATACCATTTTAGAAGAATTTAAATGATTTGATTTGGGCTTGAATTTCAGTATTTGAAATTTATTTTCTACCTCGTTATTTCAAAACTTAATTCTATTTTGTGCTCATATTTGGGCTGGTTATTTGGGATTGGGCTTTAGTTATTAAAATTGCTCTTAAAAAATGATACAAAATTATAAATACATAAATATATAAATATTTTTTTGCCGCCTTAAGCACGCCTTATGAAACGCAAAGGCTTCGCAAAGGCTTGTAAGGCTTGAGGCGTGACTATGCCGCCATGCTACGCCTCACGCCTTTTAAAACATTTGGGTATACCTAATTGTTATGCCTAATTGGGTGACAGCACAGAGACCCACAATTTCATAACCACTAAACCACTGACACATCAATCTAGGCACAAAAGTAGTCACATGTTTAAGTCTCTAAATCATTTTTCATATTTTAAATAGAAGTGAAATGTGTAATGTGATGTTAACAACATTAATTCCATGCGGGCATTTCTTCAAGTTAAAGTAAAAAGTATGTTAAGTTTACCCACTTCGAGAATGAATCCACTGAGAAGAAAAATAAAAATAAAAAAACGAGAAATGTTTCAGCCACATATTTCAAATGAAGAAGAAAAAATTTCTTAATAGATACATCTTTTTTCGTAAATGCAGAAGTGTGCGGCTTTGGTTATTTATTATACTTCTCATTTTACTTTTATTTCTTATTAGATCTTTACTCTACCCATTTCACCAATTTCATTTCAAATATTAGTCAATAGTGTATGGGGGTCATATGACTACATTATTTCCATTATATATTAGTGACCACTGTAATTGTTGGATTTTGCCATTTTGGGTGTATATGGAGAAATATAGCTAATTATTGAATAAACAATTTGGACGGTAAAGGGCGTTTGGTTCACATAATGTTTTTGAAGGAATTGTAATCTTTGGAAGGAATTGTAATTTGATGTAAGTGTAATTTAAAGAATTAGAATGCATTGTAATTGTAATGTGTTGTAATTGTAATAGATGAAATCTGTCAATGTGTTTGATTGACTCGCAACATGATGTAATTCAATTTTTTTAATAAAACTTTAAAAGTTAATATAGTAACAATAATAATAACAATAATAATAATAATAATAACCCAAGACATTGGAGCACGTGCTGCTTCTCATATCTTTAGTAGGATTAGCTTTTCTATAGCTAGAGGAGTGGGAGCCCAGTTAGTATCTCGTCGTCCCACTAACTTCTTGTAAATCTTTTGAGTTTCTAATAAAGTGATGTTTATTATTAAAAAATAATAATAATAATAATAATAATAATAATCAAATAATAATAATAATAATAATAATAATAATAATAATAAATAGTAATAATAATAATAATAATAATAATAATAATAATAATAATAAAATAATAATAATATTAAAATAAATAATAATAATAATTATACAATAGTAATAAAAAATATTAATTATACAAATATAATAATAATAATAATAATAATAATAGCAATAAAATAATAAAATATAATGTTAATAATAATAATAATAAAATAATAATAATATAATAAAATAATAATTATAATAATAAAATAATAATAATAAAATAATAATAATAATTAATAATAATATAATAATATAATAATAAATAATAATACATTATTATTATTATTATTATTATCATTATTAATTATTATTTATTTATTATTATTATTATTATTATTATTAGAGTAAATTACACCGTTCGTCCTTGTGGTTTGCGTTGACCGCAGGGTTTAGTCCTTTGACCAAAAAAATTGCACCGTACGTCCTTAAGTGTGAAACGTTATGCACCGTTCGTCCCTTGACCAAAAATCGTTAAGTTTGACCGTTAAACTCGGGTAAAAATACTAAAATACCCCCACTATCTTCTTCTCTTAACCATTCCCCAAAACCACACACGCCCATTTTTTTTCCTATCTCGCTATCCCTTTCATCTTTTTCGCTTCTAAAAGAACCCACGCTTCCTCAAATTCTTCTTCTTCTGTAATCTCTATCACACCTTTCCATCTAAAACATACATCATCTCCTTTTAGAGATAATCAAAATTCACCTTATCATCTATCACTATCTCTTGGGTCAACTCAAAAGCAAGGAAAAGATATCATAGCCGATCCTTCCTTGTTTCAAACTTGTCATTTTCAAGAAAAGTCACAAGATGGCAAGGCGTGCACGAGATGAAAAGGACGATCGCCAAGAGTGGGTTTCATCCAGACTACGACCAAAGAAAAAAGAAGTAGAGACTATGACCTTGACCGCACCCAAACCAAATACCATATACACTCTTGTGTTTGACTTGACTTTTCAACATACCAAATCTATCTAATCCTAGACCCTTTACCTCCTCGGATCCACAACAATCCCATATTAACCAATCATGACTCGAAACTTAATGAAAAAAATTAAAGGAGATCTCGATTGTATTTCGTGTGGTCTTTAAAAGAATCATTAAGACTCGAAGGTCTTTTACACGAATACCTCATCACAGATCCGATTTGTACCAACTTTACGTAATGAATCTCGTAATATTTCGTGATTATTCAATGAAAATCGACCTTGAAGGTCCCTATCACGAAATTATTCCTCATCGATCCTAATCAAGACTAAGCTTCAACTTTATTCGAACTCATAAGATTAGAGTGATAACAAATGTGTTATCCTCCATTCGTGGTTCGATTCATTGAACAAAACAAGAAGGAATATACTACCGTGACACTATACGATCTTGAAGCCCTTACGATAATTTCTTGATTCGATTGGTGCTACAAACGATAGGTGTTTTAGTGGCGGTGATGATGGTGGTGGGCGTGTTGTAGGTAGAATTGATGAGGAGGCGAGGTTAGTGTTTTGGTGGTGGTGGTGATGCGTGACGCGGTGGTGATGGTGGTTTGGTGGTCGCCGATCGGCGCAAGAGAGGAGGAAGGAGAAAGTGTGTTTTAAGGGTTTGGTAAAATGGTAAAGTGTTTGAGAAAGTGTGTTTTTAGGGGCGCCGGTCAAAGAAAGAAAAGACTAATTTACCCTCATGTGCAAGTCACATGATGGGTTTTCTTGATTAAACTTAACGATTTTTGGTCAAGGGACGAACGGTGCATAACGTTTCACACTTAAGGACGACGGTGCAATTTTTTTGGTCAAAGGACTAAACCTCGCGGTCAACGCAAACCACTAGGACGAACAGTGTAATTTACTCTTATTATTATTATTATTATTATTATTATTATTATAATAATAATAATAATAATAATAATAATATCATATTATTATTATTATTATTATTTTATTTATTTTAATATTATTATTAATTATTAATTATCATTTATTATTATTATTACTATTTATTATATTGTTATTATTATTATTATATTATTATTATTTTACTATTATTATTAATATTATATTTTAATTATTTTATTATTATTATTATTTACTATTATTACTCTTTATTATTATTATTATTTTATTTTATTATTATTATTATTATTTTATTATTATTATTTTTATTATAATTATTTTAATATTATTAATTATTATTATCATTGTTTTATTATTATTATTATTTTTTAAACATCACTTTATTAAAAACTCAAAGGGTTTATTATTATTATTATTATTATTATTATTAAAGTAAACAAATTCTGAATTACAACATAATTGAAAACTTTTCATCCAACTTACTATGTAATCTAGATTCCCTCACTTGATGTAATTGTAATGACTGAATTACAATTGCAATGCAAACCAAACAGTCACTGTAATGTAATCTAAATTACAATTCCTTTCACCTTGCCAACCAAACATGATTGGAATGTAATTCAGATTATAATTACAACAAATTACAACGAACCAAACGCCCCCTAATTGTAAACACTTCGAGATTGCAATATTTCTTCATTTATGCCATTTTGCCATTTTGGGTGTATATGTAGGAACATAGCTAATTACTGAAAACACAATTTGGACGGTAATTATAAACACTTCGAGATTGCAATATTTCTTCATTTATGCCATTTTGCCATTTTGGGTGTATATGGAGGAACATAGCTAATTATTGAAAACACAATTTGGACAGTAATTTATAAACACTTCGAGATTGCAATATTTCTTCATTTATGCCGTGGGTATCATAATGTCCACAACCGCATAATTCTTAAAAGCACTAACGTTTTAAGGCACGAAAAGAAGACTAGGAACCTTAGAAATTGTTTGTTTGTGGTTCAATTGGAGCTTTGCCTTTAAACCGCTTGGTCTCGACTAAATCACAAATAGTTACACTTACAGGCTTATAGCGTTTTTGTTACAACTTCTAACTTACATAATTGCTTAATTAGAGAAATGTCTAATGAGCGCCAATAAGCTAGGAAACAATTAAAGGTAATGTCGTCTTTGTGGATTCCTAATACGCACAGGAATGCATATATCAAATGGCTAGATTAATTAGTCATGAAAATCATGGTAACTACTATACAACCTGATTGTACAATAATATGCACAGGCCGTCAATGGTGATTAACGGAGTTAGGGGTGATGGTGGTGATGCCGAGTGTAAGATAACCTGAAAATAAGAAATACGAAGACACTACGTTAGACGGAGCGCGGGGGAAGCCCCTACGAACCGCCTCCGGTGTGAGAATCAGTCATGGTGATTATGTCATGAAAGTATTGAGGTGGAGAAGATGAGATCTCCTAGGTTAAGTTAGGTTACATACCTCTGTGACGAGTTCCTTATTTATAGGCATAAGAATCGATGAAGCGATTCTGAGAGGGTGTGTGGAAGCAGTTGGAGAGGTCATGGCGATTCTGAGGGTCATGGCTAAGATCATGGTTGTTGACCGATTCTGCTTGACCGATCTCATTTGACCGATTGTTTGACCACTCGATCATACCCACGCTCATAGGTAAAGAGGCTATGACCTTTAGGCCGACCCTTGTTGGAGGGCTCCGAACGATGACGAGGCCGGGATCCGAAGCGTGACGGAGGCGGGATCTCGAACGCGTGACGGAGGCGGGCTCGAGCAAGGATGCGAGGCGAGCTCGAACAAGGACGGGCGACAGCTCGAACAAAGTGGCGGAGGCCGTGCTCGAACCATGACGGAGGCCTTGACGAAGGCCAGGCTCTGAATCGTGACAGAGGCCTTGATGGTAGCCATTGTGAATGACTTTACGCCAACATTATGTGTAGGACGAAGGCGTAGGCTTCGTCCTTTAGGAGGGTATATCATACCCTTTGTACAAATGGTAAGCTAAGTACCAGAGTGACGGTAACGCTCATTAGCAGAGCGGAGGGTACGTCATCAAGCCCCCCAGTCTAATGTTATGCATGCAAAGAGTGCATGGCTTTAGACTTATCATTGTTTTGTTAAAAACGACTTGGTAACAATTTCTAATACTATTCATTTGTCAAATCCAATATAAAAGTAGCTATACTTGTTTTTAATAGTCCACATTTGACTCAATCATGGTGGATACCTCATTAAGCCCCCCAGTCTAATGTTATGACTTCGTAGGAGGCATGAGATTAGACTTAAGTAGTCCAGAAACCCTTTGTTATATAAGGAGCGTGTGTATTAGGTTTTTCCATATAACTTTCACTTTTAGTTATAAGCGAGTTTTATTGGAACCTATTTGTACATACGCTGAGTTATCAAAAGGTACCAAGGTTTGTGTATAAACTTGACTTTGTTTTATAATGCATGACATAAAGGGGTGTCCCATGATTTTAGGTAACCGCTTGGTTATTGTCCCACGATCCCTATCTTGCCGGGAAAGCCTTGATAGGGTTGTGAACGTGAGTTTGACTTAGTCTTATGAAACCTTTGCATTAATATCTTCGAAGAGCATACCCCGAAGGGCTTAGGCCTTCGATTGGCAGATTCCCAACTGGTAACCATATCATAGATGAATGGTTTTACGCCAAAGAAGATTTTTGGAGGTTTGCCAAGTATGTCGGAATGTAGCTCCGAAGTGAGTATGAAGGGGAGACCTTCAAATTGAATGGAGGGTATATCATCAAGCTCCTCGGTCGAAAGTGATGCGTACACTTCGAATGTAATGCTTTCGACTTAAAAAAAATACTTCCCTGTGATAAATCGAACAAGGATTAATCGTTAAGTAATATAGACCTCTAAGGTTGTATATTTTGTATGTGTACGAAGCTTATGAGCTTCATTGAAATAAGTAGTAGTCCTTGGACAATTTGCTTTCTGTTATCTAGGCTGCGGCTTGTTGGACTAGTTAGACTAGTCATGAATGAATATCTACATTATGGCCACCAGGGCCTATTTTGCTTAATTTTGATTCTTCTCTTTACGTTTCATTTGAACGTAAAATTTTTACAACCTAAGGCGTATGGTAGATGCATAGCCTCATTGTGTGTAATTTCTTCACCAAGAATATAGCAATCGTATAATTTGACTGCTGACAGAGGGTTGCGACCCACTCCATCTTAATCCTTTGGGCAGCGAAAGGCTTGAAATACCTTAAGGCCATATAGGAAAGTTAATGTGAAGTTGAGATGGATGTTATGCATATGAGCAAGACGTATTGTTAGTCTTTGTACATCCCTTCGACATTGAAACTTATAAAAGCGACTTGGTGGACAAATCTTTGTTGTATTGAACGAAACAAGAGATTTGAGGGAAATGAGTTATATCATTAAGTGGGTAGGGAGGATTACATCATTTTAAGAAATGAATACTAGACGCCTACCATTAATGCTTCTTTCCCCAAGTGAGAAGAATGCAAATACATTGATTGAAAGCAAAATAAGATAAGTTTTACATCTATGAGGTTATGTAATAATATTGGCAGAGTCGAGGCTCTGTAATTGTGTCTACATAGATACACATAAATCATGTGAACAGAGGCTATGCTCTGTAATCGTCTTGACAGAGACCTATGTATTATGTGAACAGAGTCGAAGCTTCGTAATCGTGTCGAATGAGACACCTATGAACAGAGGCTATGCTCTGTAGTTGTGTCGACAGAGGCTTATGTCAGCATATGTTATGCTCCGTAGTCATATCGACAGAGGCTTATGTCAGCATATGTGATGCTCTAACAGAGGTTCTAGGAACGTAGGGTATCCTCTATCAATGTTGTACGATCTCTAATGATCATTGTGTCATAAGCAGAGGCTCAATAAAAGATCGTTTATAGTGCTCTTAATAAACATCAAAAGTTTCATATGTAGATAATCTGATTTGTAGTGAACCAGAGGCAATATAGCGTATTAGTTTCGTAGAAATCATACCAGATTGACAAAGGGTATCCTCCGTCATTAATGTACGGTCTCTGTTCACCTTGTGGTAAACATTTTGTGAAGGAAGGTTCTGGCCCTACTTGAGTGTACCATTATGTGCCCCAGTTTCTTAAATGAATCCGTGCGAGGGTTACAACGGAGGTTACCATGGAGACTGGAACAGAGGGCTAATGATTTCAAGCCTTCTTCATAGGGAAACCCATGACGAAGACTGCAACAGAGACTTCTTCTCAAAATGAACCCGAACAGAGGCTTCTACGAAGGTTATTGAACCTTCTCTCCAAAATAGACCATAACAGAGGTTGCTACGGAGACTGCAACGGAGGCTCTTATGAAGGCTATTGACTTTAAACCTTCTTATCAAAATGAACCAGAACATAGGCTCCTACGAAGGTTGTTGAGTTTGAACCTTCTTCATGAAACGAACCAAAACAGAGGCTGCTACGAAGTCTGCAACGGAGGCTCTTATGAAGGCTATTGACTTTAAACCTTCTTCTCAAAATGAACCCGAACAGAGGCTCCTACGAAGGTTGTTGAGTTTGAACCTTCTTCATGAAATGAACCCAAACAGAGGCTGCTACGGAGGCTCTTATGAAGGCTATTGACTTTAAACCTTCTTCTCAAAATGAACCCGAATAGAGGCTCCTACGAAGGTTGTTGAGTTTGAACCTTCTTCATGAAACGAACCCAAACAGAGGCTGCTACAGAGTCTGCAACGGAGGCTCTTATAAAAGCTATTAACTTTAAACCTTCTTCTCAAAATAAACCCGAACAGAGGCTCCTACGAAGGTTGTTGAGTTTGAACCTTCTTCATGAAACGAACCCAAACAGAGGCTGCTACGGAGTCTGCAATTGAGGCTATTGTGAAGGCTATTGAATTTAATCCTTCTTTTCCCAAACAGAGGCTCCTACGAAGGTTATTGAACACCATAACAGAGGTTTATACGGAGACTACAACGGAGGCTCTTACGAAGGCTATTGACTTTAAGCCTTATTTTCCCGAACGGAGGCTCCTACGAAGGTTATTGAACACTATAACAGAGGTTGCTATGGAGACTGCAACGGAGGCTATTGACTTTAAGCCTTCTTTTCCCGAACGGAGGCTCCTACGAAGGTTGTTGAGTTTGACCCTTCATCTTAAATGAAGCCAAACAGAGGCTCCTTTGAACATAACAGAGGCCGTAACAGAGAATGCTTCGTTTAAACCCGACAAAGGCAGTTGAAATGGTAAACGTAAAGTTTGTGGTTGGTGGAAAGTCTTGTAATTAGAGATAAAAGTGGAGATTTCAGTGGTGCTACCATGTGGTAACAAGGATGTAGGGAATTACGGTTGAATTCGACCGTTATTTATGGAAAAGGTTATTTGACTCGGAAAATGGGACTTATTGTTGCGGGTCCCACGGATGGCGCCACTGATTGTACAATAATATGCACATGCCGTCAATGGTGATTAACGGAGTTAGGGGTGATGGTGGTGATGCCGAGTGCAAGATAACCTGAAAATAAGAAATACAAAGACACTACGTTAGACGGAGCGCGGGGGAAGCCCCCGCGAACCGCCTCCGGTGTGAGAATCAGTCATGGTGATTATGTCATGAAAGTATTGAGGTGGAGAAGATGAGATTTCCTAGGTTAAGTTAGGTTACATACCCGTGATGAGTTCCTTATTTATAGGCATAAGAATCGATAGAGCGATTCTGAGAGGGTGTGTGGAGGCGATTGGAGAGGTCATGGCGATTCTGAGGGTCATGGCTAAGATCATGGCTAAGATCATGGTTGTTGACTGCTCGTTTGACCAAATCTTATTTGACCGCCTGTTTGACCGGCTCGATCATACCCACGTTCATAGGTAGAGGCTATGACCTTTAGGCTTCAACCCTTGTCGGAGGGGCTCGAGCGATGGCGGAGGCGGGCTCCAAGCAATGGCGGAGGCCGGGATCCGAGCTCGTGACGGAGGCCGAGCTCGAATAGTGACGAGGCGGAGCTCGAACGATGGACGAAGGGCGAGCTCGAACAAAGTGGCGGAGGCGAGCTCGGAACCATGACGGAGGCCTTGACGAAGGCCAGGCTCTGAATCGTGACAGAGGCCTTGACGGTAGCCATTGTGAATGACTTTACACCAACATTATGTGTAGGACGAAGGCGTAGGCTTCGTCCTTTAGGAGGGTATATCATACCCTTTGTACAAATGGTAAGCTAAGTACCAGAGTGACGGTAACGCTCGTTAGCAGAGCGGAGGGTACGTCATCACAACCTTATCATTGCTGATCGTTATGAATATTATAAACACAATATATTAGGTGTCGTCTATTTGATGTACAAACCGGGTTCTTTCATTCGGTCATCCTTGAATTTTTTTGTTATTATTTTTTTTACTGTGCTTGTGTTTTCTGTTGAATGCATTAGAGCAAATTGCACTTTTGGTCATGTGGTTTGATCAAATTGCATGTTTGGTCCTCATCCTTTTAAAAGTGCAACGATAGTCTCTATTTTAAAGTTTTAGCTGCATGTTTGGTCTCTGACCAAAAGTTAAATGACTAAAATACCCTTTTTTTCATATAGGACAAAAATGCAATTTACTCTTTGTTATTTTATATAAATTTGTTGGGAATTAAGGTAATCTACTGATTCTGCCGAAGCACAAACTACTGATTATGCCGAAGCTTCAGTAGAAGAGATTCTGTCGAAGAAGAATTGATCTTTGCCAAGTTATACTTGAGAGTGATAAAGCGAGACAGTGTGTTCTTTGCGAAAGTGGGAACCACGTAGGAGAGATAAGCTCAGTTTAGAGTAAAAGTCAGCGCCGCATGAATAGGTTGGCGCCGTATTATGTAGAGCTTACTCAGAATAAACACGATGATTAACAAAACAATATGATTAGTTGCATGCTTGTCTAGTTGCATGCTTAGTCTAGATTAATAGTAGTAGCGTAAATTGTCAACGCTAATTAGGGTTTCTTGCCTATATAAGAAACCATATTAGTTTGTAATAGAAAAGTTTTTCTTAAGTTTCTCAAGTCTTGTATTCTATCCGAAACATAGAGTTTCTATAATCAAAGATCCATAGAGGATCAAAAGTGTTCTTAGTTATTATAACTTGTATTTATTTTCCGCTACAATATCAAGTTGTAGAGATCTTCTATTAGTTTGCTTGTGATTACATAGGCAACGCTAACGATCTCCGAGTGCTTAAAGATCTATCAAGGTCTTTGTTTCTATCAAGTGGTATCAGAGCCTCGGGAAAGTCTCTACGATACTAAGAACCATTCTCACCCCCATACAATCATACACTCATCCACCATGCCTGGATCCGATAATGAAAATGAAGTCACCAACACAAACAACACCAACACCACCTCCATGCAACAGCTCAGTCTCACAAACAACAATGGTAAATTCCTTATTTAAAAAGGAAGAATATGAACTTTGGACTATGAAGATGGGCTGGATTTCCAATATTGATTGGAATCTGTGGGAGGTAGTAAAGAAAGGAAATAGTCTAAAGAAGATGATTCTGACGAGAGATGGGAAGTTTATCATGGCTCCACCAAAAGCTTCTTGAAGAAGTCTTGGCCATGCAAAGAGAGCATAAAGTGAAGACTATTCGCTTCAAGCCATACACGAAGATCATCTATGTGATTTTCATCATATGGATGATGCTAAAGACATTTGGATGGCTCTCAAGGCAAGGTTCGGTGGAAATGAAGAATCAAAGAGAATGAGGAAGTCCATGCTAAGACAACAGTTTCGGGACTTCAACATATCGGAAGAAGAAGGTATCCACAAGGGATACGACGGGTTCCATAGGATCTTGAGTCGGTGAATCACTAAATGCTAAACCGGACAATGAAGATTGCAACTCAAAGTTCTTGCGGTCCTTGCCACCATCATGGTTGCATGTTAGTATTGCACTCAAGGCTAAAGGAGGGTTGGACATGCTCACCTTTGATGAGCTATACAACCGACTCGAACTCTTGAACCGGATGTCGGGACTCCTACCGTACATCTTCTTCTAACCATGCGACTTTTGTTGGGACATCTCATTCCAACATGATGGTACAAGCTCCTAGCTCCAACTATTTTCCATCATCTCCTAGTTCCAACTACTTTCCATCATCATCTTCAACTCCTTCTTCACCGCATAACCCTCGTCCCACTCCACCAAGTTCTCAAGCTAGGTCTAGTAGTGTGATGGAGGATGTTCTTCATTCGTTTGTTGTTGACTATGATACTCGGCGATATCTTGCATATGAAGACTTTGATCGGTGGACCCTCTTGAAATGGAGGAAATGAAGTCGAAAATGCGGTGGCATTCTTGTCGATGGACATCAAAGGTTTGAAGAGAAGGTGGAAGGAAGTTTGTTTTCAAGGAAAGGAACCACTCGCTTTGATAGGGGAAAGTCGGTGCTACTCTTGTCATCGGATGGGGCATTTCTAGAGAATGCAAGGACAGAAAGAATGGAGATGGAGCCAAATATCTTTCCTATCGTGAGAAATGAAGGAAGCCGGAGCTTGACTCTCCTCACCATGGATGAGCAGGTCAACTGGATCGCACATGAACACGTTAATGAGGAAGCTCATGATCTTGACAAGGTTGGACCGCTTGCAAGGTGCACCGGATGAAAGGCATGATCGGTTTGCCTTAATGGGACTATCTCGGTACACAATTGTATTTTTGGTCGTAGTCTTAGATACAATGAACTTAAGGAAGAATTTGATGCTATGAAACCTAAATTTGATGCATGTTATATTGATAATGAAGCTCATAAACTTGCATTAAAAGCGTAGAAAGACAAAAGTATGGTTTCGGAAGAATCAAATAGCTTATGAAGAAAAGATAAAAGTGTTGCGGTTTGATCTAGAAGTTGCAAATAATTACTTAAAGCTGTCTCGAGAAAGCAAAGGATGAAGCGTATCGAGAACCTAGAACTTAAGGCAAAACTAGTGAGGAAATTGATAGGAATAATGAATGGCAAATGTCGGTAAAAGTTTAAATAGAATCATCTATACTAGTCAATCTCGGACATGTCCTATAGGTTTAGGTTTTCAAAAATATGTAGGTCCGAAGCTAAGTATGATGGGCGTAAACCTACATCGCCAGGTTAGCTAACTATGTTAAAGAAGGTATAATGCATGCCGTCCACGGTCCCATTAGAGGTGAGTTCATGCCCGAGACCTATCCATCATTGTTGACTTTGATGGATCACATCACTATATGGCAAAAGTCAAAGACTTGCGGACCACGATACCTCATCTAATGATTTTGTCTCTTGCTCGGCGGTGACAATTCATCGGATCAAGGTCTACTTCCTATGAAAGTCGTGATTCAAATGAGAAGTCGACCTCCCAAGCACGAACCAACACCCAAGTCTTTTGAGTCTACTTGTGAGTCCTCTAGGAAAGTCTGGCGAGGAATCAACTTCCAAGACAGTTTCTCACGAAGACTTATCTTTTAAATGTTTTAATAATCGATCTGTTAAAACAATTCCTTGAATGTATCTGTTTTAAGTACTTACGCATGTAATCCAACATCTTCCTATTTGAATAAAACTTCTAAGAAGAAGACATGTTTTGTATGTGGCGATAAATTTCATTTGATAAAGGATTGTGATTTTTATGAACAAAGATTGGGTGCATGTGCTAATCTCGAGAAACACAAACCTAACTGGACCAATGTTGCTAATATCCCACCTTATGTCCTCAGCAAAGAAAGACCGACTCTCATTGGAGAGGTTCAGTTAACAGACCATATGTTCAACCCACTAGTTCATTCTTTAAAAATGGTTATTGGCCTACATATGTTGACTCTATGTATGCTGGGATGGGATATGGGACCTTCTTTGTGAAGCCCTCGTGAGTTGTTCTTGGACCAACAAGGGACCAAATTATCAATGGAGGACCAAGAGCAATGGTGGATCCTCCGAAACTTCATGCCCTAAACACTGTGATCCATGGCGGGTTCAAGTCGATAATGACTTGAGCCTCCTCTGAATACTGCTTGTTTGTATATATTTTTTTGTTGTTGTTTGTAGGATCATCCCTTAAGCATAAGAATATTGGTATTGTTGATAGTGGTTGTTCGGAAGCATGTCCGGGAGCAGGGATATGATGCACAATTTTGTCCCTATAGAAGGAGGTGGCAATGTAACTTTTGGAGGAAGTGATGGGAGTATTACAGGAAAGGCACCATAAAGACACCTCATCCGGATTTTGAAAATGTGTACTTTGTTAAGGAACTTCAACATTTCAACTTGTTCTCTGTTTCACAAATCGTGACACTAAGAACAAAGTTCTCTTCATCGAGAATGAATGTCTTGTCTTTGTCTAAAGACTTCAAACTCCCGGAAGAAACTTCAATTCTTTGAAGGTTCCTCGTACTCACAATTTATACACATTTAACCTTAATGAAGTGCAACGGTGGTGACCTCACTTGCTTGGTGGCTAAAGCATCTCTTGATGAGTCCACTAAATGGCATAGAAGAATGGCGCATGTGAATTTCAAGACCATTAACAAACTCTCTAAAATGGGTCTTGTTGAAGGACTTCCACCAAAGTTTTCACAAATAATCACAATTGTGTCGCTTGCAACAAAGGAAAACAACACGAGCTTCTTACAAAGCTATCAATGCTATGAGCATCATTCTTGAACCTCTTGATTTGCTTCACATGGATCTGTTTGGTCCAACTCAAGTCGAAGCATTGATCATAAGTTCTTTTGTTTGGTAATTCTTGATGGCTATAGCGATTTTGTTGGGTTTTCTTTCTCGGAACCAAAGATGAAACATCTCAAGTGCTAATTGAATTCATCACTCTTGTTGAAAATCAGTTGAACAAAAGATTAAGGGTATTCGGTGTGATAATGGGACGAGTTCAAAATGCTATTCTTATAGAACTCGTGGGTCAAAAGGGATAAAAGGGACTATAGTAATCCAAGAACCCCACAACAAAATGGGGTGGTGAAAGAAAGAATAGGACCTTAATAGAGGTGCTAGATCCATGCTTGCAGACTCTAAAGCGCCCACTATGTTCGGATGAAAATTGTTGCACTTTGCTGCTATGTGCTAAGCAGTGTCCATTACCGAACCACAACTCAAAACCCCATATGAACTTCTCTTTGGAAAGGTTCTGTCATTCACTACCTAAAACCTTTTGGTTGTCAAGTGACAATTCGAACACAAGTGATCCGTTGGGAAAGTTTGATGAGAAGGCGATGATGGTTATATTGTGGGTTATTCACTCATAGTAGGGCCTACATGGTGTATAATTTGCAAGCCAAGAAGATAGAGGAGGCGTTGAACACGAGATTTTGGAAGACAAGCATAATGTTCAAGGGCGGGGTCATGCGTGGTCTTTTGACCTTGACTATAGCGACTCTTTGGGTTACACTAGACACTTGGCGAATCAAAATGCACGGGTTCTCAAGCTTCTCCCAGCGACAATGCGGGTCCATTAGATGATGACTACGAAAATGAGTTTGAAGATGATGAGCAACCCATACTTGTGCCTTCCTTCTCTCCTAACAATGTTGCGGTACCACCTCCAAGGATCTGGCGATTTGAGCGATGAAGATGACTCTCATTATCTTGAGGACCTTGCTAGGCTTGGACTCAAGAATTCTTTGCCACGCCAGCAGAAGCGGGCGAAAGAAGGGGTAGCTAATGAAGAGTCGGCGAGAAACAACGTGTCTGCTGAAGTTGACTCTGTCACACCCTCCATCCCCAATCTGCTTTGAAGGCTATCTTGTTCCTTCTCAAGTATCTTTAGACTTTGGTGAACCCTATACACGCTTTCCAAAACCTTCGGATCTTGGAAATCATCAACCCAAAGTCGGCATCTTCACCTCACCCTCTTATGATCTTTGAATTTGAAACAACCATCACTAATCTTGATTCATCCATTGAAGTCAACCCCACCGCCACTCGGAGGATCAATATTGCTCATCCTCAATCCAACATCATAGGTGATCTTCGGCACTGTAAGAACTCGAAGGGCTATCACAAGTCCTCAATTTGGACAGATTGCCTTTTCTCTTATGTCTCCAACCAACAAAGAGACAATCACACGAGACTTCAAACATTGTCATTTGCTTGTTTTCTCTCAAGTGGAACCAACCGGTGTATCTCAAGCTCTTAATGATTCAAGTTGGCTAGAAGCAATGCAAGAAGAGATGCAACAATTTCACAATCGGCGAGGTTTGGATCTTGGTTCCACTACACGATGGCAAATATGCCATTGGGACAAAGTGGGTTACGAAGAATAAGAGATTCTCGGGGTGTTGTGATTAAAAACAAAGCAAGGTTAGTAGCACAAGGCTTGAGACGGGAGGAAGGAATTGATTATGATGAAGTGTTTGCCCTGTTGCGAGTTGAAGCAATTCGCATTTTCTTGGCTTATGCTTCTTATATGGGCTTCATGGTGTATCAAATGGATGTCAAAGGTGCTTTTACGTATGGTGAGATTGAAGAAGAGGTTTATGTCTCTCAACCAAAGGGATTTGAAGACCCGGATCACCCAAATCATGTTTACAAAGTTGTTAAAGCTCTCATGGCTTACATCGGGCTCCAAGAGCTTGGTATGCTCGGCTTTCATCATTCCCTTTGAAGCATGGCTATAGGAGAGGAGCTATTGATAAAACTACGTTCCTCGAGAAGAATTACTCCGACATAATTACGGTACAAGTGTATGTGGACGACATTATCTTTGGTTCCACAAATGAAGCTTGGTGCGGGGAGTTCGAGGAACTTATGAAGGGTGAATTTCAAATGAGTGCTATGGGAGAACTTACTTTCTTTTGGGTCTCCAAGTTCGTGAAACAAGATGGCATCTTTATCGGTCAAGATAAATATGTGAGGACATTCGAAGAAGTTTGGTATGGAAGGTGTCGGGCGCCACCACACCTTATGAAGCTCCAAAGACTAAAGCAAATAATGAACCAGATCTACCGTGAATGTGCATCATGCAGTCCATGATTGGTTCATTGATGTATCCGACGACTTCAAGGCACGATATTACGTTCTTTGTGAGTGTGTGTTCTCGACATCAAGTCACTCCACTTGCTTCCCATCTCAATCTTGTAAAGAAGATCTTTAAGTACCTCAAAGGCCAACCTCTTTAGGCCTTTGGTACCCAAAAGAATCTCCTTTCAAGTTAGAAGCATATAGTGGCGGTGATTATCTTTGGTGCAAATCGGATAGAAGATCAACAATGGAGGTCGCCAATTTCTAGGCAAAGGTTGATCTCTTGGCAATGCAAGAAACAAACCATTGTGGCCACCTCAACTCTTTGAAGCGATGCGTTCTTTGCTTTGAGCTGCGTGGACAAGTCCTTTGGATTCGAACCAATTCTTTGGACTATGGGTACAACTTTATGAACACTACAATTCATATAGATAATCAAAGTACCATCTGCATAGTCAAAATCCGTTTTTCACAGTCGAACGAAACACATTGAAATCAGGCACCACTTTATAAGAGATGCTTATGAAAAACATTTGATAAAAGTGGCTAAAATCCATACTGATAATAATGTGGCAGACCTATTAACAAAGGCTTTTGATGGACCAAGGTTTCAACACCTCGTGGTCAATATTGGAATGCTAAACCCTTGACTGCATAGTTTAAGGGGAGGCATAGGCCTCAGGGGAGGCATATGCCTCAGGGGAGGATTTGTGCAAACTCTGCAGATTTTTGTTTTATATTTACTCTGCAGATTTTTTGGTTTGATTTTTGGTTTGTTTCTATATTTTAGTTTGTACTCTAACACTAACTTCTAATATTTCTCTAGTTTGTTTGTTCTTGTTGTAGTGTTTGTTTAGTGTTTGTTTTGCAGTTGTCTGTACTGCATTTTGTCTATTCCTTATCTGGATTGCAGTTTATACATCCCATGATCAAGATCATATTCTTCAAGAGTGGCTCATTAGTACATGGTCAGATAGCTGAGAAAGTGTTGCTTGTTTCTTCTGATAACAAATACTGAAGCATACAATTTGATTCTACTGAAGATAATACTGAAAGGTCAATGAGGCTCCCCTATCCACGAGCAATCTGTGGTGGGCCGAGGACCCCATTACACTCTCATCTGTATGCTCTTGTCATGGGTATCTTTGCAGAGGTTAAGAATCTGAAAAAGGAGCTTGCAGAGACCAAGTCTTCTCTTGGAAGTAAAATTGAAGAACTGCAGAACCAGGTTAAGGTCTTAGAGCACAAACTAAAAGGATCTTCCAAAAGGAAACTAGTGGTTTCCTCTGATGAAGAACAAGAAGTTCCTCCCTTTGGGTCTCTAGAAATGTTGGCTGAAGTTTCTCTCAATGACCCTTCATCAGTAGCTGCCACTTCATCAAAGAAGACGAAACACATTACGTACACGGAAGAAAGAGATCGATCTTCATAAGGTTTCTTACGAAGCTTCGAGGAACACAGGGTTGATAAGGTGCATCTGGCGATACACAAATGGAGGATGCACCTCGGACCTTGGACAATCTTCATCTGTTCAAGAACCATCGAGCCCTTCACCTTCAAAGCAGATCTTCCCGATGATCTTGTCTTGACCACATCAGTTGATAATCTACATCAACATGTTGATCTAGGTACTCCAGAAGAAATTCCTGTAGTTGATCTTACTGAAGAAGAGTGTACTAAGCAGCCTGATGATAAAGGGAAAAATGTCATCACTGAAGATGAGCTTGGTCCTCACCTAGTTTCTGAGGAAGAAAGACTGGGTCAAGCAAGTAGATTGGCAGAGTTTGAGATGACAAAGGAAAGTGTAGCATTAGCTAAACAACTTGGAACAGAGGAATTTTCATCTCTAACTCCTGAGAGAAGAAAAGAACTAGATGAACTGAGGGTTAAGATGCCTGCTGAACATTGGGATATCCTCACCCAGCAAGTCATTTCAAAACCTTCTCTAGCTCAAAGTGTACTAGGTGAAGATTTCCTCAGTGACAATTATGTGGAGCGAATGATGGCTCAGGGAAGACAAAGGAGGCAAGAAGCAATTGCACAAAGAGGGCCATCCAAGCTCGAAGGCCAAAACAAACCTCCCACTAAAGATGAAATGAGAAGGGTGGTGAAAACCAATACTCAATGTCCAACTCGCCTAACAATGAAGCAAGTCAAGGCTTTTCCGATCATGTCTGTATCTGCAAATATAACCAAATCATGGAGGAAAGATCATTATCTTTGGCAAAATCTCTCAACCTAAAGAGGATTTGAGAGAATGAAGTCGGTCGAAGCCAAAAGACTCAAGGCGATGATGCTCCAACCAAGGAATCCTCTCCGGTCATTCTGCTGAAGCAACTTCGAAGTTGCCTCCTCTCTGTCAAAGATCAATCTGTGAACCATCTTCCATTCCTCCGATGCAACTGAAGCATCGGCTCCCTCTCCTCGGTCATTCACGATGGCACACTGGAAGATTCTAAAGCTAAGGAAGCGATCTCGCGAAACCAAAGCAGAAAAGGCTATAAGAATATCCCGGGATGAAAGCACCGTGCTTCAACCCGATCTCCATCTCGATACAAGTCCTACTATCAATGCGAGAAGATGAAAATGCTCCCTCAAGGGATATCTATCGACTGGGAGGAGGGCGAAGAGAATGGCTAAAATATCTCCTTTGGATCTTGAAGGCGATGACTCGGCCTTCATTGTAGAAAGAGTCTGCTGCGATTTTCTGATGGAAACTCGGATGGGGTGATAGAGTGGAAATTAAAGGATGATGAGATGAATGTTCTTCATCGAAGGACTCCACTTTAATGGAATTCACCTTTCTAAAGGAAATTCTACACTTGATAGGCAGGCGGACATAATTTCTCTGTTTACTCAAGTTACCACCCATTCTTGCAACAAGGAACCACAAGGTTACGGAATGTTTTACCGGAGATCTTCAAGTTACATTGAACTCTCACATTCCCAACAAAGAAAGCATCTTCCATTTGGGAAAATTCACATCGGTGGAAACTTATATCTTGGAGATTCTATCCTCTCCCTCGGGTGCATGTCCTTGAAACTAAGGGTGGAATCACTTTGTGTGCATGTTGTCCGAAAGAAAGTACCCTCGCCTAAAAGACTCATGGAAAGATCTTGAGCGAGTGGAAATTCCTCCAGATCCGATGGGAAATGAAAGGCACTCTGCCTTAGCTCAGTGGGATTGATCAAAACTCAACTTCAACAAGCGCAATAGGCCTCTTCTTCATCCATATCGGGACACTTGGTACTCGCACACTATCTATTTTGTTCATTTTAGCTTGCTTTGTTTATATTATTTGTCTAGTTCTGTCAAATTTTTTTGAGTAAACGCTTTCATAAAAAGAAACCTCACAAAAACATCATTTTAAAATAGTGATAGCGTTTATTTAATAACAATTAGGTCTCTAATTTTCCTTTCAAAATTTTTATTAAGCTTTTTCGGTTTATAAATTGTTTTAGTTAAAAAAAAAAAAAAAAAAAAAAAAAAAAAAAAAAACTACTTTTATGTAGAATTTTTGTCGATGGTCTTTCACTCACCCGATGTACCTTTTGTATATCAAAGAGTTGGCTAGTCCAAAGGGTACTGACTTTGGTAAAGACACATCAAATCATTAATAATTGTAATGGTTTGCTCAAAACCATAGGGTTTGCAACCACCCATGCTTAACTGCTGAGGGTTGAATGGTCATCAATTCACCATGATCTATTCTGTTTGGAATCCAAGAATTGGCTAGCCCACATGAATATGGCATGTGGTAAAGGCACCGACTCCATATTTGGTTCTCAATTCACCAATTCTAAAATTGACTAGTCACGAGCAAGCGGCTACGGTAAAGACAAGACAAATCCGTTTATATGGTTGCCGATTTGCCAATAAATCGAGATGGTTATCAATGTACCATAGTTTTCGAACTCAAACATGTGGCTACTCCGGTAGTAATGGCTATTGGTAAAGAGACATCAAATCCATTAATTTCGATGATTCACCTCTCACGGGAGTTAACACACCGGAAGTGATGAGAATAGTATTGAACTTATATGTTTTGATGTACACGATGTCATATGTTCTTTGCAAAGATCCGGTGTTTCACAGTTCGATTCTTGATCCTCAAGATCTTGTCCACTCACTGCTCACACAACATTATGGTACAATCCTCGAGGAAAATGTTACAATCCTCAGCGGCATTAGCGATCTATCAAGGAAGCGGAACTTAACCTAGTCAAATTCCGGTTTAGGGAGGATTGTTGGGAATTAAGGTAATCTCGATTACTGAAGCACAAACCTCGATTCGCCGAAGCTTGAGTAGAAGAGATTCTGAAGAAGAAGAATTGATCTTGCCGGAAGTTATACTTGATGAAGTGATAAAGCGAGCAGTGTGTTCTTCTTTGAAAGTGGGAACCACGTGGGAGAGATAAGCTCGGTTTAGAGTAAAAGTCGGTGCAGCATGAATAGGTTGGCGCCGTATTATGTAGAGCTTACTCAGAATAAACACGATGATTAACAAAACAATATGATTAGTTGCATGCTTGTCTAGTTGCATGCTTAGTCTAGATTAATAGTAGTAGCGTAAATTGTCAACGCTAATTAGGGTTTCTTGCCTATATAAGAAACCATATTAGTTTGTAATAGAAAAGTTTTTCTTAAGTTTCTCAAGTCTTGTATTCTATCCGAAACATAGAGTTTCTATAATCAAAGATCCATAGAGGATCAAAAGTGTTCTTAGTTATTATAACTTGTATTTATTTTCCGCTACAATATCAAGTTGTAGAGATCTTCTATTAGTTTGCTTGTGATTACATAGGCAACGCTAACGATCTCCGAGTGCTTAAAGATCTATCAAGGTCTTTGTTTCTATCAAAATTTTTTTACAAACTTTGTTCTTGAGGTTTGAACACAGTGACACATTGAGTCTTTTTTCAAGTTTCTTTCTCGAATCATCTCAACCACCTACCACCAACACCACCACCACCGCCCACCACCTACCGTCCCCCCACCCACCACCACCACGGATTCCTGTGCGTATTGGGAATCCACAAAGACGACATTTGATATATGCATTTTTGTACATTTTTATATGTTTTCGTCAGTTTTTATACGTCATCATACATTACGTTTTCATTTGTTTTATACTTTTTTTCACATTTTCATATGCTTTTATCCATTTTTGACGTTGTCGTTTATTTTTATACGTTTTTGTCCTTTTTCATACGTTTTCATTCATTTTTCTTATATTTTCATATGTTTTTATCCGTTTTCATTCGTTTTTGTACGTTTTGTCCTTTGTACACGTTTTTTATATGTTTCTTACGTTTTCATCCGTTTATATACGTTTTCATTCATTTTTCTTATGATTTCATAGATTTTTATCCGTTTTTATTCATTTGTGTACATTCTTATACATTTTGTATGTTTTACATGTTGTTGTATGTTTTTATACATTTTGTGAGGTTTTTATCCGTTATTAACCATTTTATCCGTTTTTATACATACAAAAATGTAAAAAAAACGTACGAAAATGGATGAAAACGTATTAAAATGGATAAAAGTATATGGAAACGTATAAAAACATAAGAAAATGAATAAAAATGTTAAAAAATGGACGTAAACGTATAAGAATGGGTGAAAACGTTTAAAACGTAAGAAAAACGAACGAAAACGTATAAAAACGAATGGAAATGTATAGAATGGATGAAAACGTACAAAACCGGACGAAAACATATAAAAATAGATAAAAACAAAAAAAACGTATGAAAACGTAAGAAAAATGGATGATAATGGATAAAAACGTATTAAAACGTAAGACAAGCGACGAGTCGTGAAAGAAGATGGCGAAAATGTACTAAAGCGAGCAGCGTATAAAGCGGATAAGGCCGCGGAAAGCGTATGAAGGCGTCGAAAGCGTATAAAAACGGATGAAAAAATATAAAAACTGATGAAAACGTATAAAAATGGACAAAACGTATAAAACTGACGAAACAGATGAAATCAAAAGCGTATATTTATGGTGGTAGGTGATGTGCAGTAGTGGTAGGTGAGGGCGGCAGTCGTGGTGGTAGTCCTGAAATGTTGTTTATTACGGAGTATTTAATATACCGTAGTTGTTACAATCAAACAAAAAAAATGTTTTAATTTTGGATTAATATATCATGGTGTCAGAGTTACCCACTATGCCTCAAACTTATAGAAAGACTTTACTTTCAAACTATGTTTGAATACAACGGGGAAAATAATCTATTACGGAGTATATGGTATGTTTGGCAAAAATAAATTGTGCTGATGTTGGTGCTGTTGTTGATGCTGGTGCTGGTGCTGGTGCTGAAAAAATTATAAAAAAAAATTATTTTTATAAGCTACATTAAGTAACCTTTTATTTTTAGAGATTATTAAAGATTATTTTTTAATAATTTTTTATAAGTTCTGTCTGTCAAACATAACCTACATTGTCACATTGAGAAAAGTTCAATGCAGAACAGTTTTTTACTAAAGAATAAATCGTGCGATCTCAGCCATCCATTTTTCTTATCAAATAAAAAAACCCACTTTCATCCATTTTCTTAAAATTAAAATATCTCGCAAACCGTTAATCGTTACGCGAAACTAATTATACCGTCGCGACGAGAATTAAATTATTTGTATATAGATATACACTTCGATATTCTTTCGACATTTTTTTTTCAAAATTTTTGCCCAAAGGAATCACATTTGATTCGGAAAATCACGTGTGATTTATTACTTTAAAAATCACATGTAGCTTGTGAAATCACATGTGATTTTACTGTGCGGAAAATATGAAAAAAAAAAATCGTCGAAAGTATATAGAAGTGCATATCTATAGAAAGATAATTTAATTCTTGTCGCGATGATTTATTTTTCGTAGCTTGAAGGTGTAACGTTTACAAGATATGTTGTTTTAGAAAAAAGATGAAAAATGTATTTTTTTGTTTGATGAAATAAAAAATGAATGGCTGAAAAATGTATTTTTTTGTTTGATGAACTCACCTCTTGTCATATTCAAACTTCGTGTCTCTTTCTTGGTAATTTCATAATTTATTTATATTATATATTTTATTTGCAGAATACTATCATCTCATTTCCTGAAAATTTCGTGCAAATATTTTGTTTAAAATAGGAGTAGGTGTGATGACACATCACCGGCCGGCCATTGAACAACGTAATCAGATTTGTTTTTTCTTGCTATGGATTATTATTCATCATTCACGATACATATAATTACAATATATGCGAAAATGTTAAGTCATTTGAATGATTTTGTATAAACAAATCCACAAATGATAATTAATCTTATAATTGAGAATCAAGACACTTGTTACTTATCGTGGGTGCGTTTAGTATGATGTCATTAATCATAATGGTTATGGGTTTAATAGTAGTTATGGAACTCTCATTTATAAAAGATTCATACCTAGCTCTCTTGATGTATTTGGAGTATGGATTATATCCATCATTCTTTCGCATAAGGTGGACCCTTCATCTTAAACAAACATCTTGATTGGAATGAAAATTCATTCCGTGATTCCCAAAAATGGATACCAAAAGCACTCTTAGAGCAAGGGGTGTCATGACTTGCCCAAAGCTCTTCATTTGGGCCTCACGTGTGTCACCTCACATCCACGTCACTCCAACACATTAACTAAAAAATACCCCCCAATCACAACTTACCCACTTCTCTTCATTTGGGCCCCACCAACCCTCATTTTATTTCTTTTCCATATTTTCCAAACACAATTAAATTCATTTCATTCACTTAAATAAAAATAAAACTACAATACGCAAAATTAAAAAAAAAACATACGAAAAAATAAAAAAAACTTACGATAATAAAATAAACCATACGAAAAATGCATAAATCCTAAAATCTAATCTGAAAACTCCTCGTCCGCAGGATCATACGCGGGAGGTATATAATCCTCTAGGCGAGACAAAGCTTCCTCGTCTACCGGAGATTCATCACCGGAGACTCCTGGATCATCATCTTTGTTCACCCGATAGCTCCAATTGACTTTGGCGTTGATGTTGTTCGTAACCCGTTGAACACACTTCCACAACTTGCCAATAATTTCGTCATCTCTGCGGGCTTCCTCCTTCAGAAATTTCTCGATAACACCTTTTCGTTCAGTGCTGATCTCGTTGCAAGTCTTGTAGCTGTCTCTCATCTGCAGCTTCTCATTCCTCCCCTCCTCAAAGAATTGGATGACGCGTATAATAGCGTCTTTTCTAGCCTCATCATCGTTATTGCATTGATTTTCAACGTACGTTCGCATATCAGTAGCGGAATGCGGGAGACGACAAGCCATAATGATGCTGCGTAAAGAGAATGTGAATTTTGAAGTTGAATTGTGTTTGAGAATGTGAATTTTTTTGTGTAGATGGTGGTTTATATTTATAGAGTTGTTTAAATGTTTTTGAATTTGAAAAGTAAATGTTTTTGAAAAGAAAAGTAACCGTTGTATCAAACGGTAAGTATTTGTATATTGTCGTTTTCTTCGTCGTTGGAATGGCGAAAACCAAAGTGGCGAACCACAATGGTGTCGTGGCGAGGAAGGAAAAAAAGTGGCGAGTTGCCACGTTTGATTCGGCGAGAATCAACGGAACCCACACCCCTTGCTCTTAGGGTGCGTTTTGTTTGTAAGTGGGATTGTAAGTGGATTTGGATTTGGGAAAGGTTTAAAAGAAATAAAGGAGAGAGAAAATTTAAATTATATATATGTTTAATTAGTTTTATTATTTTTGTTTGAAATAAAAAAAGTAAAAAGTAAGAAAAGGATAAATAATACGAGGCTCAAAATATTTATCAAATAAAAAAAAAGTTTTGATTGGTTGGATTTATAGAAACCTACCAAAATAGGTTGGTTTCAAAATTTGAATTCAAATACCATAGTAGTGGAATCAAAGGATTCAAGGATTCTTTCATTCAAAACCCCTTATACCCTTGTACCAAACGGGCCCTTAATGTTTTGATAGAAAATGACAAAATTGTCTTACAAGACATAATTTTGATGAGCGTACATAGCGTGTTTTCAGATAGTATCAAGAAAGTCTTTGGTTGATTTTGTTCTGTTTAGTTTTTTGTTATACCATTTTTCCACATTTATTAATGTAACCAATTTTGATAATCAAATAATAAATTTTTACCTACTTTGAAAAAGTGTGGTGAAAAAAATGCGTAAATTCGACTATTTCTTTTAGTGCACGATTCCTAAAAGCTTCGTATAATTATAACTTATTTTACTAATTTTACATACATGAGAGTTTTTGTTGTGATAGAACACTTCTTTGAAATAACCGCACCCTCCCGAAGTTAGAAAAAAATAAGAAATAAAAAGCCTTACTCCATAGTTAATCAGCGATTGTGGATGATACCTTGATAAATTAGGTTCTAAGAACTTAATCCTTAATTTTCCCACACGAATTTTTTTCGATAAGTCGTTTCTAAATCATCATAATTTTTAGTTACCAACTACACGAGACTAGATCATTCAAATTTCATCTAGCAACTTACTCATCAGATGTTAGCTTAAATAGTTAGTATCACTAGACTTTCAACAAATAGGCGGATATTCACATGTGTTAACTTTCTAATATGAACGATAGACAAATTATCTCAGAATAAAATAAGTAAAAAACTCGGCAATTAAAACTATGTATTTTATCATCTTCGATGGTGGAGAATTTATCGTCATACTCGTTAACAGTCTAATAGTAGCAGTCATCTCCATTGGGACACGGAATGTGGGTATATAACTTTCATCAGAACAATGTCTTTATCATAACCCACAGTGTCAAAACTTGCTTCCACCACAAGGGTTGTATGACCAATAGGATTAAACATAAACGACCATGGAACAAGCCTTAAATTGCTACATTTTGAAAAGATGACATTTTCTTACATTCTATTAAGCATTGTTGACTGCAATTGAAGGTTTTACCTTTAATCTCACGAGCTTCGGTCTCTTAGTAGCAAGGATCACATTACGTAACAGTTCATAACCTCTGCTCTGATCATTTATAAACTGCTTGTTGATCCTTTCTCGTCATCGAAAATAGACAGAAGCTCCAAAACACAGCATCCTAATGATACTCCATTTGCTATTCACACAACTACACAAGGCATACTGGTTATAGCTGCAATATAGTTTAAGTTACAGTGTTGAAATAATCCATTAAAATCTGATGCTACGGTAATAGAATATTGCAGCAGCAAACTCCATTGTCACATTTTAACATCTAATAATCTGTATAAATCTGTGACGCCATGGTTGTTACTTGTTAGACACATCTGACCCAATACACGCGTGTCTTTGACTTTAATGCAAGAAAGTCAATAACATCAAACTATCCCAAATCAACCAAAATCCCTTACATGTATGTGCACATCTAACTTATTTTACTAATCTTATATCATTATATGGCTCATTTGCAGAAACAAAAGCTTTTCAACTATGTTGTAGCTATAAGAATAACACCTAGCTTACTACAGCGCCATTACAATTTAAAAAAGGGACAATGCTAAAAATATGTATCGAAGTTGACACCTTTTGGGATTGTGTATACCCAACTATTTTTTTTTCATTGTAACACAAAACTTGATAATTTTTGTTATTTGTGAAAAACTAGAAGGGGGGTTGAATAGTTTAACCAATTTAAAACTTCCTTTTAAATATTTAGATCGACGTATGTCAATCTATTTGGTTGCTTATGTTGGACGTTGATAGATAGATATATAAACGTGTAATGAAAGATAAAGAGTAAGAAGCACATCACCATGACACAAGTATTTATAGTGGTTCGGCTACAAGGACACCTTCCTTGCCCTACTCCACTCCCCGAGTCACCCACTCGAGAGTTCGTAAACACTACACCAATCTCCTTATGGCGGAGAAGCCTTCACAACGTCGCTTACCCTTTTTCCGGTACTAAGCTAAATACCGAGTTCCTTCACACCAAGGTGAACCACACCTAACACAACGTCGCCTACCCTTTATACGGTGCTAGGCTAACCACCGAGTTCTTTCACACCAAGGAGAGCTAATCCTATCACAACGTCGCCTACCCTTTATTAGGTACTAGGCTAAGCACCTAGTTCCATTACTATGGAGGAACTACTACCCTTCACAACACAACACCTAATATCAAGGAAATCTACTCCTTGTTACAACACCATCAAGGATATCACCATCCTTAGAAATAAACAAATACTTATATGTATAACGATGCACCTCATCGATTATACGACCTAGGCATTCTTCCCAAATGCCACTTGATTTGATTCTTAGGCATCCTTCACTAATGTCTTTGACACGACGCTTGGCACCCTTCACTAATGCCTTCATCTTGACACCTTTAGCATCCTTCACTAATGCTTTGACACGGACGTTTAGCACCTTTCACTAATGCTTTCGTTTTAACTCTTTCGACATCCTTTACTAATGCCTTCAACATCTATGGAGAAAGAAAGAACTATCAACAAGAGAACCTTGGTTGTCTTGATGATCACGAAGCATGGCAACTCATGGACTTGAGCTTGGTCGTCTTCAAGAAGTGGTGATCTTGCCTTTTAGAGGAACCTAGAAGATCACACAAAAACAAAAGACAAACTACATAGATTTCTTGGATCTGAGGTTAGAGAGATATAAAACTTGGAGAGAGTATATATGAAGTGGTGAAGTAAAAGGAAAGAAATGACTCACTATTTATAGAGAAAATTCTCTACTGTTCCCCGGATCCCACGGATCCCTTCCACAAGGGATCCGGCTAGACAAAGCTAGGGATCCGTGGGACGCTCCTCTTTGCCCATGGGTATTTTTGGTTATGGGTCATGGGTCATGGGTCATGGGTTATGGGTTGATCCATGGTTTTTTTTCTAGATACAATGTATCTTAAGGATACAATGCATCTTAAGGATACAATGAACTTGGTTAAGTGGTATATATAAAACCATGGGTTATGGGTCAAAACCATTTGCTAGTTTTTACATATTTAGTATATACTTGTTTTTACCCATTTTAGTATATACTTAGTTAAGTATATGTTAGCCCAATATGTAAACACTAGTTGTTGTACATATGTATATCTAAAGCATAAAATCACTTATACTTGTTTTAGTGTTTTATGTGAAAACGTAAGTGTGTTAGAAAACTATTAGTTCAAACCATTTACATATTTTATTTGTTTCGTTAAAATGATTTTACGTTTGTTATCGACAAAACATTAGAAGATCGTAAAATATAAATAAACGTTTTTACGGCTTATTTGTATTAACATTATTGTATGTATGATTTCCAACGTGTCCCATGCCAGCGTGTCCGAGTGTTATGTGACAACTGGCAATTTAAGGAGTCTATTTTAGGTAACCACATTACGTTAAACTAAACCGAGCTTTTGCCTTTATCACTATTTTTACAAACCATGACTTGATTTTATATCGTCTATTGGTTTTTATGGTTTATTTCATTATTAAATGAGTTATCGTATGAGTTTTAACTCTATTTGGTAGGCACTATTCGATTCGGCACTAGAAAAGCCTAAAACGAGAATTATTGTAACTTTTAGACCGTAACTCGAAAATTGACAAATAAAGAGTCAAAACTCGTGGAAAAACGTAAATAACGATGTTGGAAAGTTGAATAAACGTTGTGAGACACTCGGGCGACAATATGTGAGCTCGGGAATGGGTAAATGGGATAGTTACAAAAAACTACAACTCCGACCCCTCAAATATCCCCATGGCCGGCCACCCCTCCCCAATTTTTATTTACTTTTGAGTCCTTGGTCCAAGTATATAAGGCCTCACACCTCCTCATTCCACCCATTACTTTCTCTCACTAGAAACACACACACAACACTTTTCTCTCTCTCCTTTCTCTTTCTAAAAACCCTAGCCACCACCCTTGGCCGCCGGCCATATTCCGGCCACCACGGCCCACCACCGGTGCGTCACCATACACCACCACCACCATCTTGAAGCTCTCTTTCTCCTCTTTCCAACCATATATTACACGCTCCATTTGGACCTCCATAACACCTTCAAATCTTCAAATCAAGATTCGTACTTTTAGGGTTTCAAGTGGGTTTTGCAATTGGTGCTTGAATAAGGTAAATGGAACAAGATTTGAGCTTGTTTGAGCTATTAGAAGCCACGAATTGAAATCTAGGGTTTCGACCTAAAGATGAAATTTAGGGCTTTTGGGTGGATCATGAAATTAAGTCTAATTAGAGTCTAAATAAACATGTAGCTAGTGTTTGGTAAGCATGTGGTGTATCAATTTGATGGGTTTATGCATTTTAGGTCTAGTTTCATATTTTTGGTTAAGATAGATGATGGGTTTTGTGTTGATTAATGTTTGGAGCTTGAATGATTGGATTTGGATGTTGTGGAATTGATTTGGTAGTGTTTGGATTGGATTGGAATGGTGTACGAGCCACCTAGGGCTTGTACGTGGCTCATGAGAGGTGTACGAGACCCACATGGACCACGGGTCCAGGTCGGGTCGATTTGGTAGCTTGTTGGTTGATGTAGTTGAGGTTTGGATGAGACTCGTGGAGCCGAAAAGCTTCTAGAGCTTTTTTGGTTCACTTGGCCTTAACCGCAACCGTGTCATGACCATTAGGGTCATAACATTGGTTTCGAGTATATTTGGTTGATTGATTAGTTGGCGAGATTGTTTTGGGTTGTTTTGGGATTGAATTGCGCTATTACGACTTTTAAATTTGGACTTGATATATATATTGTTGACTTTGAGCTACGTCGGTGTTACTTTGACTTTTTAGTCAATAGTTGACTCCGACAAAGCCGTAACATGGACTTTAGTATAATTTGGACTATTGATTGATTAAAAGCCGAGAAGTTATGACTCGTGCTCGTGGACTCGAAACGGATAACGTTATGAAATTAATAATGGAATTTGACGAAATATATATTTATACATGAAAATGCTAATATAACTATGAAATGTAAATAATAAATGGGCTTTTGTACCAAAAATATCGTTAACAAGACTTATCTTGTTATTTACTATTTTTAAATGGAAGCTAACGACTAAATTGGAAAGTTTTGTAATAAATAAGTAATTAATGTTTCGAGTACACGTTTATCAATAAATGTCAATTGTGGACATTTAATATTAGTTAAGTATTTATTTACTTACGTTGTGTGCATGGGTTACGGATAACCTAGCATTAATAGTGTTGATCTACGTGGGTAGCGGACTTATTAGGTTGACGAATCTAATAAGAGCCCGCTAGATACGTTGGGTAACCTTATTAATGGGTGAATTATCCTTATGACTCTTTAGGATACGATTGATTTATGGGATAATAAGCGACACGAATAAATAAATGAGTTTATCGAGTTGACGAATTCGATAAGGTCTACTATTTATTCCGAAACTTATTGAACTATGGAGCTTATCGTTTAGAGGTCTCATTGTGTTGCATTGGGTTATATATTGGTTGTTTGAGTGCATTCATAGCATCATGTTGAGTCGATACACCCACATGAGGAATACCAAACACTAGGATTAAATGGTGAAACGAGACGTTTTTGGAAATAGAGAAATGTTATATATTGGGGTAGATAACGTTGATTTTGAGGAATATATATATATTAAAGTTGGTCTACATTAATAGCTTGTGCCGAGTCGATAGTCGCTGTGTCGTGATACCGTTATCTTCTGCTAAGTGTTTATTTGTGCGTTGATTGCTTGAGGTGAGTTTCATAGCCCCACTTTTATCTACGTTTGAACTACGTTTTAACTATATTGGGGTGAGAATCATGCTACTGTTTTTGGACCGTGAAAACTATTTAGATTTGCTTATATGCTTGACTTTTTAGATAGATGTGCGGTAGTTGTTGCCTTAGACTAGGGTAGCAATCGTAATTGCTATAACTGTTGCCTAGCTAAGAATAGACTTCTACATCGACCTAGTCCGGGTTGGCAATTGTTCTAGATTTTGCCACGACAGTGCTGGACTAAAGTCGCTGGGCCTGAGTAGTCCCTGGATGTGGGACATGTTTATGGATGGTGATCCGGGTAGGATCGGTATTTATCTATCTTAGGTCTTGCATAGAAAATCAACTTTTACAGGTCCACTATGATTTTGTTGAACTTAAACCTATGAACTCACCAGCGTAAGCTGACCTTTTAGCATGAATTCTCAGGTATTTGAGAGATGTTTGGATTACTTGATCGGTGGAAGCTTGGCAAGAAGGCGGGGTTCAAGGATCATTTCTGACTCTGATAAACTTTGGGGACCTATTTTGTTAGACATTGTTTTGGGCCTAATATTTACTCTTTTGGATTAAATGTTTTAAATGACTAAATTTGGGGATTGGTTTTGAATGTTAAATGACTATTTTTTTGCTATACTTGTGTGCGATACCAATCCAATAGTAACGCCCCGAAAACTTGATTAAGTCTTCCGCTCTACCGAGATTTGGGGGTGTTACAGATTGGTATCAGAGCTCAAGGTTATAGAGAATTAGGTATTTTATAAACCCTAAACTATAACCAGTTTTTGAGAAAATTGATCCTCGACCGACGCACGCCCGCTTGCCAAGCCGAAGCTTCTTATTTGATTATGGTATGAACTGCGATTTCAATTATGAGATGAATTGTTAAGGGATATTGTGAACTGATTATGGAAATGTTATGATTTGGAGATATGATTATTGATTTTGGAAATGAGATGTGATTATCGAGATATTACGGAATTTGATTTGAGTAAACGATATATTATGATTTTGGGATTTTGAACTCGATTGATTTGTTATGGGATTATGTGATAGAACGGAACTTATGTGTTTTATTAAAGGCATGTTTTGAGTAATGCGGTACCTCTACTTTTAAAGCTTTCATTATGTGATATATGTTTTGGTTAAGTTGATGCGCTTAAAACTAGTTGTTTCGAACACTTATACCTACCCTATGCCATTGTCACAGACTATGTCTTCACTAGCTTTTGATGTGTCCGAGGAGGTCCTTCTTGTTGCTAGTTCGCCAAACATTGACTCTCATGACGGTTGTCGAGGTGATCCTTATGAGATTGCCGTCACATTAGTTCATCATCATCAGATCGCCCTAGTTCATCTAGGCAGCTCACTTTACATCAGGTTTTAGCGCGAGCACAGACTCCTAGGCTTGCTTATAGCACTGCCCGCATGTCCGTGAGACCACCATCATCACCCATCCGTTTAGTAGCATCACCATGTCTTAGGAGGCCTATATCTCCTAGTGTACCACCTCGGGATTTACCACGGAGACTCGACTCATGGACTCTCCCCATGGGTGAGGCGAGGAGGAGTATGAGGTTGAGGAGGAGGATGAGATTGAGGAGCATTATGTTGATGAGGATGAGGATCCTCGGGAGGAGGATGATGAGGATATCCCGGAAGGGGTACTCCTCCATTCAGAGTCATGCACCTTCTCGGGACCGGGTTCTCCTATGCTCGAGCACGAGTCCCTGGGATGCCTTTGGTTTTGATTCACCTCCACATTCACCTGAGATAGGTAGCCCGTTAGGATCTGAGATACCATCGGAGATTGCTTCAGAGCCCGAGGAGTATGGAGGTACGGGTCAAATCTGGAGGAGGATTATATCCCAGAATATTAGTCTCAGTAGGTTGTCAGATCGATTAGATGGAGTGACGAGGACTGGTGTAGAGGATTTGAGGATAGATTTGACTAAGGTAGAGAAGAAGTCGATGGCCTTGAGAGAAGGTCTATCGGGACTCTATGAGCAGTTTGGGGACCGGCATACAGATTTCCTGACAGCCTTGCAGGCCGACCAGGCGCTCCAGCGCAAGGTCGACAGTTTGGAGAAGGAGGCCGTAAATCTTAGGAAGGACTGCGACTCTCAGCGTTTGGGGATTTTGTCACTATGGAGAGTGATGGATGATGTTTGGAGATCATTTAGGAGTGTTCGTAATCGTGGCTAGATAGTATTAGATTCATGGTTTTGTACCATCTTGAAACTAAGTAGTACTTGGTTCGAGATGTAGGATTTATCCTAGTTGTCTTACTAGTATCGTTATTAGGATCATTTTTTTTTCTCCGTATCCTTCCATGTATTTCCACTTTTGAAACTGTTAGGAATTAGAAATTCCAGGTATTAAAGAGTCGGTCACCTCAAGTATATGTAATCGTTAGAAAGCTTGTAGTCGTAGTTCTTTTATGTTAAGTAGTATTTAGTTAAGTAACACCGTGGAGGACGGACGGGTCTTTACCCTGTATGCACGATCCATGACCCGTTGTGTGGCGTTTTATTGTAAGACTATAAATACTCTCTACCTTCCAAGGTAGAGAGTTGGAGCTCATAATAAAATTTTCTTTCTCTCACTAAAGTTCCTAAACCTCTAACTTTCTCTCTAGAATTCCACTTATACGCCTACTTTGTGTTATGGTTTGATGTGTATGTGAAATAAAATATCCTACAATTGGTATCAAGAGCCATGGTTAGATCATATCTTACATATCTTTGGATTTCTAGTGGTTTTAGGTGGTTTTGAGTTTGAAAAAGTATAGTGGTTTTGCATCATTTGGTTGATTTCTAGTGTTAAAGTTTGGATTTTGATAGTACTTTTGTGTTTAGAATCATCTCAAGTGTTTAGGTTTTGATTTAGAAGGTTTGAATCACGGTGGTTGGGTTGTTTTGGATTGAAAAGTGGTGTTTATGTGTTTTCATGCTAGCGACTTGAGCCACGGAAAAGTTTTCTTGGTAGCGACTTGCTTTACAATTTGGTAGCGAGTTGTAGTTGAAAGTCGTAGCGAGTTAGGGTTAGCGACTTGTCTAGTGAGACAAGGCGACAAGCAATCTGATTAGTGGATTCCCACTACAGTAGCGACTTGGTTTAAGTTAGCGACTTGTACTTTATATTGTTAGCGACTTGGTGTTAGCGAGTTGGTACCTAGCGAGTTGCTATTTAGCGACTTGAATATTTAGCGACTTGGTGCTTAGCAATTCTTGCCAAAATTTTGTTAACGACTTGGTTTGTAGTGAGTTGTTATATAGCGACTTGGAACTCTAGCGACTTAGCACTTAGCGACTTGGTCCTTTGTTTTGTCCTAGCGACTTGGGTGATTTCCTTTGAATACGGTTTCTCTTGATTCGGTAAAATCCGTGAAAGAATCTATTTCCGGTTTAATCATAGAGTTTTAAAATCCCGTTTAATCATTAACATGTCTTCCAACGTTCCTACAATCATTTCCACATTGTCGAGGATGTTCAAGTCTTTGGCTCGGATACTCGTCCACCCATGCTTGACGAGCCGACTACGACTCTTGGGCTCAACGAATCAGTTGTCTTGTCTTGGAAAGGAAAATGGTGTCAACATTCTCAAATCCATTGATGAAGGACCGTATCGGGTTGAGGCGACTAGAGACTTAATTGATACGGTGAAGATGGAACAATGATCTATGGAATTGATGGACCAAAGACATATGATGAGCTCGATGATAAGGAGAAAAGAGATTCGATGTTGATATCGGGGCTTCTAACATCGTACTTCAAGGTCTTCCAAAAGACATCTACAAGGCGATCAATCACAACACGAAGCAAAGGCGGTATGGGATAATGTCAAGATGCTTCTCTCGGGTTACGAATTAACTATGGAAGGCAGAGAATCACAACTCTATAATGAATTTGAACACTTCAAGATGAAACCGGATGAGAGTGTTTATGAGTACTATGTGAGATTCCACAAGCTTGTTAATGATATGAGGAACATCGAATGACTATGCCTAACATCAAATTGAACTCAAAATTTGTGAACAACATGAATCCCGAATGGCATAAGTTTGTCACGTGAAGCTCACTAAAGGATTGAAGAATACAAACTATGAGCAACTCTATGCCTTCCTCCTTCGAATGAGAGACATGCTATGTTTGAAAAAGGATTCTTAATCGGTTCAAAACCAACCGAGGAGAGACAAGCTATTCAAATGACTCAAGCGCCTTCTACTCAAACATCGGAATCACAACCAAAGCCTCACAAGTCATACACATGGGTAATGGTAATCACAAACTCATTCCCGATCCTATGTTCAAACAAGGCGATCTTGATGCACATGTGAGAAACTTCATTAATCAACTAGCTCTTACGATTAGTCAAAACATGAACTCTCTTCCACACACCAACAACAATCTCGAGCTGCTTCCAATCCACATAATCAAGCCACCGTCGAGATGGGAAGGTTATGGTGCGGCAGTTCAAAACGACAGTATGAACAAGCAAGAGGTGGGTGGTAGAGGTTATGTTGCAAATCGAAACGAGAGGAAGGAATGGAAATCGTGGTCAAGCAAAGCCAATCAAATGTTACAATTGTGGAGGTGAGGACACATTGCAAGGGCGCACATCACCAAAACGCCTCGAATGCGAATACTTGAGGATAAGATGTTGCTTGTGCAAGCTCGGGATAATGGTGCGACTTTGGATGAAGAGGCTGTTGTTTTGGTCGAGGAAATGCTAAGACATATGATGCGAGATGTGGATGAGCAACCAATTAGGAGATAGCCATAATCATCGAATGCCTTTCAAGTAGCCGATTGTGATGCATACGACTCGGCGTTGATGAAGAACCCACCGCACAAACCATCTTCATGGCTAGCATTTCTCCAATGGTCTCTCCTAAAGTCTCTTCATCACCACAATCTCGTCCATCCACGACAAACTCATCTACGAGGTATTAAAATTATACGATGAAGTAGATGCATAAAAGATACACAACAGTACAATCAATGTGTTTATTGAATCGGATATTGAAAATATGGGTAATATCAATGTTGTCCCATATGATCAATAGGTGATTCAAAGTGAAAGTGAGATTGTACCAAGTGATGCATCTTCTGCGATCAATAACGATTATGTTTTGATGAATTCTTGCATGTGCCCCCGATGATTACGTAATTTCGAACTTAATGCCTATAAAGAGCGTATTGCTATTTATGAACAACGTGCAAAGTTTGAGTTGACCACCCGTGAGCGGAGATGGATGACCAAATGCGTACAACTATTAGAAAAAGTAGGTTTAGAAGAAGTATTAAAACAAGAGTTAAACTCCTTACAAGAAAAGCTTTCTAAAGCGCTAAGCAAAAGCAAGAACTTCAAGAAAATGTTAAAATGCTTAAGCAAGAATTGGTGCTAAGGAATCAAAACTTTTGAATGATTTTCTAATCTAAAACCTTGAAAAACAAGCTTGAAAATAAGTTGTGCGTACAAGGAAATACCATTCAGATCGCTCACTTAATCACTAAGCATAGAGTCTTAGCGATAAGCATAGCATTCCCTTGTTGAGGAACCAAATCCGAGGTCATTAAAAGGCTAGAAATGCTCATAAGGTTCTTTATGATGGCAATAAAATCCTTAAACCTAGCAGAAACCTAGTTGCGTTGAGTGCACCGAGGAAGATAAGAAATCGGATGAAGTCACTAGGAAAAGATGAACAAGAAATTAGATGATCCTAAATGTAAAGAGAAGAAAATAAAGATCACACCCCATGATTACAAGAAGGAGAATTGGATTTCCTTGAACATGTTTAAGCCTCGAGACATTGTTAACACCCGAACAAGTGTTATGGAAAAGGATTTAGATAAGTAAAAGCGAGAGAATCTTGTTGTAACGAACCCTCCCTTTAGGAAAATGCCCTCGCCGATTGTGTATCCTCCCAATACACCAATGCATTTAGTTCCTAGGACTATTGCCACTAAAAGCAAGACCTTAATCGGTCAATATGTTATTTTTCAACTATTTGTTGATTTTGAGAAAACTTGTAAGAAAAGGATCACACCCACTGGCATAAGCGAAGGGAAAGGGGTTTGAGCAAGCGAAGAATGTTATTTAGCGAAGTCATGCCTTTCTTTAAGCGACTAAAAGATCATTTTGAAAGTCTTAAAAAGGAATGAACTTAGACATTAAAGAAATGGAAAAGGATTTTGATGCAATGATAGTTGAGGTTAGTGACTATGGCGTGCACTAAAATATAATGAGATTGAGAGGAAGAACTTGCATACATTAAATGAGACTCTTATTCTTGAATGTGTTGCTCGGGATGTGTTTTCAACGCTACAAATTGTTCTATTAATGCTTCCTAATTTCATGAATTATCTGTTGCTCGAAAGTCTCCCATGATCGTGTCATTGAGCTTGAAAAGACTAACTCTAAACTAAGCGAGAAAATTAAACTGGATGATCACGACAATTTGGTTAAACATTTTTCTAAACTAGAGGTGAGCATTTTAATTTACAACTAAAATGTCAACATCTTAAAGAAAATGTCAAAACTTCAAATATCAAGACATCCTCGGATGCTCGAGTTTGATGTAGTTTTCAAATTAACAAGCGTGATGAGCAGATTCAAGCTCATTGCAACACGATCGAAAGTTGAAAGCTCAAATCTCTCAATTAAAGGGTCAAAAGAACAATATGCGAGCTCCCAAATGCCTCCTCCTTTAGATTCTCGAATTCTCAAGCGTTTCATCTTCAAAACTTAGTAAATGCATTACAAAAGGAAAGCGAAAGTTTTCTAGAAGAAAATGAAAAGGTTAAACGTCATTTCAATGAGTTATTTGAATCAATAAAGGTCACTTGTAACAAAATAACGAACAAATAGCTTCATTACAAAAGGAAATTGAGAATCGAAGAGTCGGGTAAAAGGGAAAATGCCAATGACCAATGGAGAGAATGGTGTATCAAGGTTCACTCTTGTAATAAATATGCTTTGTGCGTGAAATATGTTCCCCTCATCTCAGGAATAACAAACTTGCTATTCAAACATATTTCTCTTCCCTTAAGGATTGTCTAGAATGTCTACGTGAGATTGTTGAAGAGGATAAATTAGAGAAACCACTGGACAGTGCAATTGGGCATGCATGTTTATATGCCAAACGATCTCAAGAAATTCTAGAATGCTTAATCACAATATGCCCAAAGTCCTTAGGTAAGAGAGTTAATCCTTTGATTCCATGTTCGATGCCTAGTGCCAAGTATTATATTCATTCGATGCCCAATGTTTTGAATGTGAACCTTAGTGTGCCTTTAAGTAGTTGATTCGGATCTGTCAATGCTAAGAAAGAGAACTCTAGTGTGCCTTTTAGGAGTATAAATCCCAAAGCACTTCTAGTGTTAAGAAAGTGAACCTTGGTGTGCTGCATGTAATTCGGATCCCGAACATCTAAGCAGGAGATGCAAGAGTAGCAAAACCAACTAATGTTCCCATTCCCTCTACAGAGTGTCGGTGACATTAAAGCAAGTAGGTCAAAGTCTCAAGACAATACAAGGAAGGACACGACCTGCAAGCTAAGAATGTGCATTGGAAGAGTAGAAGACCTACCTAGGAACTTTAAGTTTGAAATTTGAATAAAGCGAATCGTGTTGATTCTAGTATTAGCCATAGGCGTCTTGTAATTAATTCTAATTCGATACTATTTGTAAACCTTGTATTGATGTCCGCTTGAATTACATTTCTAATCATGAATGTGGTGTTAATGTCTTGCCTCTCGATGTTAATTGTCTAGTTAATATTGTTAATGCTAAAAATCATGCTAAGAAGGCTAAAAGGCAAAAGCGAAAGAAAGTTAGAAAGCAAAGTGGAAACCCGGGAAGAACATTTAGTAAGATAGGCTATCATTGGATACTGTTGGTCATAAGACTAATCGAGACAATGCCCACTAGAAAATGGATGCCTCTTGGTAGAACTATTCCCTTAAGAAGTGAGCACACTTTGAATAGGTCTATCTGAGACACTAATCTTGCATCTATTCATAATGATTCCATTGCCTTAATTTACGATATGAATGCTTCTATTTACGATGTGGGTGTTCCAACCATTATTACTAACCAAATGGAACCCATTCTTGCATGGGGATCCCAATTATCCGATTATCCATTCTTGTCTCGTGTTCAGCTGCGGATCGTTCAAATCGTTCTATGGTACACGGACTCAATTTGTTCCAAGCATATGATTGGCGACGGTCATGCTCATGAACCGTGAGCAAATTCATCGAGACGATTAGATTCGAGAATGATCATTTCGGTGCTATTATGGGTTATGGAGATTATGTTGTTGGCAAAAGTGTTATCTCCGGGGTTCACTATGTAGAAGGTCTTGGTCATAACTTATTCTCTGTTGGTCAATTCTGCGATTACGATCTAGAAGTAGCCTTGAAAACATACATTTCGTTAGAGAACTTGATGGTAAGGAACTTTTAAGAGGTTCACGTGGTTCAAATCTATACACCATCTCTATCGAAGATATGATGAAGTCTTCTCAATTTGCTTCTTGTCAAAGGCTTCTAAAACAAAGTCATGGTTATGGCATCATCGTCTCAATCACTTGAACTTGGCACCATCAATGATCTCTCCGTAAAGGACTTAGTTGTTGGTTTACCTAGACTCAAGTATGAAAAGGATCATCTTTGTTCAAGCATGTCAATTGGGAAAAAGCAAGAAGTATGCCCATAAACCCAAACCTACTAACTCATCACGAAGTTCTTCATATAATTCATATGGATTTATGTGGACCAATGAGAGTGCGAGAATATCTTTGGGAAGAAATATGTGTTAGTTGTGGTTGATGATTACTCTAGATTCACGGGTCAAGTTCTTAAGGACAAAGGATGAAACTCGATATCATCATCAAACTCATCGAGACATTGCAGTTCGACTTAACAAAACCGTCGTAATTATCCGAGCAGACAATGGGCGGGTTTGTTAACAAACAACTTAGTGAATTTTATGAAAGCGTTGGAATCACCATTAAAGAAGTGTTCCACGAACTCCTCAACAAAGCGGTGTAGTTGAAAGATGAAATCGAACTCTTGTAGAAGCCGCTAGAACAATCTTGATCTACTCAAAGGTTCCAATGTTTCTACGGGTGAAGCTATTGCCCTTGCATGCTACACACAAAATCGTTCACGATTCACCTTTGTTCATGGAAAAACTCCATATGAACTTGTCCACAACATAAAACCTAATCTCTCTTTCCTTCGTATGTTTGGTGCATTGTGTTATCCAACTAATGAGGTCAAGACTTAGGCAAACTTAGAGCTAAAGCGAGACATTGGAGTATTTGTAGGGTATGCACCAAACAAAAAGGATACCGAATCTACAACAAAAGAACCCGAAATATCATGGAAACAATTCACGTTACGTTTGATGAGTGACGGTCAAATGGCTCTGGACAATCTAGTTCGGGACCCGCACTTCAAAATAGTCCCATTAGTTCATCCCTTGTACCTAATTCTTCTCCAAAGAACTCCATATGTACCTCCATCGAAGATGATTTAAAGAAATTGTTTGATCCTATGTTTGATGAACTTTATGAGCCAAGTACTAATGAGGTGTCGATTCCTACAACAGAGGTGCTCATATTCACGTGATTGAAGTCAATCCTTGGTCTCAATATCATTAAGTCAAGAAGCGCTGCTGCCGATCCTTGATCTCATCAACAAATCATCATTCTTCAAATGTACATCATGGAACTATTTACGCATCAATGATGAAGTTAATCCCTTTGCTACTCTCGAAGATGCTCCATTTGAAAACATATTTGCTCACGAATCTTCATAAGAACCATCTTCTTCAGGAGACATCGACTGCTACTTGGTCCCTCAACAACTACCGCATGAACACCTCGGAAAATGGACTTACGATCATCCATTAGACAATATCATTGGAAATCCTCTCGTCCGGTATCCACACGGAAACAACTTGCAACCGATGCCTTATGGTGCTTCTTCAACTCGTACTCTCTAAGATCGAACCTAAAGATGTTAAAACAGCCATGAATGAAGATAGTGGTTCAATGCCATGCAAGATGAAATTCATGAGTTTGATCGACTTGATGTATGGGAGTTAGTACTGCTCCAGATCGTGCTATGATTATTGCTCTTAAATGGATCTTCAAAGTGAAACTTGATGAGCATGGTGATGTGTTGAAGAACAAGGCTCGATTAGTTGCTAAAGGATACCGTCAAGAGGAGGTATTGACTTTGAAGAATATTTTTCTCCGGTTGCTCGAATCGAGGCAATCCGAATCTTTTGGCTAATCTTGCTAGTAAGAACATGGTAGTCTATCGGATGGATGTGAAGGCGGCATTTACGAACGGAGATCTTAAAGAAGTCGTCTCACGTCCACCAACTGAAGGATTTGTGAATCAAGAGCATCCTACTCGCGTTTATCGTTTGAAGAAGGCTCTTTACGGTTTAAAGCAAGCTCCGAGGGCATGGTATGATACATGTCAAAGTTTCTTCTATCTACGGATTTAGTAAAGGAGCGGTTGATCCAACATTGTTCACCGGAAGTCGTGCAAACATTTAATTCATGTTCAAATTTATGTTGATGATATCATCTTTGCCTCGACCGACCCCAATGAGTGTGACCGTTTTCAAATGAAATGAGTTCAAAATTTCAAATGTCAATGATGGGACAAATGTCATTTTCTTGGGATTACAAATTTCACAAAGTTAGGAGGCATTTTCATAAATCAATCTAAATATGCAACCGAGATCTTAAAGAAATTTGGATTTGATTCAAGTGACCTGTTGACACTCCATGATTGATCGAACCAAACTAGATGAGGACCACTCGGGGATCATGATTGACCAAACAAAATATCGTAGTATGATTGGATCACGATGTACCTCATTGCTAGTAGACCAGACATCTTGTTCATTTGTTTGCATGTGTGCTAGATACCGTGCTAAGCCTACTAAAAGGCACCTTGAAGCGGTTAAGCGGGTCTTCGATATCTCCAAGGAACCATCAATATGGGTCTCGGTACCGAAGGACACCGGTATGTCACTAACGACCTATGCAGATCTTGATCATGCGGTGTCAAGATACTCGTCAAGTACATCCGAGGTGCTCGGTTTTGGGTGATAAGCTTGTGAGTGGTCTTCAAAGAAGCAAATGAGTACTTCTATTTCCTCTGGAGGTAGAATACATAGCCATGTCATCTTGTTGTGCTCAAATCCTTTGGATGAGATCTCAATTAACCGACTATGGCTTTGTATTTAACAAAATCCTCTGTCTTGTGATAATAAAAGTGCTATTGCTCTTTCATGCAATAACGTTCAACACTCAAGAGCTAAGCATATCGACATTCGACATCATTTCATCGGGGAACAAGTGGAAAAAGGTGTGGTGGAACTCTATTTTGTGAGGTCGAATATCGGTTAGAGACATCTTCACCAAAGCTCTTCCAAGAGAACGTTTGAGTTCATACTTCCACGACTAAGCTTGAAAAGCCTTCAACCGAAACACTCAAGCGTCTTGTGGAGGAAGGCGAGGAGTAAAGGTCTATGCTCATCTATCTCTTGTATATATCTATTCGAAAAAAAATACAAAATATAAAACCCTCAAAAATCAAATAGAAAAATATAAAACCTTCAAAATCCATAAAAATCAAAAATTGAAAATCTTCAAAAATATTGTCAATTTGTTATATTTTTTTCTCTTTCCCGATTCGACTATATCTACGATCTTTGTCTTTGTCATTCAAAGAATGACACGGGACTTTAGATGTTGTTCAATTCTTAAAATATATATATATATATATATATATATATATATATATATATATATATATATATATATATATATATATATATATATATATATATATTTTGAGAGAAAGAGAAAATGGTTTATTGTTATTTCAGCAAGAACCCGCTTTTAAAAAAAAACGAGCCATTCTATATCATGTTTTCAAAATTCCATGCTCGATTCTATAAACATTTATCTCTGAAAACTAAGCGCTTTGAAAAATAAGCGTAACACCCAGACCCGACAAGGGTAAAGATATCTGTCTGGTTTCATATCAGAACTTTAATAACTAAACAATGGTGTAAACCTTTACAAAATATCCCAAAAGAAAACATAAGTAACTAAAACTTCAAAATAAATCTAAGATCTCTATGGTAAAGTCTTGCTCTCATCTCTACTCTCAAACCCAGATCAGCTATCCCATAAGCTCATCTTGAATGCTAAATACCTGCCGCAGGAAAAGAAAAGTGCGGCTGAGCTTACAAAGCCCAGTGAACGGATATAACGAAACAAAAGCTAAAACATAGTAAATATACAATTACGAAATCAAAATGAAATAATGACGAAGGATCTTTTAGGATTCTGCGAAAGCACACATATACAGAAATCCAAACAACCACATAATAGTTTCAGACATCACATAGCACATTAAAGATACAAAAACATACACATCAGACAACCAAACGCACAACATATCGAATAACAGATTTCGTATAAGCCAAACGGAAAGTCTAAAAACTAACGGAAAACACTTACTCATAAATAAACATGGCATTCATACAAATCAATGAAGAAACATCTAAAACACTTAATTCAGTATTGTAGCAGCGGAAATGGCAGACAGTTCATGGCAGACATAATAGTTAAACCAGATTCTCATATCAAATCCTAACCTTAGCAGAGTTTAAAACATGGCAGGTCACATATACAGACAGATAATTAACCAATTGACAAGGTTTACAAATTTAGCTGAACCATCATACATGTTAACCTTCAAAACACTCAAATACACACTAGCACATTCATCTCGCAGATCACCGCATTCACATAATGATAACAAATCATAATATTAGATATACGAATCATGTTTAAACACATAAATCCTAATATCTAGCGTGGCAACTAATAATCACTTAAACAAATACGTCATAAGCACATTCACTAACATATCATATCAGAAACATCTTCCAAGGTAACTTCAGAAAATAAATGTACATATATGGAGTAGCTAGCTCCCAGAATTTTGTGAAGACGCGTATTGCACACGACATCATTCACCAGATAACATATCGGATAACGGATCGGATCTAGGATGCATCCATACGCCTTCCTACATATTCAAAATATGCTTCACCATCCGTAGAGGCGTGGCGAACATCACTCTCGCCCTAGAGTCATATCGAGGTGCATCATCGATACGGACATGGAACCCCATGACTAGTTAAATATTTGGTTATAGTCAACCAACTTAAGTCAAACAGTTTTCAAATATAGCGGATCATATTCAACACAAGGTCACGTAATCATATCGATAGTTCATATCCTAAGGTTCATATTCGGATAGGCGTAAATCATAAGTTCATATCATAGTGGCATATCATATATTCATAAATAGAAGTTCATAACCAGAGATTCATAATCATAAGTTCATAACCCAAATGTAGCAGGGTTCAACAAATGTATACATCAAAGTCTTCCTAACATAAGTTCACATCAGATATTGCTTAGTTCACTAGAACATAGTTCAGATAAGTAACAGACCAAACATTCAGAAAAGGGTTCATAGCAATGGCATTGGGAATCCTAATAAACATAAGAGATATGACGAAGAAGGAAAACATGAGGGACCTTTACTGAAAAGGTCAGAACTCATGTACGTTAACATAAGTGTCTTAAAGTAAGACAGAATATCCGTACCTTAAAGCAAATGAGAAGAAAACAAACGAATGAACGAATACGAAGATGTGACGTCTCGTCTCCTCCAACGAATCTACACGAATTATGATTATTTAATACTTATTAGTATAACGGATTAATCTCATTAATACCTTTAGAGTTGTCAGATTATTCCCATTTTTAGTGACAGACGGAATTCCAACGTTTTAGGGTTTCAATTATTAATTAGCCAAACGTATGGGTTAAATATGATAAATATCTTCTTTAAGAGCTTACATGATCATCATTCATAGCATAGGGTTTACAAATGTCAAAGACGGATTCTAAGACTCTCTTTCAAAGTAGTTTACATAATCTTTAACTTTCATGAAATAACGAAATTACACACTTATCTTATAACCCTAACCCACTTTCTATCTATGTTCTAGGGTTTCCGTACTTTCAACATTACTTATTACGCATTCAATTAACATGTTACTCCTTTTAATGACTTCCACTTTGACCTAGAACGTATATGGAAACAAACCGAAGTTACCTCAAAACTCATACATGTCCTTACGTAATTCATTTACACATGTTGACCCATAATTACCCAAAATTACATGTTGCACCTTTAACATCTTTAATTATACGTACTAACCCTATATTATCAGATTTTACACTTCTAGCCCAAAGGTTTTAAAATTTACAAAACATACCCTTTAAGTTAAGTAACCATTCGAATAACCTTCTAAGTATCCAAAATCACACGTTTGACCCCCACACTTATTTTATACGTTTAATACATGTCTTTTACTGTTTTTCAAAAATAACCTTTAAGATTCAATATTTACACAACCAACCCACAACTTTTATGTAAAACCGATTAGGCATAATTTAAAAGCAAGCCCTAAACCTAGGTTACACCAATCATTAGCTTATCATTACTACCTCATTAATTACCTTCCACGATTATAAGGAAACCCTAGTTTATACAAAACCCTAATCGCCCTATTTAAAAACCTTTTCTTTTTATGTGTTTCGAATCAAGAAAAACCCAAAACAATTCACACAAGCTTCGAATTCATGGTTATGCATTTTATTCAGGTCTTATAACATGTAATAACTTCTGGAAAAATCAATTCATGATCTCTAAAAATATTATAAGCTCAATCGTTAATTATATACGCTTTTTAGGGTTTTAAGTTTCAAATAATTTCATACGACATATAAATCATGCATGGCTAATTTTTATGTGTTATATACGACTTATAGGACTGAATTCATCATTAGAAACATACCCTTGATGAGCTTGAATCGATAGAACAAGAAAACACAAAAACCTCCTTCTCGCCGAAACCCTAACCTTCTCAAAAACTCACAACGATTACCACAGAAATTCTGGAACTCAAACACTATTTTTCCCACCTTCTATACCTTGAATCTAGTCCAAGAAAAATGGTCTCAAGCTCTGGAAACTAGAAGTCGGTTTGTTTGGGGTTTTTAGGTCGGTTTGGTGAAAATCGGTATTTAGGGATTATGTGAGCCGAATATATGTATATATACTTGAGTTTCTATTTTTCTTGTGGGCTTTATAATGCATTGGACTTAAATTAAATGGTCCTTTAATAATATAAATTATATTGGGCTTTTATTTAGTTTTATTTCTTTTATAAAGTTAATTAAATATATTCGGCTAATATGTAAAATACAAAACTAGTTTTTTTACAAAATCATAAACTATAAAAACTACCTTTACAAAGTGTTTACTATTTATTTAGGTCACGTGGGATATTTCTTAAAATTTTCTGAATTTACATATCTTATTTGGTATCCTTTTGAATTAATTTTTCATACTTTTAATTGTAGGGTTATTTTAGTCTTTTTGTGAATTTTAGAAATTCAGGTATTACAATAACTCAGTCTCTATTTTTGATAATCATCTAGACTTATTTGTCAAATTATCAATCTCTCAATCAACAACATATGTCATTGATTGAGGGGGAGAATGATTTCAATTAAATTAAAAAGTTATTTGGCATTCAATTGTTTTCAAAAGATATTCATGCATGTTTAATCAATGGAGTTTAAAGTCTTAATATCCGATCCTTATCAGTTAAAACGCTTTCATAATCAAGTCACAATTCTCCTTAAAAGCTTTCAAAATCAATTTAAATCTATAAGAGATCACAAATCTCAAATGATTTGACAATTGTGATCGGGAGAATGTGTGATTTAAATTGATTTAAAGCGATAATTCGGTAAATGGTTTTATAAGGATGTACAAGCTCTCCTTCCCACATGTGACAAACGATTTCAAATTTTCCATTCACATGTTGAGGGGAGCATCTATCTTAAACCTATGATTTGAAACGTGATCATTTATCTCAATGCGAGTTCCTACAGTATGTGCAAAACTCTTTTCATACCTTGAGGCACATATTGAGGGGGAGCAAAATTATGAAAACCTCATCCTTCCCCAAAATACTTTATCTACTTGATTTGATCAGGGAAGTGAGGTTGATATCTTTTAGAAAATGGTAATCAAAGAAGTTAATTCTTCCTCTTGCCTCCGTGTGCAAAACGATTTCAAACATTTGATGCACATGTTGAGGGGGAGCACTTGTTCTAAAAATATCAAAAACAATTCAGGTACAAAATGCTTTGATAATATATCACAAGTATTTGGATTGATTTTCAAATGGTTTTCAATTGGTTCCAATGGCAGATGAACAATACCAAATAGACCGACCAACTTTACTTTATGTATGGTGATATAAGGATGATAAGGTTAGGTATTTGTTCCCATGATCCGCCTGAACCGGAGGGATCTACCGAGGACAATCCACTAGTTAGTGTAGAAGTCCTTAGGTATGATGATAAAAGGAGAAAAGTGAGATATGGGAAGAGTGCGGATCGAGACAGAGCGAGTCTGGAACAAACCCAACAAGGTTCTTGCTATGAAGTCTCGGTAAGCCTTGAAGGGTTGAAGAATTAAAAGAATTGAATGAGAAAAGGGTGAAAACAAATAGCCCTCCATATTTTCAACCTTAGGGCGTAAACCGGGTTCAATTCATATGCTACCGATGGTAACATCGGTATTGAAGACAAGGCGTCATAGACCCGTGACGCATCGCACTAACTTCCCAAGCTACTCAAGTTCCTCTTAAAGGGCTTGTTTCATTCTCATGGGAACCTACATAATCTATCGACTTTCTCTTAGAGATTGTTGATATTGAAGAAGGAGACCCTCTCCCTAGTCTCTCGCACAGGAACCTAATATGCACATGTTGAGTTTAGAGCCACGAGATCATCAATAAATCTCATTAGGACACTTTCAATGAAGACTCTCTGTTTCACACAATGTGGAAAGAGAGATTATATCATGAGTCCTACACATTATCCTTGTAGTATTGCCAGAACATCTGAGTGATGTGTTTACATATTCACAATGAAGATGGAAAGCCTTCTGGAGCCAACATCAAACAAGCTCCTGGTAGGTGGCATGTGAGATATATCAATTAGATCAACCATGTGACAACTGAACAATGGGGCGATTCAATCTTTTGAATCAATCCTGGTTCAGGTTATGGATTGACGGATACCTTTGAAAAACCGGTCTTTATGCTTTAAAAAACTCTTTTCTTTATCACATCGACCGTGTACTAATTTTTTCAAATCAAAAGGTGTTTTTATGATTGATAATTGATTTTCAATAAAAACCTTCGTTGTATTGCAAAAACAATTTCTATTGAGCAATACACGATTGTTTTTCAAATCTCTTTTCATCAATCGGTGGACTTAAATTATTGGTTCACTCACTCCGTGTTGTCTTCTTTGAGACGTTCGGTTTGAGAACGACTAGAGCATTGCGAAACCCCGTCAAGGAAATTCTTGAATTATACCGACCACGTGCAAGACTTGTATTGATCAACGGGAACCGTGGGCGTGTACCTCAATTCAACGAAAGTGATCAAAGACACTTTCGTGCGCTTTATTGCTAAGCGGTTTATGCGGGTACACCCGACGCTTGCAATGATCGTAATGAAGCGGTCCATCCATAGCCGCATGCTCACTTAACACATTCATCTCAAAAGAAATCATGATTAGTGTATCAATGACTCGATATTTTCACTCCATGCTTTTGCTACTACCGCGCCAATATCATAAATCAACGAAAGCTTCCGTTACTCGATGAGAAGATATCATGATCCGAATGTGAGCATGTCGGTCCGAAAGTCACAACATCACATAATACCAACACCACAATGGATGTCTCGGAGATTTTTATTAGTGATGATCTCAAAAGTCGGCTCAAAATTATTATCACGTGGATCAAGAAAGACCTCCACTTGGATTAACCAAACATGCAATGAGTGGAATAAATGACTACGAGCTTGAGCTAAGTACTACATCAAGAATGCAAGAACAATTGTTAATGTAATATCGATTGTATTCAATGTAATTGTAGTATATGTTTGAGGTGACCTCCTTGGGGAGATTGTTAGAATTAGAAATTCCGTGTATTAAAGAGTCGGTCACCTCAAGTATATGTAATCATTAGAAAGCTCGTAGTCGTAGTTCTTTTATGTTAAGTAGTATTTAGTTAAGTAACATCGTGGAGGACGGACGGGTCTTTACCCATTGTATGCACGATCCATGACCCGTTGTGTGGCGTTTTATTGTAAGAATATAAATACTCTCTACCTTCCAAGGTAGAGAGTTGGAGCTCATAATAAGAATTTTCTTTCTTTCACTAAAGTTCCCTAAACCTCTAACTTTCTCTCTCTAGAATTCCACTTATACGCCTACTTTATGTTATGGTTTGATGTATATGTGAAATCAAATATCCTACAGAAACCTATGGGTTATGGTTATTGGAACGTGCATCCTTAGTTATGATGCGGTATCTGATTGTTTCGCTTTGGTATAGCGTTATCCTTGTTGGCCTTAAGTATGTATTCAGGCGTTATTGGGTGACCCTTGGAACCCAACTCTATTTTTAGAGCGTGAATTGTGAACTTAATAAACTGTTCTTCTTGCCTCCAGAATGGTGGAAACAAGACAAAACTCGCTTAGGAACAACCGAGCAGCTCCTACTGCTGTTGTTGCCCCTGGTCGTCGAGGTCATCGTCCGACCCCGACCACACCACCTTTTGAGAACCCGAACATTGATAACCCAGCTGTAGGGAACCCGAATTTGAACGACCGTGCTGAGAATGGTCCTGCTCCACAAAACCCTCCACCTGTGAACCCAACCCACATTGACCAACTAGTGATGCAGCGTGTCGCTGAACTGCTAACTGAGGCTAATCTCTCTAACACTTCTTGTGGAACCCCAATGCTGAATCGAACTCGAGGTTGTACCTACAAAGAGCTCCGATTCTGTGGTCCCATTGATTTTGGAGGAACTGAGGGAGTAGTTTACCTGACTAGGTGGTTGGAGAAAACTGAATCTATGTTTGCTGTGAGTAGCTGTGATGAGGATTGTAAGGTTAAGTATACAACATTCACCTTGAAGGACGAGGCGTTGACCTGGTGGAACAACTATCACAGATTAGTAGGAATTGGTAGCTTATAGTATGACTTGGACTCAGTTTAAGGCTCTCTTGATTAAGACTTACTGTCCTAGGAATGAAGTTAAGAAGCTAGAAAGTGAGTTATGGAACCATAAGGTTAAGGAATGCGACATGGCGACTTATACTGCTCGTTTCAAGAGTTATCATTGCTTTGCCCTGAAATGGTTCGCACTGAAGAACTTAAGATTGAGAGGTATACTGATGGATTGCCTTTAGCTACTTGAAATGATGTCATCGCTGCCAAGCCAGTTAATTTGCAAGAGGCAATTGCTGTGGCTCAGAGTTTGATGGACTCTTATGTGTTAGAATTAGGAGACAGGGGTAAGAATGATAGGAGTGATAAGAGAAAGAGGAATGAATTTGTTAAAGGGAATGGCAACAAGCGGCAAGAGACAGCCAGAGTGTTCGCCATAGGAAATGGAGGTAGGAAAGATTATGAAGGTAGTAAGCCTGTGTGTGGTCGTTGTAACCGACACCACCATGGACTGTGCCCGAACGTGTGTAGGAAGTGCTCTAAGGTAGGACATTTGGCCAAAGACTGTAGGTCCCGACCACTTGCTGCAGCTCAAACTACACAATGAGCGGATTTGGAAGGCCATCACACTGTTTTGGATGTGGAAAGAAGGGACACTTTAAGAATGAGTCCTGAGAGCCATGGATGAGAGGAAATCCCGGTAATGTAGGAGGATTTGCTAACCGAGGTGTAGGATGTAATGGCTTAAACCCTGTGAAGCGTGAGGTTGTAGAGAACCAGTGAAACCATGGTACTAGGAATCAGCAGAGAGACATGGGAACAGCGCGTGTTTACGCTATTGGGAAGGAAGCTGGTGAGGACCCTGTTGGAATCACTCCTAAACTGTATTTCAAGTATTTATATTTCATATGTAATAGGTAGCTTATTATGGCCTTTATGTTTGTTTAAGGTCTAGCTTATGTAGAAGGCCCATAAGCTTAGGCCCAAGCCCATATAAGAAAGGATGGGAACTAGGAGTGTTGCCCTAGCTTACCTCCTATAAATACTCTTGTAAACCCTCATTTGAGGGTTGGTTGTTCAAGTTACTCTTTCACATATACTCTACGCCTAAACCTTTCTTTACTTTTACGTGTGTGTGTGTTTGGTATTTGTTCATCCGCCTTCATCTCTTTCTCTTATAACTTGTGTTTGTAAAACTAGTGACCTAACAGTGGTATCAATCGCCTACTAGTTGGGTGAATCATGTTTGTTTTTGAAGTGGGTTTTGGTCCTACGCCTAAAACGCACCTTGATACTTTGGTTCGCTTAAAAACTTGTTTTTACACTTTTAATCCAAGATTCTTGTACTTTCAACGTTTTAAGGTGTTAAAGTACTTGTTTTTGGCAAAAGTTTCAACCTTACGCGTGGATATCGTTTTAAGCTTGTTTTTGTTCTTGGGTGTCGTTCTACGCGTAAGTCGTTTAGCCGTTTTGGTACATCAAGTTTCACACTTTGTGCTCTTTTGGTACTATTGAAGCTTTTCCATAACAAAATCGGTTTAGAAACACATTTGGGCAAAATCAAATTACGAGTAATCCCACGCGTATTGAAACCCTAAAATTACGCGTAAGATTATCCTTGGTTTGATCTTCATTTTCGTGGTTTATTCCGTGTTTTCTTACTTGGATAAGTCCGAAAATACGTCGACTTTGGATATCTTTTGCACCGTGATACTATAAAAGATCATTTGGGCAAAAAACCCTAAACTTACGCATAAGCATAAGCTTACGCGTAGAAATCCTACGCATAAGATTCACTTTACGCGTAAACTTAGGTCTACGCATAAGGTAATCCTACGCCTAACTTTCCACGCCTAACTTTTGTCTACGCATAACTTTAGTGTTTTTCCTACTTACGCGTAAGCTAAAACCTACTCGTAACTCCTTATTGTTACGCGTAACTTTTGGTGTTTTTACGCATAAGTGCTACTTGGTTTCTTGCCTTTTCTACGCCTAAGATCACTTCATCAACAAAGATTCATTCGACTACAAAGATCCATTTTTACTACACAAGTTTATCAACATGTCTCAACCACCATACTCTAACTATTTCCCTCACACTTATAATCATCAACAACAACAACAATTAACTCCACAACATCAACAATGGAATCAACAACAAGCTATTTATCAACAACAATTTAATCAGCAACATACTCCACAAATTGGTGCAATTCCACCACCACAAATGGTTCAAACACCACCAAGCCTTCAAGTTCAATCCTACACAAATGATTTCAATCAACATCCATCAAGGAACACTATGAAGGAACCCACTTGGTTTGCAAAGATGTGTGAAGCTTTAAGCGACCAACAATCAATTCATGAAGTTGGATCACTTGATAGACCTCCAATGCTCACTCCAGAAACTACGATCAATGGGTGATAAGGTTCTTTAGGTTTTGTGATCGAAGAAGCCACATGGAAAGTTCTTAAAGAAGGTTATCTTAGAAGGTCCATTTGAGATGCCTCTTGTCATTGTGCCGGAGATCCAAGCTGCTCCTCCGAGAGATGAACAAACCAACATTGCTCTTTGTTGCGGATCTAAATGCTACGTAACTTCTACACTATGAAGTCGATGAACTTGCAATGGAACACATCCTCTTAGGATTACCAAACCCAATTCTTCGTAGTGTTGATGCTCAAAAGGCGCACAAAAATGTGGGATCATATTCGTCTTCTTATGGAAGGATCTCAGACTCAATCGGGAGGATTTGGAATCCAAAATTTACTTGGCTTATGAACACTTCATGATTGAAGTCGGAGAGACACTAGAGTCCTATCATCATCGATTTTCGAGACATCATCAATGATTTGGATAAACACAACATCATCATGCCAAGAATTGCGGTGAATACTAAGTTCCCGAGTAGTCTTGGTCCCGAATGGGAGAAGTATGTCATTTTCTCCGTCAAGCGAAGAATATGCATCATTCTACTTATGGATTGTTGTACGATTACTTGAAGCCTCATGAAAAGGAAGTTGATCGAGAAAGGATTCTCCATGCTCAAATTGCTAAGCAGTCACATCCGGATAATCAACAACTTGCCTTGTATGCTCAATGAATTATCCTCTCAACCAAAGAACTCAACCAATCGCTTCAAACACACCTTCACAAAGAACAACCTCAACAAAATCAATTGGTTCCATACAACAACAATGCTCAAGCATATGTCGTTGAAGCGGAGGAAATCGATCCGTTCAAGCATTGCAACAAGGATTTGTGATGATTGCTAATGCTTTTGCCGTTACACCAACAAATCCAACAATCGTATTCGTTCCTCTTCTAACACACGGACTCAAGTGTTGTGAACAATGGACGTGTTGAAGTTCGTAATCGTGATTATGGTCTTCGATGGGACGTGGTCAAGGGTTTAATCTTGTGGGTCGGAATAACAACAGAGCTCGGTGGTGGAACAGGAAATGCTCGTAATCGGTTAAATGGTCTTAGATGCTACAACCGCAATGAGAAGGAACACTGGCTAATGCATGCCCAAAGCCAAGGACTAGGGGCGATGCTTATTTCAAAGAGGCTTTACTTTTGGCTCTTAAGGATGAAGTCGGTGGATCTCTCACGGATAAAGAACAGATCTTTATGGCGATGCGCACTCGAGATGATGATATGGAGGACTTGCGGTGCCAATGCATTTATTATGTTGATGGCTAATATGCAAGAGTTACACATGAGTGAAACAGCCCAGTGTAGATGACATCGATGGCTTGTCTCGGTACCGAACAAACCATCATCATATACGAACTAATATCTCCGTCAATATCGAATCAAACGCGGCTCAAAATGTTCAAAATGAGTCATCTACATCTCATTTCGCCGATTTTCAAATAAACCCGTAGTCACAATTGACGATCCGATGACCTTATGGTTTCCTTGATAATCAAATTGACTCGTGGTTATACTTGAGGATCTAAATAATGATCATGTTGTGACTCACGTTGAGCACGATGAACCTTTGCCTCATCCGGATCTTGTTATGTTACTTAAAGACCAACAATCCCAAATTCTTGAATGTGTTGCATTAAATCGGACCTTAAAAAGTAAAATGCCTCGCTAACCAAGGATTTTGAATGCTTACAAATGCAACTCAACTTTTCAAAACTCAAGAAAATCGTGAAAAGGTTTTGAAGCCGCTTTGCAAAATCTCATCAAAACGAAAATATTTAGAAAGCGGATCGTGATCTAGCCGCTGGAAGAATGCTTTGTTGTGCGAATTAGAACAACTTAAACATGAACATAAAAAGCAAATTAACGCTCTCACCTTGGAAAATCAAAAAGCTAAGGTGAGTTGTTAAATTGTCAAAAACATTCTCCGATACAAAAAGCATTCAACGAATCGGGTAGATGACCTTCTTGAAGAAATTATCGGCTTGCAAAAAAACTTAAAGAGTTTAAAATCGTTGTTTACAAACATGGTGAATCAAGAATGACTATTGAAAAGTTTACCTTAAAACCCAATCCAAAAGGATATGGAAAAATCTAGCTGATTACAAACCAAAGCTTTCACTAAAACATTCAAACCAACTCCGAAGTTTCGGTCAAGAATACAAAATTGATAATATTGTTATGAGTGTTGTTGAATATCATCGTCAAGAGGAATTAGATGCGAAGACGAGAGTCGATCAAAATTAAAAAACGTTGTTTACAACAAACCTTTAATTATAAAACGCGGTCACTTTCGTCACACCAACGGATTCTTCTAACACACCAAGGGTTATCATCAAAACACTGAGTCTTCTAATGTTAATCCCAAAGCAGTTATGCACAAACTTATGGTCCTTTACCTTCAATTAGTGAAGTAAACTCAAAACCCGAAAATCGAAATATTCTTAGATATTTTGACATTTTCATGGTCGACCTCAAAAGTTTACAACATGAGATAGAATATCGCTCGAAATCAAAATTGAACACTTTCAATCGCCTCTAGCGAGAACAAAGAGACATTTTGGAAAAATCTTTTACCTAATGTTAAAACTTGAAAAGTTGTGCATTAGCACTGGGAACGGATTTTCATAAGGAACTTGGAACTATGAAGGTCGTTGAGAAAGCGAAACATCTATTTCTAATACTAAACGTAAAAGAAACTTTTGAGAAAAGATGTTGATCGACTCTTGGAAGATGTTATCTGTCTTGATATCCATAATGTTGTGTTATTTTATTCTTTGCCATATGCATCGATTATATCTCTACGATATTGTTGAAAATGTTGTAAATCATGAGAACACCGATAATGTGCTTCGGATCGAGTCTTTAAAAGTCGAAAATAAACGATTACTCAACGAAATTTACAATGCCAAACGTCGTCTTCATTGGTGTGAAAAGATATTCACAATCATCAACTTAGTTTTCAAAAGAAACTCGCTCGATTGAGTGCAAAATCTCCGATCCTAAAATTGAGCAATGGATGATCAAAGCGTGTCTTTGAAATGTCAAATCTCAAAATATGAACAAGAACTTTCAAAAGTTAAACAGAATATGGTGTCATATTTGATTTGCTCAATAAGACTCGTCATGAAGCATCAACCGAACTTGATCACTATCTTGCTCACACTAGAGAAGTCATGAATTTTGTTGGTAATATTCGCTCGAAAATCCAGATTTGATTCACACTATCTCTAAGTTAAGAGAAATGTTAGGAAAGTATGAACAACTTCCGCCTACCGTGATTAAGAGATTAGCACCGGTCACACTTAGTAATCGTGAACCTAGAATCCCTACCGCCAAATCACAAGTTGCTAATGTGTTTCCTCTCATGAAACAGAATAGTTGCGTCTTTTCCAAACGTCCGCACTTCACGACCTAGAGCACTCAATCGAAGAATAGGAAGTTGCAACCTAAGAAAAGATCAATAAGGAATGCTAAAGTAGAAGAACACCCTAGGACTCGAATAAGACTCATGTTGCTTACACTATAGATGTTGCGTCCGCAAATGTAATAGAAATAGTGATGTAACGAATGCTACACCGTTGAGCACTTTTGATATTCACCGATGCACCTTGTGTTATTTGTCGTAAAAGTATGAATTCGATTGTCATGACAAATGTGTTGCTAAAGCTATAATCTCTCGATTACGGAATCCTAAGAACCGAATACCTCTAGGCCCACTAATCGCCTAAGTCTCAGGCTTGGTAAACCGCCTTCTTTAGAGTCTAAGGCATGTGTTATTATCCCTGTAGCTCAGTTTCACCTCCTAAGAATGTAGTACCACCTAGTGCATTCACTAAGACTAAAGCAAAGAGTAGTTATAGATGGCGAAATGGATATATAACACACTAGGATTTAAATGGATGCCTAAAATTATTAATGTGTGTATACCTAATATATTCGCTTGGAACCTCTAACATTTGGGTTCCACATCTACTTCTATTCCATCCGTGTCGTGCATGTGTAATCTGGTGATATGATCATTCTCTGATTGTTGATAGCGGATGTTCCCGACACATGACAGCAACCTTAAATCGTTATCAAACTTTATTGCAAAGTTCATTGGCACTGTCGGGTTCGGAATGATCACTTGCACTATCATGGGCTACTTGAGATTATATCAATGGGAACATCGAAATTAGCGGGGTTTACTATGTGGAAGGCCTCGGTCACAACTGCTTTCGATGAGGTCAATTTTGTTGTGGAGATTTGGAGGTTGCTTTCGGGAGAAAACTTGTTTCATTCGTGATCTACAAGGAAATGACCTTATGTCCGGCTCGCATAATTCTAGTCTCTACACTATCTCTATGCAAGACATGGTTGCTTCCTTTCCCATCCGCTTACTTTCAAAGGCAACATCTACAAAATCTCGGCTATGGCACCGTCGTCTCTCACATCTAAACTTTCAAACCATCACCAACCTTGCTCGACACAAACTAGTTGAAGGACTCCCACGATTCCGGTATTCAAAGATCACCTTTGCTCGACTGTGAACAAGGGAAAAGCACTCGTGCTCATTTTCCTTCAAAGGTGGAACACGCTCTCGACATGTGCTTCATCTTCTTCACATGGATTGTGTGGCCCGATCGCGTGCAAACGATCAATGGCAAACACTACATCTTAGTAATTGTTGATGACTACTCACGATGGACTTGGGTCTACTTTCTTCAAGCAAAGACCAAGCTCCACAAATGATCATCACCTTTCACAAAAATACTGAGTTCGACTCCGCAACACCGTCGGGATAATCGTAACAGACAAAGGAATTGAATTTGTTAACAAAACCCTTCGTGAATTCTATGAGAAAGTGGGAATTGACATCAAACATCTATTGCACGTACACCGAACAAAACGGAGTTGTTGAAAGACGAAACCGAACGTTAGTGGAAGTCGCAAGAACAATGTTAATCAATGCTAAACTTCCAGATTACTTATGGGCGTAGTCAGATCTCGCATGCTATACTCAAAACCGTTCTATGATCACAAACGCCACAACAAAACACCTTTCGAGCTTGTCCACAACTATAAACCGAACCTCAAACACTTTCATGTGTTTGGATCCTCTCGCTATCCGAATAATGATCGTGATGATTTTGGAAAGCTCAAAGCCAAAGTCGATATTGGAGTCTTTATTGGATCTGCGACAATTCTAAAGGTTTCGAACTGAATCGTCGAACTAAGGAGGTAATGGAAACGATTCATGCTCATTTTGATGAACTCACGGAAATGGCTTCGAGTATAATGACTTAGAACCCGGTCACAACCGTTTAAACTTCCTCAACCCCCATCATCACCGAACAAAGCCCCGACTAACTCGTCAACAAATGGAAAGGTTATTTGCTCCTGCGCTCGCGTGACGATATTGATGAACGTGCTCGGTGTATCCATTGTTTCATTGCACAACCCGATAATATTCCTATACCGATACACCGCTACAACAACTGTTGAAGATGCACCTACACCGGTTGACTCAAACACAACGATTGAACACACCGCTTCCAACAATGATGAACCGGTGATGATATTCGAATGAAGTACCCCACCGCAGATTTTGATCCAAATCGTTCTTCAACCCGTTTGCTAATGAAGCTGCGCACCCGATGTCGCGGAATCTTCAACAAACCATTTGAATCCTCGAATCGCACAATGTATACCAACATCAACCTCTACACACCGATGGACAAAAGACCATCCTCGGCTAACATTATTGGCAACCCGAATCAACCGATCGTTACGAGACAACGTCTTCACACGGATGGTGAACATTGCATTTATGCACTCACCGCCCGCCAATCGAGCCTAAAACATTAAAGACACAATGACAAAAGACAACTGGATTGAATCCATGCGGGAAGAACTCAACCAATTCAAACGTCTTGAAGTATGGGAATCGGTTGAAAGACCAACAGGGTCTACGTCATTGGTCTAAAATGGATTTGAAAAACAAATTGGATGTGAAGGAACGTCATCCGAAACAAGTCACGCCTAGTTGCTAAGGGTTATCGTCATGAAGAGGAATAGACTTTGAAGAATCTTTTGCTCGGTTGCTCGTCTTGAGGTCATTCGGATATTTCTCGTTCGCGACTCATATGAATATGACGGTCTATCAAATGGATGTCAAAACGGCGTTTCTCAATGGACAACTTAAAGAAACGGTCTCGTCACCAACCGGATGGATTCGTTGATCTTGAGTTCCCGAACCATGTCTACAAACCGAACAAAGCTCTTTATGGTCTCAAACAAGCCCCTCGGGCATGGTGCGATAAGCTATCATCTTTCCTCATTGCTAATAATTTCACCAAAGGATCGGTTGTCCCAACTCTTTTATACAATATCACGGGCACATATCTTAATTGTTCAAATTACGTGGATGACATCATTTTGGGTCTACACATAAAAGTTTTCAACCGCTTTTGCAAAACTAATGAAGAAAAATTTTGAAATGTCCATGATGGGTGAACTCACGTTCTTTCTAGGACCGCAAGTTCATCAATCACCCGTGGTATTTTCTTGAGTCATCCAAATATGCCCTTGAATTGTTAAACAAATTTGGAATGAAAACACAGGATACTTATGCCACACCAATGACTCATACCAAGAAGCTAGACGCCGATTTACATGGGAAATTAGTTGACCCTACAAAATACAAGTATTATTGGGTCCCTCATGTATCTAACAACTAGCGAGACTGATATTGTCTTTTCCGCTTATCTATGCTCCCGTTATCGATCGTGACCAATGAAGCCCACCTCTCGAGGCTAAAAGAATCCTCGATACATCAAGGGAACCATTAACTTGGGGATCCGTATCCGAAGGATTTCGTTTTGAACTAATCGCTTTTGAGACGACCACGCAGGATGCTTAGACTCGAGGAAAAGTACTTGAGAGCTCTACAATTTCTTGGTGATAAAGCGGTGTCTTGGCAATCAAAGAAGCAGGATTGTACATCATCGTCATCAACCGGGCGAGTATGTAGCCATGTCCGCGTGTTGTGCTCAAGTCATCCGGATGAGAACACAACTCAAAGACTATGGTTACGTATTTGATGAATCCCGATGTATCGCGACAATCGAGTGCCATTGCGATCTCGTGCAACTCGTTCAAAGACTTGAAATCAAAGCACATCGATCACGCTATCATTTCATCAAGGACCACGTGGAGCAGGTACCATTGAATTATACTTTGTGGGTACTGAATACCAATTGGCGATCTTCTCACCAAAGCCTTGCCTCCCGCTAGGTTTAATGAGCCGATCCACCGGATTAGTATGAGGTGTTTGATCGATAACGCTACACGCGTCGCTCGGGGTCAAGGAAACTTCCTTTTCTTCGAGCAAGTTTTATAACACCTAGGCGGTGAACCTAATCGTTGTAGTGTAGTAATTAGGGTAAGCCACGGGTATTGATATCGTTCTCTGGGAATAGGAATGCTAGTAAGGAGTTACTACGCTAAGGTTAAGGTTGAGGAATATTATTTTTATCTTTTATATTTATGAAATGGAAAGGTACGAATCTCGGGTATTGGATTTGGGGGTTGGTATTTCACCGATTACTCTACTATTATCTAATTATCTAAACTAAGGTTGTGGGAGTCTATGTCTAATTAATGTGTGCTCGTATGATAGTTTAAAGATGTGTTTACTTAGGTTGTATTACTCCTTAATTATCTCCTATTGATGGTTGAGTTGTCACGTCCTTATTCCTAGTTGCGTTGTGTGTCTAAGGTTGTAGGGTGTCGTTTCTCCCAACTCTTTGAACTTACCAAAGGGTCTCGTCTACAAACCCACTAGGGATGATAAACTCTTACTCTAAGGCACTCTTTGGATGGTTTAGCCTACAACTACTGTAATTATATTCTAAGGTTCACAAAGATGAATCAAGCATTAAGTACACAACGAATGACCTATCGCATTACTAGATCATTAATCAACTAAGATAAGAAACAACCAATCAATATTCAATAATTAAGTTTCATACTTTCTAAGCAAACACACAAATAAATTAGCCGGACATGGAGAACATGCAAGCATACACACAAATAATCAAAGACATAATTGAATTAATGAAGTAAATACTTATCTTGATGTAAGATAGGGTTTAAAACCCTAAAATCTGTACAAGACACCTTATGTTCGGTTTTAGGTTTTCACCCAAAAGACTCTCTCAAAACCGAAAAATTCGGATTCTATATATAAGATTACATATGCGACGGCGTCACCTTATGTTTTGTGACGCCGTGTCGCCGTCATTAGGGTTTCGTCTTGGCCACGTTAACCTTGCGACGGCGTCACCTTATGTCCGTGACGCCGTCCTCTTGACTTCCGACGTCGTCGGATTGCATCTAGGCCGTTTGAGTAGCGACGGCCTACTCTTTACAACCGGACGTCGTCGCTTGAAAATACGAGTTTTGGGTTCGAACCGTCACAACAATTTTTGGACGGCGTCGCATTAGCACCGACGCGTCACCTTCTAATTTCAAAGAATCGTGAGTGTCTCGATTTTGACTTTGGCCATTTTCTTCATATATTCACGCCTTTTCGTCCAAATAAGTGCCATTCCAGCATTTTGCCTTCAAGAGACCTAAAAAGTGAAAAGGAATGATATTAAGCAATAACGGATACAAAAGTGATCAAATAAGGACTTAAACGACCCCTCAAAATGGTACCTTTTAAAACCTTATCATTGACTCAAGAGGAATTGGATGACCTCCTAAAACAGTCTTAAAAACCTGTCAAACACCAAAACCTCCTTTGTAAATATTTTCAAAAACAAAATACAAAATTATAAAATCGATAAAACAACAAAATATTCTTCTATCTATATTTCTTTTAACATGGCAAGTACAAATCTTGATCAACACGTTGTTCTATCAAACCTTTCATTATTTTCCGAACAAGTGTTGAGGGGAGAAAGTAAATATTTTCGGTTTCATAAAACCTTGTACTTGCATGTTTTAAAAAATATGTGGTTTCTTCTAAAATGGTGGACACTTTTCTTGTCAATTACTCTCCTCGGACTCAAATGTTTTAACCATTTCATTATTTCAAAAGTCGAGGGGGAGTATCGTTAAGTTTCTTGCCTTACATGTGTCTTATCTAACCTAAACGGATGTTAAAGGATCTTGGTTGGAACCTCTTTAAGGTTGAAGGACTGAATGTGTCAACTTGGCTAATTAATTTTAACAAAATCATTTACTCCTAAACCACCAAGATCAAACGGCCCAAATCAAATCTTCTAAATCCGTTCAAGTTTTTCATAATCTATAAGTTCTAAACTGTTTTGATCAAGATGATAAACAAGGGTTTCTAAAATTCTTTCAAATCCAACGGTTAAAAACTCTTTAAACTGATTTTGGAAAATTGTTCACTCGAACAAACTGGGTGATTATGCATAAAAGTGTTTGGATTGAAATAAGTTGTGTTAAAACCTTTCTTAGTGTCTATTAAACTTGTTTCAATCGTCCAAAACCATCCAGAATCTTAAATTTCACTAATATGATTTCTAGGGTTCTTGCGCTCATTTAGGGTTTGTCTATTCGTGATATGTTATTAAGTGGTCAAGAAAGTGTTAGAATAAGTATATATGCATGTTTTGAACCTTGAAATTAGCCGAAACATCTAAACTGTAAGAATTTAAGTTTTAGGCTTTTAGGGTTCATATCCCATGAATCTTCTGATTCTATGGTGTAAATGTGTTATATCTTGTTCCATTGCACCCATATGACATCTAGGACACTCCAGAAACATTCTTGTTTGATTTGTGTAGCTATATCTCATGCGTAGATTAAGGGTTTAGGGTTTAAGTAATTTTACGCCTAAGTCTTTCTGTGTGTATCTGATATGTTCTTATGCTTGTTTTGTGATCTAAAAGATGTTTGGAGTTAAGCGCAATCAAGTTTTCATGTTTATATTTAACAAAGTTAATTATTCGTAATGTCGAATCTTTAGGTGTTCAAACCGTTACGATTAAGGAATACTTTATGCGTAAAGGTTAGGCCTAAGAGAAATCTTACGCGTAAATCTTACGCATAAGGGGTCTACAGTGGATTACGTGTATCTTGGAAAGATATTCGTAAACAAGGCTTGTTACGCATAAGCTTTACTCTTACGAGTAAACTGTACGCGTAACATCTAGCTTATTCCTACGCGTAAGCTTAAAGCTTTTGAACTTGTCTTACACGTAAGAAACTCTTACGCATAAGCTAGGTCTTACGCTTTAGCTTACTCCTACGCATAAGCTCCTTTCTTACGCATAAGGATCCTTGTTACTCTTAACCCACTGCTCACTACATTTTGGCCTTATTACGGATATGTTACTTGTTAAATGTTACTCATAAGTCACAAATACGATGTTTCGTATAAGCTTACAAATGTTTATATGTTGTGTGTTAAGTGAAAAATTGGACTTTGAAATTTCAAAAGTAACATGTTCACATAACTTATCACATCAACTTCAATCAATTGGAACAATGTGACTTAGGACTTGTAACTAACATAAACATGTTACCATCATACAAGTAATTAGATAATAAATCAGACTAATACAAACACATTGTGTTTCCATATGTCTGTCTCTTTGTCTAATGACTTTCGGATCATGAAATGGTGCAAATCAAGCAAACATCAATGCCCCGGTGAGCTCTCGATGGCAAACACATTCCAAGATGGATACGACAAAACAATTGGCAAGAACTATCTCCGTGTCATCTTCAACAACTTCATATGCTCATAATCATCTTGCGAATTCTGTGGACATCATACGCAACATCCATTCAAAACTCATGCTCAATGAGTAAGATTCAATGGATGAGGTAATACAATTTCGTAAGACATTAAAGCAGAAAAGGATGGAATACCATGCTTCAATCTTTTCCGGTTAATCAACCCGGTGGGGCAAGAGGGTCAAGTAGTAGTCCTCCACTTATGGAAGATCCATTGCAAACATCTCTTACCCCATCCGATCCGGTTAATCAACCCGGTAAGGATCAGGGTGTCACTGTCACTACTACTGTTGAAATGAAGCAAACACAACTAAAACAACCGCAAGAAGAAAAGCATGGTGAAGATGGGGAAATATATGACGAAGGAGATTACTATCATGATAAGGATGAAAGAGTCCCTGATGATGATAATTTGGCGACTGAAGAGGAAATGATTCAAAAGAGGCAAAGAAGTCGCTAGAGGCGAGGAGGAAAAGTTTAAGAAGGAATCGAGACAACTACATAGTTGACAATCTAATTCACAAACCTCAACGGTCTTACGAACCATCTATTGACACTTCCTCCAAGCCCAAATCATCATCTCAATCATCACCTCCATCAACATAAGAAACACCTATGTCAAGAGCGAGAATCATAAGGCAACTCTATCCAATGATTCGACAAATGGTTAAGGTGTTATCACCACTACACAACAAAGCTACACAACCACCATCATCGATCAACCAAGGATTCGAAACCACACCACCAATGGAGAAAACCGTTGATCACATTACATACACTGGTGGTGAGGAACACGACATACCTGAGCCCAAACCAGAACCTCAACCGAAATTCAGATCAAGTACATTACTGCACTTCTTGTTTTCATACGCTTCAAATCATAGAGCGTGTTGAAGTTCTCCACCTCGGGGTCGAATCTTACCTAAATTCTACACATTCATCGGAATCAATCAAGAACCTAAGTACAAAATCGTTTTTAAACAAAAGTTTGGGTTTGTCTACTGATGAGTGTCTAAATACTCATCATTTTTGTATCAATTAAACTGCAAAAACATCTGAAAACACTCAGAAATGCATCAAAATGATAAAAATATCACAAATAAGTGTTTTATGTGTTTTAAATGCAAAATATCAAAATCGGTGAAAAACGATCAAATTTGCATAATTGGCGCTTTAGTCCCCAAGTTTCAAAATTTGTCAAAAACAGTCCCGGTAAATCTAAAATAAAGAAATATGTTATTCAAGGTCCCGAAATATTCGATTTGTCAAAATGGTCCTTGAATAAATCTTTTGTAAATGGCGTAAAAGGTCCCCGAACTTTCATAAAATGTCAAGTTTGGTCCTCGGAAAATTTGAAATTGTCAAAGCGGTCCTTGTACTATTGAAGTTTGTCGTTTTAGTCCTTGTATCAAGTTTGGAAATTACAGATTGGTCCTTCACAATTTGTAAATTGCAAAATTAGTCCTTGTCATTAACTAAATATAAGCCTTGTCAAATTGAGTTGTGACCCCTGCCAAAACCCTTGACCCTTCCCATTTTGACCCCCCAGTCAAACCAAGTCAAACTAAACACCTGTTTCCCTCCCACCATGGTTTTCTTCCCAACTTGGCCTGCAAACCCTGCAACTCACCTTTTTCACATCACCTTATCTCTTCCACACCTCAACCCACTCATCATAAACCCTACAAATCCACCCCCCTAGTTTCTAGCTCAGAAGCAAAAGTGGTCAAAACCACTTTTCCCGCCAAAATTGGAAAAGTGGCCAAAATGCCCCAAACTCTCCCATTGGCTCTAAAAGTGGTGGGATTGGATTAAGAGGACACGTGGAAGCTGCTTGAAGTATAAAAAGGAAGAGAGATGAAGAAAGGAAGCAGTAGTTAGTTTTTGTTTTTCATTTGTATGTCGTTTTAAACTTTAATGTTTTAGTTTAGTGTAAAAGCTTAAATTACCTGTTCCTTTGTACTCAAATTAAGGTATTTCATCAATATATTCAGTTTTTCAAGCTTAATTCAAGGTTTCAAGTATATTTCAAAATTTCAAGATCACTGTTGCAATTCTCAGTTTCAATTTCTTTTGTACAAGCTTTCAATAGCTTATTTTTAAGCTCAAACCTGTGTATTAAAGCTTCTTATAACTTGTGATAAGCTTACATTGCATTTTCAAACCAATTTGTCTCATAGTCAACAAAAGTCAACAGTGGAGTAAAAATGGATCAAACAGGTTTGGAATGGGAAATTTGGTTGAAGCAGAGTGATATTGGGTTGTTTTTGGGATAAGAACAGTAGTAGTGATTTGGTTTTAAGCTGCACATCATCTGGGCACATGTGAGTGATTTGCTCATTTCCATTTCAAGCCATTTTTGCATTTTATGTATCTGTGATCATTGGTGGTTTTTACCTGTGTAAGTAGTTATAATTAGGTTATATGAACTTAGTTTGATCCTTACTATATGCTATTTCAGTGTTTGTATTAGTTTAACTTGCTAACAGTTGAGATAAGTAGTGTTTGGATGGTGCATGTATTATGTGTTCATGCTTATTCAGTGTTTAAAATTTATTGATGCATGCTTGTTAAGCTTAGTTAGACTCATTTCTGTCACTCATTTGTGCACAAGATTTGCCAAAGTCAAAATTGTTTCTTAACTGTCTCACTTTCTCAACTGTTGTGGTTTTTGCCAAATCCAAATCTTGTTTCATGTTCAAAATCCATAGAGTTAGGTTTCAGTGGCTTTATTTCATCACTTAACTTCTATATCAGTCCTTAAATCAAGATCATAGCTCAAGAAAGTCAACTTTGCATCTTTTCTTAAAAAGTCAAATGCATAAAACCGCTTTGAGCTCAACAAGAAGGATTTTCTTGAGCTCAGTTTTGAACCAATCCAAGTGAATCTTGTGGTTTTTAAAACTTCAGTAGGTCTAATTACTTATCATCATTTTTGTACATTTTTGTTAATTTTTTACAAGGATCAAAATTGCTTGTGATCATGGGATTGAATGCCCTGTGTAGGGCATCAAACCTGCACAGGGGTTTAGCAGATTGTGCAGAGCCTGTACAGGTCTCATTTGAACTTCTCTAGGTCTCAGCTTGGGGTTTTAGTTAGCCACCCAGGTCTTGTGCAAGATCCTATTTCCATTTTGCTGTTCCAGATTATTGTAGTGCTTATTTCTTTGCCCAAAGTAAGCATCCCTTTAACTGTTTTAGCTCTTTAGATCAATTCATCAAATCATTGCAACCTGATAACCAGAGGTTATTGCTTGTTGAAACTTGTTCCATTTTAGCTCTCTTAGCTTAATAGAGCTTCTGTAAACAGTTTCTAGCTTTTGGACTCCATTTGCTTAATCATGTGCTTATTTCAATAAGCACTCCTTCATCAGTTTCAAAATCTTCCACATAAGCACTTGTTTTTCCAATTTTCCTAGCTTCCTAATAATGTTTTAGACTTTTCCTGAAATTTTCAGATTTTTCTAAGGTGTTTTGCTATTTTTCTTAATTTAAATTAGTTTTTAAGTCTTTTTAAATAGTATTTAATACAAAAAATTCAGAAAAGTATCAAAAAAATAATTTTTCATTTTTATTAAGTTAAGATAAATATAAAAAGCCAAAAACATATTTTTCCATATTTTTCTTAGTTAAATTTGTATTTTTAAGTAATTTAATTAGTTTTTAATAGTTTAAAATTCATAGAAAATAGAAAAATAATCAGAAAATTACAAAAATAATTTTGAAAATTCTATTTTGATATTTTAGATTTTTCTAAGTCTTAATTTTATTTTTCTAGCTTTATTTCCTATTTTCTTGTATTTTAGGCTAATATTAAATAGTTAAAAATAGTTTTAATTAATAATAATTAGATAAATAGTTATAAAAATAATTTTCTTTTTCTATAAATTTTCTTTTATCATTAGGATTGTAAAATGTATTTTCATATTTTTAGGATTTATATTGTGTAAGTTTCACTTTTTTACTTGTACGTAACGTAGTTTTTAATTCCGTAAGTTTTATAAAACATAAAAACAAAAACATCATTTTAAATATAGTGATAGCGTTTATTTAATAGATTTTGTCTTTTAACTTTCTTTAATTTGCATTTAAGCCCTGTAGTTTATGGGCTTTTCCTTAGTTATAATCATCTTCAAATCTCTTTTCCGCTCAAATCTCTCGATCACTTTACGTTTGGCTATTCTCGCACCGTTGGGACTTAACGACTGGGAAACACTATACTCTCTCGATCTTCATTGCATTCGTGTTTGAGCGGTTTTAAGTCGAAACGGTCTCGCCATTCACAAGTGGCGTGCTTGAGTGATTTAGCTTGACTGCTTTCTTGTGGATCAAATTTTGGCGCCACGGGAGCGATGCTAATAGTCTTACGTTTAGCGATTAGTGATTTGACATCACTCCTTGTTTATACCATCTATATAATCCAAAAACCCAAAAAGATTTTCATTCTTTGTTTTTGCATCATGTTTATCCAAAAACCCAAAAATATTCATCTTAACCCTCCTACCCTTTTTGATTCTTTATCCCTTTACCCTCTATCCATTTGATTCTAACTTCTTCTATTCTCATGGAATCTCTCGACTATGATGAATTCTGGCACGAAGCTGAAAAGCTTCAGTCTTTATTACAAAAGTCTAGAATTCGTGTTGTTCGTGAAGATCCAATAATTCTGCGTAGGGAAATAGAAAGAGAAACCGGGGTGACAAAGGACGTGTACTTCCTCTAATAAAGGAAGTGCTAACACGTCCAACCTACGGTTATCCAAAGATCTAATCCTCAATTGCTCCTAAGCCGCCTAGAATTGATTCTAAACTTTCACGATTTACGGTTAAAAGCAAACATGCAGAATTCAGACCGGTGACTCGCAAGAATGACTTGCCTAATCTTCACGTTTCTCAAGAACCAGAACCGGAGACCATAACGGAAGAGGTGGAAATTGCTAGCTCTCAGAGCACACCACTTGTCCCACCTCCTGATCTTTCTGAATGTTCTTCGAGACTTGATAGTCATTCAGATCACCATGTTGGTTTTGTTGATTCTTTGAATAATCATATTCCTCTTCATAACTCTCAAATGCAATCGTTTATTCCTTGTGTCGGTTGTGGTGAGCCTCTTTATGGTTCACCCTGTCGTTGGTGTACATGTGTACAATGTGGTAATGATATCCGTAACGGGAGTTGTTTATTTTGTGGTTCGAGGAACTCATTTGATTATGATCCTAATCAGAACTCATTTAACGACCCCTCAAACTTTTCCAATTACCCACCACAGCCCGACTCATCTTCATATAACCAACATTACTGCTGTGAATATTGTGGAGGTCCTCACCAAGGATTTGAGTGTCAATCCGAAACACGTTTGTCTGAACGTTTTCGGTAACACTCGTGACTTTGAAATGACCAAATTCCATATTATTCACATGACCACCCACAACAATCATTTTGTTGTGAGAACTGTGGAGGTTCCCATTTCACTCGATTGTCAAACAGGAATTCATATCCTTGTAACAATTACGACTATCCATATCACGACCAACCTCCACAAGGCCAAATGACTCAAACTCCTCAACAAACCCAACAAGACACTTATCTAGAGCTTCGAGTTAGTGAAAAGAGTCGAGGAGTTCAATAAACCGCACTTCATAATGTTCCCAGATTTCTTGTGTATATTGTGGGGTCCTCATGATGATTATCAATGTCAACCTTCCGGTTTTGACAAATCTTCACTCCCACAATGTCCCGTCATTCCAAATTCACATGAGAAATCCATGGAAGAATTGCTAGTCAAGAGCAGTCGCTAAAATAAATTCCCAAATTGCCTTTGAAAAATCATCATAGGAATCAATTGCAAAAGAAAAAGCAATGATCTAGCTCGCAGTTTCGTTTTATTCCTGATGACAGTGATGATGAGGATACACTTGATTCATCAAGTTCATCAGATGATATCCCAGCAGTTGAGATTCATTCTCAAACAACTGCTTTCACACCAGAGGTTCCCACTCACTCTTTGAACATGGGGGACGAGCATCTTGACACTGTTCCTGAAAAGGAATCGGACGAATTCATTAAGTCTAGTGTTGAGAACTTTGTCCCAATCCCAAGAAAGTCACAGGGAATTCTTGATCATGTGTGTGATATCCCTCCTCCTCTTGTCTTCCAAAGTGATCATATTGAGATGTTCTCCGATTCTAATGATAATGATTCGTTATCTTGTGGAGACATCATTTATATGGAAGATTCTCCTTCTGAGCTTGTTAGCTTAGAAGAAGAGAATGATGAAGTTATCGACATCGAAATCAAAGATGAAGCACTTCGTGCAACATTATCGAATGTCGGTCTTCTCATTTCTAAAATCGAGGCTTTCAAGAAAACCTATTTCATCTCCTATCCCCATTAAGGATAGTGACATTCTTTCCGATGATTCCATTCCGAAATGAAAGCCTTCTGCTCTAATGATATGGGAGAGAAGATTAGTGGCGATTACCACTTTTCATTCTCATAATTCTCTCCCGATTATGAATCATGTACATTGGAGGAGTTCACCGGTGAACCCACTCATATCAATTCGAATATGATTCATTCACCTTCATGGAGTTCTCGATGAACTCACTGCTATCATATCTCCACCGAGTATGATAACTTCTACTTTGATCTAGACACACACCGGATATGTCTAGACCAATTGAGCTTAAAAGATGAAATTCATGCTATCATGAATTCCCTTCGATGATGATGAGTTAGTCAAGATCATTATCATGACTTTCTTCTCTTCTTCATATATCCGTGGCTTCTCCTGTTCTTCACTCCTTCGGAATGAAGACATTATCTTTGACCTGCATTTCCATGTGCCATTTGTGAGCCGGTGCGTCTGTCTCGTATCTCATCGGTGTGGAACTTTCACGCACTTCAATGTTTATCCAAACATCTTGAATGAAAGTCCGATGGAGATTGTTTCTTCCACTTACTTCCCATGAACAAATTAATTGGGTCGAGTCAAGCTAGCGACTCGGTAATCAAAAACAAGAGCTTAACATGGGTTTTCACCGTGTGTACCACCCTAGTGTGGGGAGATGCCCCACATGTTGTATATAGATCTAAAAATGAATGAAAATTGTAAATATTAAAAAGAGAATAATTGTTGTGTTTCTACACTTAGCTAGTAATGTTATCTTTTACGTTCTAAGTTTCGCATAACAACCGGTACTTTGAATATTGAGGACAATATTCATTTCTAAGTGTGGGGAAATTCGCTAATTTTGATCATAAATGTACCCTTTAGTCCCTTTTTCCCCCAAATGGCCAAATTTAAAATTTTTTTAGTGGAAGTACTATGTACTGAACACAACAAATGGTAATCACCCACCATGTCTAACCCACATAAGGATTGGCTAATCCAGAGCAAACGGCTCTTGGTAAAGATATCTCAAACCGTTGACGGCCACAATTTGCCCAAAATTGTATGGTATTCACCACCATATCCTAAAAAGTGAAGAGTTGGCTAGCCCGCAAGTTTATGGCTTGTGGTAAAGGCGATGGAAAACCCATAATTGGTAATCACTCACCAAAGATAATATTGATAATTTATCTAAGAGTTGGCTAGTCCGAGCAAACGGCTCTGGTAAAGACAAATCAAACCGTTGAAAGTCGATGATTTGCTCAAAATCATTTTGTTATCGGTGTACCAAGGTTCTTACTTGAACTGAAACATTTGGCTACTCCGAGTAATGGCTTTTGGTAAAGAGATAAAATCCATTAACTTTTCATAAAACATTGCTAGGGACTAGCAATATCTTAGTGTGGGGATTGATGAGTGTCTAAATACTCATCATTTTGTATCAATTAAACCGCAAAAACATCCGAAAACACTTAAATGCATCAAAATGATAAAATATCACAAATAAGTGTTTTATGTGTTTTAAATGCAAAATATCAAAATCGGTGAAAACGATCAAATTTGCATAATTGGCGCTTTAGTCCCTCAAGTTTCAAAATTTGTCAAAAACAGTCCCTGGTAAATCTAAAATAAAGAAATATGTTATTCAAGGTCCCTGAAATATTCTGATTTGTCAAAAATGGTCCTTGAATAAATCTTTTGTAAAATGGCAGAAAAGGTCCTGAACTTTCATAAAATGTCAAGTTTGGTCCCTGGAAAATTTGAAATTGTCAAAACTGGTCCTTGTACTATTGAAGTTTGTCAATTTTAGTCCTTGTATCAAGTTTGGAAATTTACAGGATTGGTCCTTCACAATTTCAGAAATTGCAAAATTAGTCCTTGTCATTAACTAAATATAAGCCTTGTCAAATTGAGTTGTGACCCCTGCCAAAACCCTTGACCCTTCCCATTTTGACCCCCCAGTCAAACCAAGTCAAACTAAACACCTGTTTCCCTCCCACCATGGTTTTCTTCCCAACGTGGCCTGCAAACCCTGCAACTCACCTTTTTCACATCACCTTATCTCTTCCACACCTCAACCCACTCATCATAAACCCTACAATCCACCCCTAGTTTCTAGCTCGAAGCAAATAAGTCAAACCACTTTTCCCGCCAAAATTGGAAAAGTGGCCAAATGCCCCAAACTCTCCCATTGGCTCTAAAAGTGGTGGGATTGGATTAAGAGGACACGTGGAAGTCGCTTGAAGTATAAAAAGGAAGAGATGAAGAAAGGAAGAGTAGTTAGTTTTGTTTTTCATTTGTATGTCGTTTTAAACTTTAATGTTTTAGTTTAGTGTAAAAGCTTAAATTACCTTTTCCTTTGTACTCAAATTAAGGTATTTCATCAATATATTCAGTTTTTCAAGCTTAATTCAAGGTTTCAAGTATATTTCAAAATTTCAAGATCACTGTTGCAATTCTCAGTTTCAATTTCTTTTGTACAAGCTTTCAATAGCTTATTTTTAAGCTCAAACCTGTGTATTAAAGCTTCTTATAACTTGTGATAAGCTTACATTGCATTTTCAAACCAATTTGTCTCATAGTCAACAAAAGTCAACAGTGGAGTAAAAATGGATCAAACAAGTTTGGAATGGGAAATTTGGTTGAAGCAGAGTGATATTGGGTTGTTTTTGGGATAAGAACAGTAGTAGTGATTTGGTTTTAAGCTGCACATCATCTGGGCACATGTGAGTGATTTGCTCATTTCCATTTCAAGCCATTTTTGCATTTTATGTATCTGTGATCATTGGTGGTTTTTACCTGTGTAAGTAGTTATAATTAGGTTATATGAACTTAGTTTGATCCTTACTATATGCTATTTCAGTGTTTGTATTAGTTTAACTTGCTAACAGTTGAGATAAGTGGTGTTTGGATGGTGCATGTATTCTGTGTTCATGCTTATTCAGTGTTTAAAATTTATTGATGCATGCTTGTTAAGCTTAGTTAGACTCATTTCTGTCACTCATTTGTGCACAAGATTTGCCAAAGTCAAAATTGTTTCTTAACTGTCTCACTTTCTCAACTGTTGTGGTTTTTGCCAAATCCAAATCTTGTTTCATGTTCAAAATCCATAGAGTTAGGTTTCAGTGGCTTTATTTCATCACTTAACTTCTATATCAGTCCTTAAATCAAGATCATAGCTCAAGAAAGTCAACTTTGCATCTTTTCTTAAAAAGTCAAATGCACAAAACCAGTTTTGAGCTCAACAAGAAGGATTTTTCTTGAGCTCAGTTTTGAACCAATCCAAGTGAATCTTGTGGTTTTTAAAACTTCAGTAGGTCTAATTACTTATCATCATTTTTGTACATTTTTGTTAATTTTTTACAAGGATCAAAATTGCTTGTGATCATGGGATTGAATGCCCTATGCAGGCATCAAACCCGCATGTGGGTTTAGCAGTTGTGCGAGCCTGCATGTGTCTCATTTGAACTTCTCTAGGTCTCAGCTTGGGGTTTTAGTTAGCCACCCAGGTCTTGTGCAAGGTCCTATTTCCATTTTGCTGTTCCAGATTATTGTAGTGCTTATTTCTTTGCCCAAAGTAAGCATCCCTTTAACTGTTTTAGCTCTTTAGATCAATTCATCAAATCATTGCAACTTGATAACCAGAGGTTATTGCTTGTTGAAACTTGTTCCATTTTAGCTCTCTTAGCTTAATAGAGCTTCAGTAAAGCTTTCTAGCTTTTGGACTCCATTTGCTTAATCATGTGCTTATTTCAATAAGCACTCCTTCATCGATTTCAAAATCTTCCACATAAGCACTTGTTTTTCCAATTTTCCTAGCTTCCTAATAATGTTTTAGACTTTTCCTGAAATTTTCAGATTTTTCTAAGGTGTTTTGCTATTTTTCTTAATTTAAATTAGTTTTAAGTCTTTTAAATAGTATTTAATACAAAAAATTAAGAAAAGTATCAAAAAATAATTTTCATTTTATTAAGTTAAGATAAATATAAAAGCCAAAAACATATTTTTCCATATTTTTCTTAGTTAAATTTGTATTTTTAAGTAATTTAATTAGTTTTTAATAGTTTAAAATTCATAGAAAATAGAAAAATAATCAGAAAATTACAAAAATAATTTTGAAAATTCTATTTTGATATTTTAGATTTTTCTAAGTCTTAATTTTATTTTTCTAGCTTTATTTCCTATTTTCTTGTATTTTAGGCTAATATTAAATAGTTAAAAATAGTTTTTAATTAATAATAATTAGATAAATAGTTATAAAAATAATTTTATTTTTCTATAAATTTTCTTTTATCATTAGGATTGTAAAATGTATTTTCATATTTTTAGGATTTATATTGTGTAAGTTTCACGTTTTTACTCAGACGTAACGTAGTTTTAATTCCGTAAGTTTTATAAAACATAAAACAAAAACATCATTTTAAATATAGTGATAGCGTTTATTTAATAGATTTTGTCTTTTTAACTTTCTTTAATTTGCATTTAAGCCCCTGTAGTTTATGGGCTTTTCCTTAGTTATAATCATCTTCAAATCTCTTTTCCCGTTCAAATCTCTCGATCACTTTACGTTTGGCTATTCTCGCACAGCTCGTTGGGACTTAACGACCTGGGGAAACACTATACTCCTCTGATCTTCATTGCATTCGTGTTTGAGCAGTTTTAAGCTGAAAACGGTCTGCCATTCACAAGTGGCAGGCTTGAGTGATTTAGCTTGACTGTTTTGCGCGGATCAAATTTTGCAAAGTGAAAATCATCATACCTGCTTCATGGCTTTCGATGAAATTCACTAAGTTCTATGACGCCACCCTGGAGATGGTTCGAGATGGATTGGCATATCGATTGAAGGACATTGAGTTGGGTATAATTCAGACGAAGAGATGGAATTCAAAGGATTGCAAGGATGTTCGTTGATTTACACTAGGATTGATGAATGTTTGATTCATCGGGATCAGATGCAACGGTTGGAGATCTATGTGGGAGGATAACCAAACTTTCCGATTCGACTTTCCAACGTCCTCGTAAAGTAGCCGATCGCTCGTAATCATTGGGTATTCTCTTGATTGTGATTTTGCTTGTTTGATTATCGACGATGGCTTGTGCAATACGTAGCGATGTACAACCCGTAATTGTCAAGAAAGGACCACGTGGTGCGCCTCGATTGCCACAATCCTTATAAAAGGAGCGAAAGCTTCTTATTTTTGAGTAAAACCTATCAAACCTTTCACTTTTCAAGGTTTTTCTCAAATAGACAAGTACTTCCCGTATGATTTTTCAAAACCTCAACCGCTTATATCACTAGTCGAGGGAAGTATTTGAATTAAAACTTTGTTCACAAATTGTTCATAGTGGTCATCTTCCGCAACACTCGAAATGGTCATATTTATTGTCAACCGCTCAAAATAACATTTTTATGCCATTTTGAGGAGAGAAAATTGTGTGATAAGAAATATGTTGTACAAAATGCAAATGAATCTGTGTACCTCAGACTTAACCAACGAATTGACGATACTAAATTGTTTGTAACTCGAAAAGACTTGTGCTGGACGGGTAATAATTTCAAACTAGTTCGCTAGTAATGTAAACGTGTCTCGCAAATGACTTGTCTGAGTAGAATGTACCATTCGAGAAACTCTCGGTAGACATGAACTCTGACGGGTATGACAACCTTTCGAGGATTGTCTACACCTTCAAGGTAGTTATTAGAGCTAGTTGTCACCTAAAAGCCGACAATGTAACTCTTTAACTATGCAACGAACCGTGTCTCGCGGGGATTGTCTATCTCGAGTGGATCAATTCAAAATGTGCGCTCTTTCCTCACTTTGTGCATTTAACCGTTAAAACTATTAAGCACATGTGGAGGGGAGTATTTATGCAAAATCCTATCTCTCACGATGGTTCAAACATGTTTTCCATTTACAAACCCTTTGAGAGATGTTTCACAAACAAAGGGTTTTAATGGCAACATAGGTTAGTCATGGAGTTATAAGGTGACTAAGGTTAGGAATAACTGTCCTATGATCCGCCAGAGTCGGAGGGATCTACCCAAGGACATCACAAATAGTTAGTACTTAGAAGTCCTTAGGTATGATTGTAAAAGGAGAAAATGAGAATCGGAGAAAGAAGGAGTTGAAGAATAAAAAGAAATGTAAAGTAAAGGGTGAAAAGAAATAGCCTCCAGATTATTCAAGTTAGAGGCATACATCGGGTTCAATTCATATACTCTTGGTTGTCACTTAGTGACACCGGTATTGAAGATTAAAAGTCGTCATGGACCCAATGGCGCATGCACTAAACCTTCTTAGCCACTCAAGTTTCTCTCAGCGAAGCTTGTTTCATTCTCACAGGAACTCTACGTAAACTATTGGCTTTCTCTTAGAGATCGTTGGTATTGAAGAAGGAGACCCTCTCCCTAGTCTCCGCTCGGGAAAATGAAAACGCACTATTGAGTCTAGAGCCACGAGATTCATCAAAAGATCTCTTAGGAACACTTGACATTTAATCACTTGTTGATCAACAAATAAGATCTTGATGATTCGGTGGTTCATATCGAGTCCTTCACAGATCTTAGCAATATGTCGAGAACATTTATGAGAGGTTCATACATGATCCTCGGTGATTGAATGGAAACTCTGCCGTGGTCAACATCAAACGACCGACGGCGGAAGTCACTTCGATAACTCCCGTGGATTACGCGGTGTGTCTCAAACGGTCTGATCGTGAGGTGATGCTACGGTGTACCTCAAATGACTATCTCGAATTGTAGATGTACCCGGTACATCGTGTTATCTCACTGTGGGACTCCGGTTCAGAACGGCCTTTGTAAGAATTAGAGTTGTGTTTTCACACTATGTCGTTAACACTCAAGTTCAAACTTGTAAGTGACGGGACACGCTTATTACTAACCGCTTGAAATGTTTTCTTCTTATGGAAGCTCCGGAGCGGGATGATCGTCTTGATTCTTCTCATGCTCACGCCAACATCATCACTAATGGAAGTTCTATTCAAAAGCTACACAACCGTCGAATGATTCTTCGTCAAACCAAAGAATCTACAAAGTTAAAGACTTAGAGAACTTCATCAAGATTGAATTCCAACGTCAAAGAGCGTGTGAGCATGTTGAAGAATGACGTGGAGACTTTGGAGCGTGAAGCGGCACTGAGGCGATTGATGCGCATAACAACATACTATCACTTTCACCACAAAGAACAATAATCAAAGAACAAAGTTAATGATGACGTCAAAGCAAAACCGCTCAAATAAAACTATCTCTACACTAGGGAGATTGTTCGATTCAAGGCAATTCTTCTCACAAGAAAGAAGAATGTCCGAGACGCCAAAGCTACTATTACATCAACGCCTTCACCGTTAACATTCATATACACTTGGGGAGATTGTTGGAATCACTCCTAAACCTGTATTTCAAGTATTTATATTTCATATGTAATAGGTAGCTTATTATGGCCTTTATGTTTGTTTAAGGTCTAGCTTATGTAGAAGGCCCATAAGCTTAGGCCCAAGCCCATATAAGAAAGGATAGGAACTAGGAGTGTTGCCCTAGCTTCCCTCCTATAAATACTCTTGTAAACCCTCATTTGAGGGTTGGTTGTTCAAGTTACTCTTTCACATATACTCTACGCCTAAACCTTTCTTTACTTTTACGTGTATGTGTGTTTGGTATTTGTTCATCCGCCTTCATCTCTTTCTCTTATAACTTGTGTTTGTAAAACTAGTGACCTAACAGACCCTAACGTAGTTACGGGTACGTTCCTTCTCAATAATCGCTATGCTTCCATACTGTTTTATACTGGTGCGGATATGAGTTTCGTATCCACCAATTTTATGCCATTACTAGGAATCTCCCAAACACCTCTAGGGTTTAGTTACGATGTGGAATTAGCGAATGGGAATAGAGAGAAGATAGACACCGTAGTTCGAGGTTGTACCTTAAGTTTCCTAGATCGCCCGTTTAGTATAGACTTATTACCGGTTACCTTAGAAAGTTTTGACGTCATTATCGGAATGGATTGGTTGTCGAAGAACGGTGTACACATCATCTGTGATGAGAAGGTTGTGCGTTTACCGTATGGAGGAAAAGTTCTGAGCATACAAGGAGATCGGAGCGACCATGGAATTCCTTCCCGGTTGAGCATCATCTCTTGTATTAAGGCCCAGAAGTACATCGATAGAGGAGGTTGTCTTTTCTTGGCTCGAATTTCTGAAAAGAAAGGATAGGAGAAGAGTGAGAGACACCTTAATGATGTACCCGTTGTTAGAGAATTTCTGGATGTGTTTCCTGACGATCTGCCAGGGATTCCACCTGTCTGACAAGTGGAATTCCAAATAGAGTTGATACCCGGTGCGGCACCCGTAGCCCGGGCACCCTATCGACTTGCTCCAAGAGAATTGGAGGAACTGTCTAAACAGTTATGTAATTGTCGAGAAGGATTCATTCGACCAAGTTAAATCACCGTGGGGAGCACCAGTGTTTTTTGTAAAGAAGAAGGATGGATCGTTTCGGATGTGTATTGATTATAGGGAGTTGAATAAGTTAACAGTGAAGAACCGATATCCGTTACCTAGAATAGATGATCTATTCGACCAACTCCAAGGAGCTAGTGTCTTTTCTAAGATCGATTTATGATCTGGTTATCACCAGCTTAGAGTTCGAGAGGAGGATATCCCTAAGACTGTGTTTAGGACTCGTTATGGACACTATGAATTCCAAGTGATGTCGTTTGGTTTGACCAACGCGCCAGCGGTTTTCATGGATCTCATGAACCAAGTGTGTAAGTTATACCTGGATAAGTTTGTGATAGTATTCATAGACGACATCTTGATATACTCTAAGAGTAGTGAGGAGCACGAAGAGCATTTGAGGCTTATTTTAGGATTGTTGAGAGAGGAGAAGCTGTATGCCAAATTCTCTAAGTGTGAATTTTGGATTCCGTCCATGCAATTCTTAGGTCACGTGATAGATAGTCGAGGTGTTCATGTTGACCCAGCTAAGATTAAGGCCATTAAGGAATGGACAGCTCTTAAGAACCCATCGTAATCCGGCGGTTTCTAGGTTTAGTAGGCTATTATAGGAGATTCATTGAGGATTTTCTAAGATAGCTAAGTCTCGACCAAACTAACACGTAGGATGTTAAGTATGAATGGGGAGAAAAGGAAGAAGAAGCATTCCAACTTCAAGGAGAAGTTGTGTAGTGCGCCCATCCTAGCTTTGCTGAAGGGAGCGAAGACTTTGTCGTAATCGCGACGCTTCGCATAAAGGCTTAGGTGTTGTTTTGATGCAACGTGAGAAGGTGATTGCTTATGCATCCGACAACTTAAGAAGCATGAGAAAACTACACCACCCATGACCTTGAGTTAGGTCTTGTAGTGTTTACTCTTAGGATTTGGAGACATTACCGTATGGAACCAAGTGTGTAGTATTTACCGACCATAAGAGTTTGAAGCATATCTTAGATCGAAGGAACTCGAACATGAGACAACGCCGTTGGTTAGAATTGCTTAGTGATTATGACCGTGAGATTCGTTATCATCTGGTAAGGCTAACGTTGTGGTGATGCACTTAGTCGTAAAGAGGACATTCCACCCTACTGCTCGATCCTTAGGAATGACCATTGTTTCGCCTTACTGCCTCAAATTTTAGCCGCCCAAGCGGAGGCATTGATGTAAGAGAACCGTCCTTATGAGAATCTTCATGGAATGGTAGAAAGTGAAAACGGCTTCTTGAAGCGCCCGACGAACATTATGCTTCAAAGACAAAGTCGGATACCATTTCATGGTGGAATCGTGAGTTGATTATGCACGAGTCGCATAAATCAAAATACTCTATTCATCCGGAGCCTATAAGATGTATCGGGATCTAAAGAAACTTTATTGGTGGCCCAATATGAAAGCCGATATAGCTCAAGATGTCAAGGGTGCACGACTTGTTCTAAAGTTAAGGCGAACATCGAAACCATCGGGACTCTTAGTTCAACCCGAACTCCGGAATGGAAATGGGAGCGAATAACCATGGACTTTATCACTAAATTACGAGAACGATTAAGCGGCAATGACGCTTATCCGGGTAATAGATGATCGCTTAACTAGGTCCGCCACTTAGCTATTAGTGAAACCGATAGTCTTGATAAGCTTGCTCGTTTGTATCTTAAGGAGATAGTGTCTCGTCATGGAGTACCGATATCTATCATTTCTGATAGGGATAGTCGTTTTACATCCGACTTTTGAAAGTCGTTACAGACAGCGTTAGGAACAAATTTGGATATGAGTACTGCTTACCATCCTCAGACCGATGGTCAAAGCGAGAGAACCATTCAGACCTTAGAAGACATGCTTAGAGCCTGCGTTATTGATTTCGGCAAAGGCTGGGAGAGACACCTCCCTTTGGCCGAATTCTATTACAACAATAGTTATCACTCTAGCATTAAGGCCGCACCATTTGAGGCACTGTATGGCCGAAAATTTCGTTCTCCTGTTTACAGGTCCCGAACTTGTCTTAGAAACCACTGAGAAGATAGTTCAGATTCGTAATCGGTTGCAAACCGCTCGTGATAGACAAAAGAGTTATGCCGATAAGAGACGTAAACCTTTAGAATTTCAGGTTGGAGATCGAGTTATGTTGAAAGTTTCTCCTTGGAAAGGAGTGATTCGTTTTGGGAAACGTGGAAAACTCAATCCCCGATATATTGGTCCCTTTCCAATCCTGGAAAGAATCGGACCGGTAGCATACCGCCTGGAGCTACCATCGGAACTGAAGTGTACACAATGTCTTTCATTTTAGTAATCTTAAGAAATGTCTTTCGGAGGAAAACATAGTTGTGCCCTTAAGAGATATTCGTATTGATGAGAAATTAAATTTTGTTGAGGAACCGATTGAGATTATGGACCGTGAGATTAAAAGGCTGAAGAATAGCCGTATTCCGATTATTAAGGTTCGTTGGAACTCCCGGCATGGACCGGAGTTCACATGGGAATGTGAGGACGTTTTCCGTAGGAAGTATCCTAAACTTTTCATGACATCAAGCAAATCGGAGTGAAACCTGGGACGGGTTTCTTCTGAAGCTGGGAGGTTGTGACAACTGGCAATTTAGGGAGTCTATTTTAGGTAACCGCATTACGTTAAACTAAACCGAGCTTTTGCCTTTATCACTATTTTTACAAACAATGACTTGATTTTATATCGTCTATTGGTTTTTACGGTTTATTTCATTATTAAATGAGTTATCGTATGAGTTTTAACTCTATTTGGTAGGCACTATTCGATTCGGCAATAGAAAATCCTAAAACGAGAATTATTGTAACTTTTAGACCGTAACTCGAAAATTGACAAATAAATAGTCAAAACTCGTGGAAAAACGTAAATAACGATGTTGGAAAGTTGAATAAACGTTGTGAGACATTCGGGGGACAATATGTGAGCTCGGGAATGGGTAAACGGGATAGTTACGAAAAATTATAACTCCGACCCCCCAAATATCCCCATGGCCGGCCACCCCTCCCCCATTTTTATTTATTTTTGAGTCCTTGGTCCAAGTATATAAGGCCTCACACCTGCTCATTCCACCCATTACATGCTCTCACTAAAAACACACACACAACACCTTTCTCTCTATAAAAACCCTAGCCACCACCACCCTTGGCTGCCGGCCATATTCCGGCCACCACGGCCCACCACCGACGCGTCACCATACACCACCACCACCATCTTGAAGCTCTCTTTCTCCTCTTTCCAACCATATATTACACGCTCCATTTGGACCTCCATAACACCTTCAAATCTTCGAATCAAGATTCGTACTTTTAGGGTTTCAAGTGGGTTTTGCAATTGGTGCTTGAATAAGGTAAATGGAACAAGATTTGAGCTTGTTTGAGCTATTAGAAGCCACATATTGAAATCTAGGGTTTCGACCTAAAGATGAAATTTAGGGCTTTTGGGTGAAACATGAAATTAAGTCTAATTAGAGTCTAAATAAACATGTAGCTAGTGTTTGGTAAGCATGTGGTGTATCAATTTGATGGGTTTATGCATTTTAGGTCTAGTTTCATATTTTTGGTTAAGATAGATGATGGGTTTTGTGTTGGTTAATGTTTGGAGCTTGAATGATTGGATTTGGATGTTGTGAAATTGATTTGGTAGTGTTTGGATTGGATTGGAATGGTGTACGAGCCACCTAGGGCTCGTACGTGGCTCATGAGAGGCGTACGAGACCCACATGGACCACGGGTCCGGGTCGGGTCGATTTGGTAGCTTGTTGGTTGATGTAGTTGAGGTTTGGATGAGACGCGTGGAGCCGAAAAGCTTCTAGATCTTGTTTGGTTCACGTGGTCTTAACCGCGACCGTGTCATGACCATTAGCGTCATAACATTGGTTTCGAGTATATTTGGTTGATTGATTGGTTGGCGAGATTGTTTTGGGTTGTTTTGGGATTGAATTGCACTATTATGACTTTTAAATTTGGACTTGATATATATATATTGTTGACTTTGAGCTACGTCGGCGTTACTTTGACTTTTTAGTCAATAGTTGACTCCGACAAAGCCGTAACATGGACTTTAGTGTAATTTGGACTATTGATTGATTAAAAGCCGAGAAGTTATGACTCGTACTCGTGGACTCGAAACGTATAACGTTATGAAATTAATAATGGAATTTGACGACATATATATTTATACATGAAAATGCTAATATAACTATGAAATGTAAATAATAAATGGGTTTTTGTACAAAAAATATCGATAACAAGACTTATCTTGTTATTTACTATTTTTAAATGAAAGCTAACGACTAAATTGGAAATGTTTTGTAATAAATAAGTAATTAATGTTTCGAGTACACGTTTATCAATAAATGTCAATTGTGGACATTTAATATTAGTTAAGTATTTATTTACTTACGTTGTGTGCATGGGTTACGGATAACCTAGCATTAATAGTGTTGATCCACGTGGGTAGCAGACTTATTAGGTTGACGAATCTAATAAGAGCCCGCTAGGTACGTTGGGTAACCTTATTAATGGGTGAATTATCCTTATGACTCTTTAGGATACGATTGATTTATGGGATAATAAGCGACACGAATAAATAAATGAGTTTATCGAGTTGACGAATTCGATAAGGTCTACTATTTATTCCGAAACTTATTGAACTATGGAGCTTATCGTTTAAAGGTCTCATTGTGTTGGATTGGGTTATATATTGGTTGTTTGAGTGCATTCACAGCATCATATTGAGTCGATACACCCACATGAGGAATACCAAACACTAGGATTAAATGGTGAAACGAGACGTTTTTGGAAATAAAGAAATGGAATATATTAAGGTAGATAACGTTGATTTTGAGGAATATATATATTAAAGTTGGTCTACATTAATAGGTTGTGCCGAGTCGATAGTCGCTGTGTCGTGATACCGTTATCTTCTGCTAAGTGTTTATTTGTGCGTTGATTGCTTGAGGTGAGTTTCATAGCCCCACTTTTATCTACGTTTTAACTATATTGGGGTGAGAATCATGCTACTATTTTTGGACCGTGAAAACTATTTGGATTTGCTTATATGCTTGACTATTTAGATAGATGTGCGGTAGTTGTTGCCTTAGACTATGGTAGCAATCCTAATTGCTATAACTGTTGCCTAACTAAGAATAGACTTCTACATCGACCTAGTCCGGGGTTGGCCATTGTTCTAGATTTTGCCACGACAGTGCTGGACTAGAGTATCTGGACTCGAGTAGTCCCTGGATGCGGGACATGTTTATGGATGGTGATCCGGGTAGGATCGATATTTATCTATCTTAGGTCTTGCATAGCAAATCAACTCTTACAGGTCCACTATGATTTTGTTGAACTTAAACCTATGAACTCACCAGCGTAAGCTGACCTTTTAGCATGAATTCTCAGGTATTTGAGATATGTTTGGATTACTTGATCGGTGGAAGCTTGGCAAGAAGGCGGGGTTCAAGGATCATTTCTGACTCTGATAAACTTTGGGGACCTATTTTGTTAAACATTGTTTTGGGCATAATATTTACTCTTTTGGATTAAATGTTTTAAATGACTAAATCTGGGGATTGGTTTTGAATGTTAAATGATTATTTTTTTGCTATACTTGTGTGCGATACCAATCCAATAGTAACGCCCCGAAAACTTGATTAAGTCTTCCGTTGTACCGAGATTTGGGGGTGTTACATGTTACATGTAGACTGCCAGCTTGTCAAGAACTACTTTTTTTATTGGGATAATGCTAAAACAATGCATCGAAGTTGACCACTTTTAGGATTGTGTGTAGCAAACTATTTTTCTATTTTCATTGTAACACAAAACTTTTGAATTTGTGTTATTGTATGTATCCAGTCAGGCTAAGCGTTATATCGTTAGTCCTTTATATCAACAGCCATTAGTAAATAACTAAAGTTCCATTTGCTTATGTTTTTATTAGTTTTCATCCGTTATTTTACGTTTTCGTCCATTTTCTTACGCTTTCGTCCGTTTTTTACATTTTCGTTTGTCTTCTTACATTTCATCCATTTTATACGTTTTCATCCGTTTTAAACATTTTCGTCCGTTTTCTTACGTTTTTGTATGTTTGTATCGCCGTCGCTTTTATAATTTTGTCCGTTTTTACGTTTTGTGTTTCATCCATTTTATACGCCGCCGATTATTTACGCCACGTATGTTTTTACGTTTTCATCCGTTTTTATACGTTTTTGTTCGTTTTTTGCGTTTCCATCCTTGTTCGAACGTTTTCATCTATTTTAATACGTTTTTTTTTTCTGTTTTATTATGTTTTTGCTTGTTTTTATGCGTTTTCAGTTGTCTTTATACGTTTACATTCGTATTTACACGTTTTCGTTCGTATAAAAACGAGCAGAAACGTGTAAAAGCATATAAAAACGAACGTAAACATGTAAAAACGAACAGAAATTTGTAAAAACGAACTAAAATCGGATGCAAACGTAAAAAAATTGAACGAAAACGTATAAAAACAAGCAAAAACATTTTAAAACGTGTAAAAACGAACATAAAGATATCAAAACGGATGAAAACGTAAAAAGCATAAGAAAGCGGACAAAAACGTAAAAAAGCGGACGAAAGCATATAAAAACAGACAAAAAAGTAAGAAAACGAACCAAAACGTATAAAAACGGACCAAAACATATAAAAACGGAGTAAAACTTATAAAAATGGACGAAAACGTATAAGAATGGATGAAAACGTGTAAAAATGAAAAGAAAAAAAACGTAAGAAAATGGAATTTGAAGTTATTTAATAACGACCGTTAATATAAAGGACTAACGATGTAACGCTTAGCCTGACTGATACATACAATAAAACAAATTCAAAAGTTTTGTGTTACAATGAAAAAAGAAAAATAGTTGGCGACACACGATCCTAAAAGTGTTCAACTTCAATGCATTTTTTTTGCATTATCCCAATAAAAAAGGTAGTTTTTGACACGCTGACACTCTACATGTAACACTCGGACACGCTGGCATTGGACACATTGGAAATCATACATACAATAACAAAAATTACCAAGTTTTATGTTACAATGAAAAAAAATAGCTGGGCATACACAATCCAAAAAATGTCAACTTCGATGCATATTTTTAGCATTATCCCTTAAAAAACGGCAGTGATTATATCATAAACAGATTCCAACACAATGACGAAATATATGTTATCCAATCACCCACTAAACAAGTGATGCCTCTAACCTACGAAACTTACTCATCAGATGTTATTATCATTGAACTTTCATCAAACACTTGTCGTCCATTCTGGAATGCTCCACAAATTGCCGATAGTTTAGCACGAAGATCTTTTTTCTTTATCTTGCTTGATCTTTTTACCCAAGGACTTGAACAAACAATTTCTAAGAATTATGTTCAGTACCTTCCCCCACTCACCAACTTCGTCCGTTTTTATACGTTTTTTCCTTTGTACATGTTTTTTATAAGTTTTCTTACGTTTTCATCCGTTTATATACGTTTTTATTCGTTTTTCTTATAATTTCATAGATTTTTATCCGTTTTTATTCGTTTGTGTATGTTCTTATACATTTTGTATGTTTTACATGTTGTTGTACGGTTTTATACAATTTGTAAGGTTTTTATCCGTTATTAACCTATTTTATCCGTTTTCATACATACAAAAATGTAAGAAAAACGTTCGAAAACGGGTTAAAATGTATTATAATGGATAAAAGTATATGAAAAACGTATAAAAATATAAGAAAATATATCAAAACGTAAAAAACAGACGTAAACATTTAAGAATGGGTGAAAACGTATAAAAACGGATAAAACGTAAGAAAAACAAACGAAAACGTATAAAAATAGATTAAAACGTATAAAAAAGAATGAAAATGTATAGAATGGATGAAAACATATAAAGTCGGACGAAAACATATAAAAAAGGATAAACACAGAAAAACGTATGAAAAATGGATGATAACGGATAAAAACGTAAGACAAACTGACGAAACAGATGAAAACGTATTAAAACGAACGAAAACATATAAAACGATAAGACTTTCAGAAAACGTATGAAGACGTCAGAAACATATATAAACGGGTGAAAATGCATAAAAACTGGTGAAAACGTATAAAAACAACGAACGTATAAAACCGACGAAAACAGATGAAAACATATAAAAGTGTATATTTATGGTGAGGTGATGGGCGGTGGTGGTAGGTGAAGGCGGCGGTGGCGGTGGCAGTTGTGAAATATTGTTTATTAATTAATATACCTTAGTTGTTACAATCAAACAAGAAAAATGTTTTCATTTTGGATTAATATATCATAGTGTCCCACTTACCCACTATGCCTCAAACTTACAGAAAGACTTTATTTTTCAATTATGTTTGAATACAATGGGGCAAATAATCTATTATGGAGTAATTATGGGTATGTTTGACAAAAATATATTGTCTTTGGTGTTGGTGTTATTCTTGATTACGATCTTGACATCTTGATCTTTGGTCTTTGGTCTTTGGTCTTTGGTCTTGATCTTGATCTTTGTTCTTGAAAATGTTTATAAAGAAAGATTATTTTTATAAACTACATTAAATAACTTTTTATTTTTAAAGATTATTAAAGATTATTTTTTAATAATTTTTTATAGACTCTGTCTGTCAAACAAAAATTATCTTTTAAAAAGCTTATTTATTAAAAAAAAATAAACATAATTTCTCCATAATTTCATGTATCAAACATAATCTACATTGTCACATTCAAACTTCATGTCTCTTTCTTGGTAATTTCACAATTTATTTATATATATATATATTTTATTTGCAAAATACTATTATCTCATTTCCTAGAAATTTCGTGTTAATATTTTGTTTAAAATAGGAGTAGGTGTGATGACACATCACCGGCCGGCCATTGAGCAACGTAATCAGATTTGTTTTTTCTTGCTATGGATTATTATTCATCAGTCACGATACATATAATTACAGTATATGCGAAAATGTTAAGTCATTTGAATGATTTTGTATAAACAAATCCACAAATGATAATTAATCTTATAATTGAGAATCTAGACACTTGTTACTTATTGTGGGTGCGTTTAGTATGATGCCATTAATCATAATGGGTATGGGTTTAATAGTAGTTGTGGATCTCTCACTTATAAAAGATCTATACCTAGCTCTCTTGATGTATTTGGAGTATGATTCATTCGCATAATGGTGGACCTTTCATCTTAAATAAAACATCTTGATTGGAATGAGAATTCATTCTGTGATTCCCGAAAATGGATACCAAACGCACTCTTAGGGTGTGTTTGGTTTGTAAGTGAGATTGTAATTGGATTCGGATTTGAGAAAGGTTTGAAAGAAATAAAGGAGAGAGAGAATTTAAATTATATATATGTTTAATTAGTTTTATTATTTTTGTTTGAAATAAAAAAATAAAAGTAAGAAAAGGATAAATAATATGTGGCTCAAAAAATTCATCAAATAAAAAAAAAAAAGTTTTGATTTGTTGGATTTATAGAAACCTACCAAAATAGGTTGGTTTCAAAATTTGAATCCAAATACCATAGCAATGGAATTAAAATTGTACCAAGCAAAGGATTCAAGGATTCTTTCATTCAAAACCCCCTATACCCTTGTACCAAACGGGCCCTTAATGTTTTGATAGAAAATGACAATTGTCTTACAAGACATAATTTTGATGAACGTACATAACGTGTTTTCAGATTGTATCAAGAAAGTCTTTGGTTTATTTTGTTTTATTTAGTTTTTTGTTATACCATTTTTCCACATTTATTAATGTAACCAATTTTGATAATCAAATAATAAATTTTTACGTACTTTGAAAAAGTGTGATGAAAAAAATGAGTAAATTCGACTATTTCTTTTAGTGCACGATTCCTAAAAGCTTCTTATAATTATAACTTGTTTTACTGATTTTACATACATGAGAGTTTTTGTTGTGATTGAACACTTCTTTGAAATAACCGCACCCTCCCCAAGTTAGAAAAAAATATGAAATATAAAGCCTTACTCCATAGTTAATCAGCGATTGTGGATGATACCTTGATAAATTAGGTTCTAAAAACTTAATGTTCCCACACGAATTTTTTTCGATCAGTCGTTTCTAAATCATCATAATTTTTAGTTACCCACTCCACGAGACTAGATCATTCAAATTTCATCTAGCAACTTACTAATCAGATGTTAGTTTAAATAGTTAGTATCACTCGACTTTCAACAAATAGGCGGATATTCACATGTGTTAACTTTCTAATATGAACGATAGACAAATTATCTCAAAAATAAAATAAGTAAAAAACTCTGCAATTATAACTATGTTTTTTTTATCATCTTCGATGGTGGAGAATTTATCCTCATACTCGTTAACAGTCTAATAGTAGCAGTCATCTCCAATTGGACACGAAATGTGGGTAAATAACTTTCCTCGAAACAATGTCTTTATCATAACCCACAGTGTCAAAACTTGCTTCCACCACAAGGACTGTATGACCAATAGAATTAAACATAAACGAACATGGAATAAGCTTTAAAATGCTACATTTTGAAAAGATGACATTTTCTTACATTCTATTAAGCATTGTTGACTGCAATTGAAGGTTTTACCTTTCATCTCACGAGCTTTAGTCTCTTAGTAGCAAGGATCACATTACGTAACAGTTCATAACCTCTGCTCTGATCATTTATAAACTGCTTGTTGATCCTTTCTCGTCATCGAAAATAGACAGAAGCTCCAAAACACAACATCCTAATGATACTTCATTCGCTATTTACACAACTACACAAGGCATACAGATTATAGCTGCAATATAGTTTAAGTTACAGTGTTGAAATAATCCATTAAAATCTGATGCTACGGTAATAAAATATTTGATGACGTATAGTCTATATCCGGGTCACGAACCCGGCTAAAGTCCAACACTAACTTAGCCCGGTATGAGTCGGGCTACACCGATTAGAAGTTTGGGCTCACGAAGGCCCAAGCCCAAAGCTATTCACGGAATAGATATCCGATATCTTCTAAATAAGAAGATTATCATTCCCAACCGACTTAGGCGGGATACGCCGAAGGTTGGGGAACACGGAACCAACAAGGATTCCATGCATATATAAAGGGAATTACATCCTCGTTAAAGTGCGATCTAAAACCCTAATTCTCCTTTAACCCTAAACCGATTACTTACTCACGCGGAGGATAATCGTGGGAGACAATCCCACAGTAAGCCTAACGGTGTCTTTTATCTCTTAGTGCGCGGTCTCAAGCAACAATCCTCAATTTGTACGAGCCGGAGCCCGAACAAAGAACGCCCAACTTTTGTATCAACAAGTGGCGCCATCCGTGGGACCCTACACTAAGAACCGTGACTAGAATGACGAAGCATGGAAATCGCCGATCGCAATCGGACCTTATGGGAAAGAAGTCGCAAAGCGGACTAACTCCTAAGCGAGACCTGGGACAACGGTATTGCTAAAAATAAAGGATCGTGCCAAGACTTGATCTTCCTCCGGTGGAACCGCTCGGGAACAACCCAAGCCACTACAACCACCACGAGTGGAGTAGACCCATGCAAGACCGTCCCCATTACTCCCTTTCAATCGGTGCTAGAAACCGACCTAACAAAGGTACCGGATGCACCGACCGAATAAGGGTATAGTAATAGAATCAAACACACTCGCTCTTGAGGGGTCGCACGAGCTAGCACTGTAAGATTTCGTATCCTAAAACTACGAAACATTAACCGCCTCATGCAAGAGGAAGAAGAAGAGATCAGTTGGAACTTGAAAGCCCGACTCAATTTCGATTCGAATCTGAGACTTCCCACCGCTGCCGTCGAGAAGAGAAGCGTGGGAGAGCGACCCGACCCCAAAGATTCAATGAATCGGGAGGAGAATCGAGGATGATGAGACATCTCATTCGCATCATCCGAGTGAGAGTGATGAAGATGAAAAGCGCACCAATGTCCACACCAGATCGGGTAGTCGCGGAATCCAAGATGTGGGACGACGCTATTCCCAGTGAAAGTCCCCGAGTACAAACTCGAGAGGACGGTCGGCGCAAGCGCCGAAAGAGGGAAAATTCATCCTCTGAAAATTCTTGGACAACGAGGATGGCGAAACTAGACCCGGAAGTCCAAAAGCAGATATAATGACCGGGAGGATGAAGATATATCCTCCCTTGGCGCCGTCAAAGGTGGATCGTTTACTCGGCGCATCGGTGACTTCTCGAGAAAGCAAAAAGGCGCATGCCCGCCAGCGTAAAACCTATGATGGAACAGGTGACCACGATGATCACCTCAAAATTTTTGAATCAAGAACGACAATTGAAAATTGGCCACACCGTGTGGTGCCACATGTTCAACTCCACGCGGTGGGAAGCGCGGAACCGGTTCAAAGAAACTTCCACGCGAAGCATCAACGGATTCGAGGAATTGAGAAAGGCGTTTCGCCTAAACTTTACTCGAGAGGAAGAAGTGCGCTAAAAATCTGTCGAGCTCGCCGGGGTAAAGCTGCGCCAAGGAGAATCTACAAGCGCATTCATGGAACGCTTCAAAGATGAATGCATGCAAGTTAAAGCATGTCCGAAGTGTTGAAGATCTACGGTTTCATGAACGGGATTAACAATCCGAACTCATCAAGAGGTTGAACAGCGAGATTCTCGAAACCTTTGATGAACTAATGAAACGTTCTCGGTCCTTCGTCTGTGGAGAAGCCGCCGCGGCGGATAGCAAAGGAACCACTCGAACTACGGTCACGGGAACAACACGGGAGACAATCCAATGACCGGTAGTAACTGTAATAGGAGCTATCGCGGCTGTGGGAGCGGAGGGACAATGATGATACACCCCGCTAATCAAGACCCGAAGGAAATACTAGCAATGAAGGTGCGAATTTTCCAAGACCGACGCAGAATCGCACTCAGGAGGATCGGCCGACTGGGAATGGATCTTGTGATTACCATGCGGAAGGGCCATACAACCAACGAATCGTCCAACTACGCCACTCATCGACAAGATGGTTAAAGAAGGTAGATTGGACCACTTGGTCAAAACATTAAAGAGGAAAGGATAGACAAAAAGTGGAAACAAGAAGGAGACACCCAAAGACAAGGTCGACATGATCTACATGATCCAATCATGGCGCGAATAACTAAGCGTAAGATCACCAAGAATTTTCACGTGGAAAGGAAATCTCTTTCCCACCTTAATGCGGACAACGCAGGTGGAACCACTCACTATAGAGATAAGCGCTGGGGTCACGACATCCACCGCATGTACATTGATGGTGGAGCTTCGCAAACATCATGTATGAGCACCGCTTGCGGCCACATACGAAATACGCAGATCGGCTAAGCCCGTTAGCACGGCGTTGACCGGTTTCTGGTGAAAAATATGGCCGATGGGGCAAATAAGACTATCATCAAGATCGAAACGAACAACATTCCGCGACGGCCCGGATGGAATTCATGGTGATCAAATCTCCATCGCCATATAATGGCATTATCGGAGACCGATATCGACTATGCGCTAGATGCCATCAACGGCAAGACGGGATGCTTAAATTCCCGGTGGAAGGAGGCATTGTCACCCCTACGGTGCCACTATCCCACATAGAGAATGTAACACGATTACATGCGAAACGACACCAACCCCGTAACAACGTGCAACCGTAATTCCAAATCAAGGTTGCAATTCACCCGAATACCCGCATGTGAAATATCCATCTGAGGGTCACCGTCGGACAACGGCAAAGCGGTACGTGTGCGCTCTTACAAAAGAACTTGGACATTTTCGCATGGGAGCCAAAACACATGACCGTAGTACCACATCCCATAACAGAGCATAGGCGAGAATCCGGCAAAGTACTCACCAATACGCCGTAAGAAGCGTGGGCGGGCTCAGAGCTGCAAGCAATCTGGCGGAGGTACACAAACTTGTGGATCACGGGAATTATGCGGAAGTCTATTACCATGACGGCTTTCCAATCCGGTCATGGTAAAGAAGAGCGGCGGTTTGCGTATGTGTGTAGACTACATCGACCTTAACAAAGCATGTCCACAAGATCGCTATCCATTACCGAGATAGACCGAAAGTAGATTCTTTGTGCGGATACCCCTTAAAGTGTTTCTCGATGCATACAAAGGATATCATCAAATCTGAGATGGCTAAAGAGGACGAGGAAAAACAGTTTTCCACACAAGCCAAGGCGTTTATTGTTACACAAAATGCCCTTTGGCTTGAAGAACGCGGCGCCACCTACCAACGGTTAGTAGATAATGCTTTCAGCGGTGGGCGCAATCTAGAGGTCTATGTTGATGACCTAGTCATAAAGAGCCATCTTGAAGGTGAGTTAGTACGCGACATTGAGGAAACGCTCAAAACCCTACAAGAGATCAACATGAAGTGAATCCGAAAAAGTGTACCTTTGAGCTATCAAGGCATGCTTCTTGGATACCTTATAGAACCCGGTATAAAACCATGCCCGAGAAAAGACAAAGGCGGTCATCGATCTTCCTCACCGCAAGCGTTGAAGGAAGTCCAATCCTCAACGGAAAGGCGGCGGCCTAAACAGTTCCTATCCAAGTCGGCAGAAAATCGCTACCCTTTTCAAGACACTCAAGAAGTGCATAAAGAAGGGTGATTCGTGTGGACCACGGAGGCGGTGGCCTTCACTCGCTTAAACAAAGATCCGCAACGCCCCAACACTTGTTGCACCCGACCGTGGGAAGAGCGATCATGTACTTGTGCGCAATCGATGGGCGGTCAACAGCGGTGCTACTAACGAGATATGGATTCAAGACAAACCCCATCTACTTTGTAAGCAAAGCGCTTAAGAAGACGAAGATGAATTATAGCGCAATGGAAAAGTTAGTTCGGCATTGGTGTTTGTCGCCAAACGGCTGCGCAGTACTTCCAAGCGCACCGGATAGCGGTAATCACGCACCAACCGATCAAGCAAATCATCTCCAAACACGATGCATCGGGCCGACTCCAAAAGTGGAGTGTATTGCTAGGTGAACACAACATCTTTACGCACCACGCACCGCAATCAAAGGACATATTCGCGAGACTTCATCATCGAGAAGCCAAACACCGATGAGGTACCGCCCAAGTAAAGGTACTACAAGATCCATGGATCTTGTTTACCGATGGATCCTCACGCGTGGACGGATCGAGCTGGCCTCATTCTCACAAATCCGGAGGAATGTAATTCACTTACGCACTGCGCTTTGAATTCTGACGACAAACAATGAGGCGTAATATGAAGCTCTAATCACGGACTACGATTGCACTCGAATGGGTGTACGTAACACGAAGCAAATGTGGATTCCGGCTAGTAGCCAACCACGTGTTGGGCGAATACGTGGCTAAAGAAGAAAATATGATTCAAGATCTCGACAAGACCAAGATCTCGATTAAAGGCTTTGATAGATTCTCCATCAAGCAAGTTCCTAGAGGAGAAAACCGCAAGGCAGATGCACTAGCAAGATCGCTCGACAAGCTTTGCACATCTGTCAAAGCAAATCTTGGTGGAAACTACGAAAAGCAAATCCATATCGGAGATGGAAGTCTCCACGGTAATAGAGGAGGAAGGTCCTACATGGATGACACCGATAATGTAATTCCTAAACAACGGAATCTTACCCCAAGAACAGAAGGAAGCTCGCAGGATACGGCGACAACACAAAGATTCGAACTTCGAGACAACATCTTGTCGACGCTCCTTCCTTCAACCATGGCTCACTGTGTGGGACCACTACAAGAAAATTACGTCTGCGAGAAATCCATGAAGGTTCATGCAGCATGCACTCAGGACCACGGTCCGTTGTGGCACGCGCCATGCGATCAGGGTACTACTGGCCAACCATGCACCGCGATGCGCGGGACCTAATAAGGAAGTGCAACGATTGCCAAGTTCATCGACCCGTCCCGCGCCAACCACAGCACGAGCTAACACCAATCACATCCCCATGCCCATTCTATAAGTGAGGTATCGACATTGCAGGACCTTTTCCAGTCGCAGCGGGAGGATTAAAATTCCTCATAGTTGCCATAGATTACTTTACTAAGTGGATCGAAGCAAAAGCAGTGGTAACAATCACTGGCAACCAGGTGAAACGCTTCGTCTGGGAAAACATTGTATGCCGCTTCGGTTTACCTGGCGAAATCATCTCGGACAACGGGAAACAATTCTGCGAAAATCCTTTTAAGGATTGGTGCGGGAAGTTAAACATCACACAGCACTTCGCATCAGTTAAACACCCACAAACCAATGGCTTAGTAGAGCGCAAATCAAGCCCGGGTGAAGGAATTAAAGCGCGCTGGGCAGCACAAAGGAAGATGGGTGGAAGAGCTCTCGCATGTTCGTGGGCACACCGCACTTCCATAAAGACCAAAGACGGAGACACCCCTTTCACTAGTCTATGGAGCGAGCGGTCATACCGGCGAAATTGGAATGCCAACTATTCGCACCTTTGAAATTAACGTGGCAACCAATGATGACGAAGCGTCGATTTAGACTCGCTGAGGAAAGGCGGAACGCAGCGATGATACAGAAGAGAAATCAAAGTCAAGAATGAAAGGATACTATGATACCAAAGTACGCAGTGTCTCATTTAGACCAGGTGATTACGTCTACCGCGCTAATGATGCGAGCCATGCAGAGGACACGGGCAAGCTCGGACCAAAGTGGGAAGGACCTTACGAGGTTACTGAAGCATCAGGAACAGGCGCATACAAGTTACGAGGCTTGGATGGTAGAGAGCTGCCGCGCACATGGAACATATGCAACCTCAAGAGGTGTTACCTATAGGAATGGCTACGGCCCAGCGCTCCGATGCTCCCGCACTTTACTGAAGTGCCAATAAACATTCACGTACTTACTTTTTTCATTAGTATAATGTCTTCTTTATTTCTTTCTTATAAAAACTTGCAAGTATCAATAAAACGCCGCGGTTTCTAGCTAACTCCGCGACACATCTTACATTGTTATTCCCATATACTGTATGTTTTAACAATTTTTAATTTTATGCCCACGCGGCGTGCATGCACTATATTAAAACCCACGATGGTAAAAGGATAAGTTAACCTACTAAACAACTTGTTGAATAAGAGGGTTGCAAACCCATCAACACCGGATCACGAGTCCTTGTTAAACACCTTGTTCTCAAGACGTTGGAATAAGCTTTGTGCGCACCCCACGACGGATGCGCAACAACGCACATGTGCACGTTTAACAACTTTGGAACCAAGATACTTGATTCCTTAATTTGGTATTTATAGTACGCTGCATATCATTAACATACACGATTAGGATGATACTTGGAAATTTTTTTTTAAAAGTATCTTAGGATCTCCATACATGATTATGGATTTCTTGTATTATTCACACTTGCATACACATATAACAACGAATACGTCTTCTACGCGAAGACAAACAGACAAGTACGTATGCTACGAATGGCAATGATACAAGATGATTTTTAAATAACTACGAGTTATTACAAAAGGTGTGCTGCATTACAACATATACGCCTACCAACTATTACAACGCTCAATAGATGAGCCACCCACGCGGTTCGAGGTATCTTTGGCCTCGTCAAGCTTCTTCAACAGATCTGAATCCTGCCGAGACACAGTAGAAACACTTACCGGCACCCCATCAGACCTTGGCTGGTGCGCTGCACCAACCCTGCACAAGATTGCTTTTCCCTTGATACCTTTATTTTGGGCAAGTCTGGTCGCATGCGCTTCCAGTACCTCCTTCAAAGGCACTTCTTTCTCTAAAACAAACGGATTCAAAATATCCCTTGGACGCAAGCAGTGCACAAGGCGTGAGTCATGGGGTTTCAAGAAGTACTCCGGCTGGGCTTCTGCACCCTCGGCACGATGACACGCAAGAGTCAACCCTGCCATGATGACATCTACAGGATAATCCTGATCACGCTCAAGTTCAGATATCATAGGGAGCTCTAACTCTTTCATCCTTTTCATTGCAGCGACCAGGTGATCATACGCCTTAGCATCATAATTTGGTACCTCATTAACGGGTACCTTTAGCAGTTCCGATTCATGCAGCTTCTCTACACGCTTTGCCGCTCCGGCGACCGAACTACTTCCCCAAAGGCATTAACCACTTCTGGTGACTCCAGGGTATTAAGTGCGGCAAGATGAAGACCATGTCCTTTTGCGACTGAGCCCAGATTTCTGTTCTTCTTCTTCCTCTATAGGGTGAGGCACAGCTACGGGTGGTGGCTGCGCCACAGGGGAAGGTACTCTGGGATTTGGAATGCTTTGCAGTGGTGTCGCCTCCACTGCGACCGTGGAGCTAGTTCCTGTTTCCCCACATTCGGCTCCATGGTACGCCTGCTGAGTAGCAGCTAGAATCGACTCCTCATCATCCTTCGAGGGCGTACTCTGTCTTTACCTCTACGGGCTTTGCTAATGTACTACGGTGAATAGATCCATCTGCGCAATACAAGACAACATACGATAGGTTATATAATGCGAAAAAAATTGAAGAGTGCTCTTACATTATTTACACAGAGGTGCGGAGGAATAAGTACCACCACCGCCATTGGCGTCTAAGAAGATTGGGATCTCATCTTGGGACCGAAATAATTACTGGTGATTCCCATGTGTACCAAAAATCCTTGGGATAGGCACTAATGGGGATGCGGTTAGCATTTATCAGTTCCGCATCCTCAGCGATATAAGACCCAGGCAAGGGGCACTCATCCCTCTCTAACGTACCTCGGGTATAAAAATCATAATTCCAGGGAAAGCACGTATCATCTACCCAGAAGAAATACTCCCTCCAGTTCCTAAGTGAATCTAGTTTATCCGTGTAACACTACAACCTACCAGCACGCTTCGCGAAAGATACCCACCCATGTGCCCACGTAGTGTGATAAAAGGCACGGAATAAGTGAATGGTGGGGTTAATCGCCAACAAACGGCAATTTACCTCAAAATTGGTAATTTTGGCGCTGTCTGAGGCAAGCTGCGATATGTGTAGATTATAATAGTTTAACACGTCGCACATAAAGCGTGGACAGGGGCACACGTTGATTCGCGAATTCGAATAACCGTGTATATACACCCACTTTCCCTTCGGGGAAGTCCGCAATAGTTGCTCGCGCACCCGGAACAACCGGATGCACATCCAGGGGTATAAAGTAATCCGAGGTGAATTCCATCAGATCGCTCACGGTGAGGTCGGAGGTGAAGTCAGACAACTGTTTAACCATAGTGTTATTATTTTTTGATAAAGCGCACGCGCGGTTACCTTTGTGGTTGGCTATTTTCTGGATTGCAACTACAAGAATGCTTTAACTATGGCGGATTGAGTTTTACTGTGAGAAACACAGTGGAAATGAAACGGCAGGTTATATAGTTTTTCGGATCCACGTGATGAGAGACACGTGGACTCCACCAACCCTAACTGTGTGGTTGAGATTGCTTGATGGGACACGGGTGCAGTAACTTTCCCCCGATTTACGAGGCGCCCATTTTTTAATATTACGGCTAGATACAACGTATCAAGCGGATATCTTTTTTGGCTTGTTTGCTACGCCTCGTTTATTTTTTATTGACTACGGTTATTAGTCTAGCATCCGCAGTTACGCACTGCGCCTACTAGACTGGGGGGACATGATGACGTATAGTCTATATCCGGGTCACGAACCCGGCTAAAGTCCAACACTAACTTAGCCCGGTATGAGTCGGGCTACACCGATTAGAAGTTTGGGCTCACGAAGGCCCAAGCCCAAAGCTATTCACGGAATAGATATCCGATATCTTCTAAATAAGAAGATTATCATTCCCAACCGACTTAGGCGGGATACGCCGAAGGTTGGGGAACACGGAACCAACAAGGATTCCGTGCATATATAAAGGGAATTACATCCCTCGTTAAAGGTACGATCTAAAACCCTAATTCTCCTTTAACCCTAAACCGATTACTTACTCTCACGCCGGAGGATAATCGTGGGAGACAATCCCACTGTAAGCCTAACGGTGTCTTTTATCTCTTAGTGCGCAGGTCTCAAGCAACAATCCTCAATTGGTACGAGAGCCGGAGCCCCGAACAAGGAACGTCCAACTTTTGTATCAACAATATTGCAGCAGCAAACTTCATTGTCACATTTTAACATCTAATAATCTGTATAAATCTGTGATGCCATGGTTGTTACTTGTTAGACACATCTGACCCAATACACGCTTGTCTTTGACTTTAATGCAAGAAAGTCAATAACATCAAACTATCCCAAATCAACCAAAATCCCTTACATGTATGTGTACATCTAACTTATTTTACTAATCTTATATCATTATATGGCTCATTTGCAGAAACAAAAGCTTTTCAACTATGTTGTAGCTATAAGAATAACACCTAGCTTATATTGAATTGCAGTGCCATTACACTTTAAAAAAGGGACAATGCTAAAAATATGCATCGAAGTTGACACATTTTGGGATTGCGTATACCCAACTATTTTTTTTCATTGTAACATAAAACTTGAAATTTTTGTTATTGTATGTATGATTTCCAACGTGTCCCATGCCGGTGATATACGAGTGTTACATATGGTGACGGTGTCAAGAACTACTTTTTTTATTGGGATAATGCTAAAACAATGCATCGAAGTTGACCACTTTTAGGATTGTGTGTAGCCAACTATTTTTCTTTTTTCATTGTAACACAAAACTTTTGAATTTGTGTTATTGTATGTATCCAGTCAGGCTAAGCGTTATATCGTTAGTCCTTTATATCAACAGCCATTAGTAAATAACTAAAGTTCCGTTTTCTTACGTTTTTATTAGTTTTCATCCGTTATTATACATTTTCGTCCGTTTTCTTACGCTTTAGTCCGTTTTTCACATTTTCGTTTGTGTTATTACATTTCATCCATTTTTTTTTACGTTTTCATCTGTTTTTAAACATTTTTATCCGTTTTCTTACGTTTTTGTAAGTTTGTATACGTTTTCGTCAGTTTTTATACGTTTTGTCCGTTTTCTTACGTTTTTGTGTTTTCATCCGTTTTCATCCATTTTTATACGTTTTCGTCAGTTATTTACGTTTACGTCTGTTTTTTTTACGTTTTCATCTGTTTTTATACGTTTTTGTTCGTTTTTTGCGTTTCCGTCCATGTTCTAACGTTTTCATCTGTTTTAATTCGTTTTTTTTCCTGTTTTATTATGTTTTTGCTTGTTTTTATGCGTTTTCATTTGTCTTTATACGTTTACATTCGTGTTTACACGTTTTTGTTCGTATAAAACTAGCGGAAACGTGTAAAAGCATATAAAAACGAACGCAAACATGTAAAAACAAACAGAAACTTGTAAAAACGAATGAAAATGTGATGCAAACATACAAAAATTGAACGAAAACGTATAAAAACGAGCAAAAAGGTTTTAAAACGTGTAAAAATGAACATAAAGATATAAAAATGGATGAAAACGTAAAAATCATAACGGACAAAAATGTAAAAAAGCGGACGAAAGCGTATAAAAATAGACAAAAAAGTAAGTAAACAAACGAAACGTTTAAAAACGGACGAAAACATATAAAAACGGACCAAAACAAATAAAAACGGACGAAAACTTATAAAAACGGATGAAAACGTATAAGAATGGATGAAAACGTGTGAAAACAAAAAGATAAAAAACGTAAGAAAACGGAATTTGAAGTTATTTAATAACGACCGTTAATATAAAGGACTAACGATGTAAAGCTTAGCCTGACTGGATACATACAATAACACAAATTCAAAAGTTTTGTGTTACAATGAAAAAAGAAAAATAGTTGGCTACACACAATCCTAAAAGTGTTCAACTTCGATGCATTTTATTAGCATTATCCCAATAAAAAAAGTAGTTCTTGACACGCTGGCACTCTACATGTAACACTCGGACACGCTGGCATGAGATACGTTGAAAATCATACATACAATAACAAAAATTACCAAGTTTTATGTTACAATGAAAAAAAAATAGTTGGTTATACACAATCCAAAAAGATGTCAACTTCGATGCATTTTTTTAGCATTATCCCTTAAAAAAACGGCAGTGATTATATCATAAGCAGATTCCATCACATTGACGAAATATTTGTTATCCAATCACCCACTAAACAAGTGATGCCTCTAACCTACGAAACTTACTCATCAGATGTTATTATCAATGAACTTTCATCAAACACTTGTCGTCCATTCCGTTGGAATGCTCCACAAATTGCCGATAGTTTAGCACAAAGATCTTTTTTCTTTATCTTGCTTGATCTTTTTACCCAAGGACTTGAACAAACAATTTCTAAGAATTATGTTAAGTTTCTACCCCCACTCACCAACTTCGTCCGTTTTATACGTTTTTTCCTTTGTACATGTTTTTTTATATGTTTTCTTATGTTTCATCCGTTTATATACGTTTTCATTTGTTTTTCTTATGATTTCATAGATTTTTATCCGTTTTTATTCGTTTGTGTATGTTCTTATACATTTTGTACGTTTTACATGTTATTGTACGGTTTTATACATTTTGTAAGGTTTTTATCTGTTATTAACCATTTTTATCCGTTTTTATACATACAAAAATGTAAGAAAAAATGTTCGAAAATGGATGAAAACGTATTATAATGGATAAAAGTATATGAAAAACGTATAAAAACATAAGAAAATATATCAAAACGTAAAAAACAGACATAAACGTTTAAGAACGGGTGAAAACGTATAAAAACGGATAAAACGTAAGAAAAACGAACGAAAACGTATAAAAATAGATGCAAACGTATAAAAACGAACGAAAATGTATAGAATGGATGAAAACATATAAAGTCGGACAAAAACATATAAAAAGGGATAAAAACTGAAAAAACGTATGAAAAATGGATGATAACGGATAAAAACGTAAGACAAACTGACGAAACGTATAAAAACGAAAAAAAACGTAAGAAACAAATGAAATCGTATTAAAACGAACGAAAACGTATAAAACGATAAGACTTTCAGAAAACGTATGAAGACGTCAGAAACATATATCAACGGGTGAAAATGTATAAAAACTGGTGAAAACGTATGAAAACGAACGAAACGTATAAAACCGACGAAAACAGATGAAACATATAAAAGTGTATATTTATGGTGAGGTGATGGGCGGTGGTGGTAGGTGAAGGCGGAATTAATATACCGTAGTTGTTACAATCAAACAAGAAAAATGTTTTCATTTTGGATTAATATATCATAGTGTCCCACTTACTATGCCTCAAACTTACGGAAAGACTTTATTTTTCAATTATGTTTGAATACAACGGGGCAAATAATCTATTACGGAGTAATTATGGGTATGTTCGATTGTGCTGTTGTTGGTGTTGTTGTTGATGCTGGTGCTGGTGCTGGTTCTGGTGGTGTTGCTGAAAAAGTTTATAAAAAAAATTATTTTTATAAACTACATTAAGTAACTTTTTATTTTTAGAGATTATTAAAGATTATTTTTTAATAATTTTTTATAAGTTCTGTCTGTCAAACAAAGATTATCTTTTAAATAACTTATTTTTTTAAAAAATAAACATAATTTATCAATAATCTCATGTGTCAAACATAACCTATATCGTCACATTCAAACTTCATGTCTCTTTCTTGGTAATTTCATAATATATATATATATATATATATATATATATATATATATATATATATATATATATATATATATATATATATATATATATAGTGTATCTTTATTATGAGAACCCTATTAAGTCACGAGAAGCTGAGAACTCTCATTGACCAATCATAATTTAGTAAACCATTTTTCTTTTAAATTAATATAATAATTCGTAGGGGCATTAAGGGTAATTAACATTCACACACTCTTTAACTGATAATTCAAAAATTTCCTATAATCATGCAAAATATACTGTTTCTTTAGTTGATTTTCCAAATTTTATTTCTCTCTCTTCCATTCTCAAAAAACCTAGCAACCTTCTCTCTCAATCTCTTATACAATCACCATTTTGTGACCTCAACCATAACTCCTTCCATACATCATCATAACCATCGCGATTGACAACAAAGATTTGGTTGCAAGTGATCTAGGGTTCATCTTAGGTATGTAAATCTTTTTCACAAAACAAACAAACACATATAAAACAACGCTAGGGTTGAAAAAGAAAGAAGATGGCGGATCGGGACCGGTGATTGTCAAAGATCGTGAAGCCAAAGAACCGCCCTCAATCCACGGACATCAAGCCGCTGCCGCTTGGGGCGTCGTTGCTTTCACCGGCGCCGTTTGGATCGTTCAGGTAATCTTTTTTCACCTTTTTTTTTTTTTTTTATTAATTTCAATTGATTCATTAATTCTGTTAGAAATCAATTAACATTAAATTAGTATCTGGTCATGTTTGTTTGTTTGATTTAGGGTTTGAATGTGTTTTGTTAAAACAAAAGATTATATATTTAGATTTGGATTTTAGAAAGAAAAAAGAAAGTTGACTTTTCTGGTCAAACTTTACCTGTTGCAATCGAGAATAGGAAAATTTAATTATTCACAAAAGGTTTGTTTTGTTGCGTTGGTTAACACTACTTTTTGTTTTGTGGTGAAAAGTTGACGTTTTGAAACAAATTAAAACTAGCGTATGGAACATATAGTTTTATGGGCTTATGTTTATTTGGTTACAACTGATATGTAAAACTAGTGCGTGTGTTGGGTGGTTAGATTAGATTTAGGAAATGTATAAAGATATATGTATGGAATATCTTGGTGATTTTACTTGGTATGGGCATTTTTCAGATTTTGTAAAGAATATTTAGTCTTTCAGTTGACAACACGGCATTAATTTGGTTAACCTCGCTCGTACATGTTTCTGGTTGATGCTCTTTTTAGAGTTGATGGTTTGAATCTTGAATGTTACAAGGAGTCCTTAAGCTGTGTTGTCTCATGTCACTTGGATATTAGTGTACATTATGCATTAGAGCCTTGAGTTGGGTTGTTAGTACGATAGATTGACGATTTCATATATGTTTGTGCAATTTGATGATTTGAATCTGAGTTGTTGATTTTTTAGTACTGATTTTAACACAACTTATGATGTTTTGTTATTCAGCTTCATTCAAACAAAGTCGACAATGACATGCTTCGGAAGCGGGTGAATGACCTGGTATGTACATTTGAGAAAACATCATGTACTTACGTGTTGGGTAAATGTTGAACATCAATATGGCAACTATGCTTTCTTCAGCAATTTTATTGTGTTTTCTAAATGGATTGATCTTCTTTGCTTAGCCCTTGCACACTTTTATTGTCCTCTGTTATCGACTTGGCATGGTCACATGGATATCTATTTGTTTAGTTGCCTTGTAGTAAATTAAAGTTGTTTGATCAGGTGGAAGCGCCAAAGATGTATGTTTTTAAATTATATTAGTATGGTCACATGGATATCTATTTGTTTGTTTAAATTAAGAGTAAACTGCAAAAATCATCCCTGTGGTTTGTGTATTTTCGCAAGAATCATCCTTATCTCAAACCTTCAGCATTAAACATCCCCAAGTCCACAAACCTTTAGCAATAATCATCCCTGAGCACTAACGTCGTTAGTTTTACCCGTTAAGTGTTAAATAATATTTTCCCGTTAGTCCCTCCGTTAACATTTTTTGCACCGTTAGTCCTCATTTTACGTCTTCGTCACTTTTTTCCGTTTTTGTCAGTTTTTTATCCGTTTTCGACCGTTTTTTACGTTTTTATCCGTTTTCGTCCGTTTTTTACGCCGCCCGATTTTTACGCTTTTGTCTGTTTTATCCGCCGCCATTTTTTACGTTTTGTCCGTTTTTCGTTTTCGCTTTGTTTTTAATCTTTTCGCGGTTTTTACGTTTTTGTCCGTTTTCTTTCGTTTTTGTTCGTTTTTGTACTATTTCAACATATTGAAAATTTATTCCAAAAAGAAAAAAAATTTGGAAAAAACATTTCCAAAAAAAAAAAAAAATTTTCCGAAAAAAAAATTCAAAAAATGTACGTTTTTTGTCAATATTTTTCGGAAATTTTTTTCACAGTATGTCCAAATTTCAAAAAATATTGAAATTTTTTTTTATAAGATTTTTATTTCAAATATTTTGTTTATTCAAATTTCGACATATTAAAAATTTTGAAAAAAAAAAACCTCAAAAAAAATATTTGAAAATATTCTTTTTATTCAATTTTTTATTCAAATTTTTTTATTTTTTTTCGAAAATATTTTTTTTCCAACGAAAACGAAAAAAAACGGACAAAAACGTAAAATAAACCGGCGAAAACGAATAAACAACGAACGAAAACGGATAAAAACAGAAAAAAAAACGTCAAAAAACGGATAAAAAACAAACGCAAAAGGAAAAAAACAGACAAAAACGTAAAACAACGGGCGAAAACGGAAAGAAACGGACAAAAACGTAACAAAGCGGCGAAACAAATATACAACGAGAAAACGGATAAAAAGACAAAAGCGTAAAATTGGGCGGCGTAAAAAGCATTTAAAACGGATGAAAGCGTAAAAGCGGATGAAAACGGATAAAAGCGGACAAAAGCGTAAAAAGGGCGAAGACATAAAAAGCAGGCGAGCGTAAAAATAGACAAAAGCGTAAAAATGGACAAAACGTAAAAAGTAAAGGACAAAACGTATGTAAGCGGACGAAAACTAAAAAGCGAATAAAAAGCGGACGAAACATATAAAAGCGGATGAAAACCGGTAAAACAAACAAAAGCGTAAAAAGACGAGCGAGCGTAAAAACCCGGACGAATACATAAAAAAGGGACAAAAGCGGATTTAAACGAGTAAAAGCGGACAAAACGTAAAAAGTGATTAAAACGTAAAATGAGGACTAACGGTGCAACAAATGTTAACGGAGGGACTAACGGGAAAATATTATTTAACACTTAACGGGTAAAACTAACGACGTTAGTGCTCAGGGATGATTATTGCTAAAGGTTTGTGGACTTGGGGATGTTTAATGCTGAAGGTTTGAGATAGGGATGATTCTTGCGAAAATACACAAAACACAGGGATGATTTTTGCAGTTTACTCTTAAATTAAAGTTGTTTGGCATGGTCACATGGTTATCTATTTGTTTAGTTGCCTTGCAGTAAATTAAAGTTGTTTGATCAGGTGGGTAGCTTTGTTAGTCTGTTAGTATTCGTACTTACGACCATAAATTATGTTTAACATATATGTTCTTGGTTTAACATGTTTGTTTTTGGTTTAACATGTATGTTTGTTTTTAACATGTTTGTTCTTGGTTTAACATATATTTAACATGTACGTTCTTTGTTTAACATGTATGTTTTTAACGTGATTATACAAATAATTTTAATTTTAATGGTTCTAGCTTCTTTATTTTGCATTTAACATGTATGTTCTTGTTTTCTGATAAATTTACATTATTTAGAAAACACATAGGCACTTACTATTTGAAAAACATAAATTGTACGTGTGTATATTAGTTTGTGTTTATTTTTCCTAATTTTTATACTTTTCTTTGTATCGGATGTGGTGAATTAAAGAATGATGACAACGAGTGTGCGCATTTGTCCGTCTTCAAACATTGAAAAGGAGCATGCACATATGTCCAACTTGAACTTTGACAACTACGAGTGTGCGTATATGTCCGACTTCTAAAAATGTTGATAACAGGGTGTGCACATATCCGCTTTTGCGTTAAATATTACTTGTACACACGTGTATAGATCGATTAGATTCATGTATTTCTTCTTAGAAATTTGTATTTAATTGTATATCAATCGATATTGGATTTTGTATTTAACATTTATGTTCTTGGTTTCATATAAACTTCTTATCTGAAAACATGATACACTTCACTATGAAAACATGTATGTCGAAAAAACTATTCTAAAACCAAAATAATAAAATTAATTCATAAAAACACGCACTAAATCGGTTTTAAAACACGCAGGTCAGAAAGAAAAAAAAAAAAAAAAAAAAAAAAAAAAAAAAAAAAAAAAAAAAAAAAAAAACGAAATTTGAATGTTTTAAAAAAGGATTTATATATTTTAAAAATAAAAATAATATAAAATTGACTTTTACTATTATACCATTTTGGATTAAATAAAAAGTTTAATAATACAAAATCTTATGTTGCAGATTGATATGTTCAGTGATATCGATTTCAGGAACGTAAAGGGTTCTCACGGTTTCATGACTTAATGAGGTTATCAAAATAAAGGTCCCCTATATATTATTTACAAAATACTATCATCTCATTTCCTGGGAATTTCGTGCTAATATTTTGTTTAAAACGAGTGTTGAAAACCCGCCGCGTTGCGGCGGGGGAATTTGCTAATTTCAGCCTCTAAAAGTAGTAGCCGGAGCAAATGTTGAAGAAACCAAAGGCATATGCGGATCTCATAACTTGGGTATTGCAAATGACCGTCTGGTCAGTGCTTATGGTTTTGATTGGTGGGATTCGTGATTGTTGTAATCAGAAATTGTTTGACGGTTAGTGACATCATCTTTGTGATCCGCTGTTGTTGGTTTTGTTGTGGTTTTGTTTATTGGTTAATGATAGCAATCAATCTGATGGGTGTAGCTTTTAGGAGATTGGGGTTTTGGTTTATACATAGGTGGTTGCCAATTGTAATCAAAGCGTTTTTAGTTTTATTTTAGTAATGGATAATGGGTAGACAAAATTTTTTTTGGTCCTGTTGTTGCCTGGTATGTTGAATTATCTTACGGAATATTTTCGTGTGCACAAAGAATTTAATATTTGGTTGCATTGCGTATGCGTACGATTGTTTTTCTTTTTCTTTTTCAGTAAAGTGTTTGTAGTGTTTCTGTGCGTGTTGGCAGCTTTCAGTATTATGGTAGCAATTTCTATAGCTGTGGTGGTTGAGAAAAGTGGTTTTATAATGATGCACACTGTTGTTAGTGGTATCTGCTGTTTCCTTTTTCGTGTTTATTAATCCCTGTGTTTGTATTTGTATATGTGTTGGCTGTTTTGTTTTATTAGGGTTCCCTTATTGCCAGTATGTCGCGGTGTAAGTGCTTAGGAGAGCCTGGTTTCGCATGCGATAGCGATGACTTGCAAGATCAGATGTGCCTGTTCTTTGAAAGAGAGGTCATCGCAGCACGTGAATGGGAAAGTATGGTGCGTGCACGATGTTTGGAGATCAGCGACTGGATCACATACCTGGAAGATCTTATCCAAGAGGTTGTTCGGGAGGGAAATGGTGCTGTTGTAATCCGTTCGCTGATGTTTTTGAGAGAGGTTGTGGCACGCGAGCGTGCTAAGCAGGTCACATTTGAAGGAATGGCGCGCGAAGCACATGTTGCTTTTCAGGCTGCTGCTGGGTACATTAATAATATTCGGGGTATGTGATAGTGTATTATGTTGTTATGCTATTCGTTTTTATTTTTTCTTTCATCGGTGTGTCTGTTATCCTGTCTTAGAATAGACGGCCGTAATGTATTGGAAGCATGTGTGTGGGATTTCTGTTGACTAAAGGTTGTTTCGTCCAATCTGTTAGGATGTGCGGAAAATTTTTTTTGTTATGTTGTTGCTGGCAAGGGGTTTGCTATGCTGGTGTTTAGGCGCAAGTTTGTAGCCATTGTTTGTAACATGGTTTTCGGTCAAATGACTGTGATAATGTTGTAATAAAATTTTGTTTTCTATGAGATGTGATTAGCAGTTTTCAAATTGTAGCATATTTATTTTTATGGTTATTTCGTATACTTGTTTGTTTTGTATAATGCTGCATTGGCTAGAGGCTCTGTTTTTATGGTTGTCGCAGTTTGCGGATTTCCTGCGGATTTTTTGTTGTGGTTGTATGACGTGCGCGCTTGTAATGATAATATTGTATTTCTTAAAATCGGTTGTTAGTAATTGCGGTGTTGGTTTGTGTTTGATTTTATTAGTATATGGGTTTTAACTGATGATTCCTGGATTTGATATGGTCGTCAGTGAATTGGCTTATTAGAAAGGTATAATGGTATTTTGTTGCTGATTAGAGATGACTGAGAGCATTGGATTGGCAGTGTACACAACATTTTGTATAGCTGCGCTGCTATACGCACTTGGGGCATGCAAAATTTACAGCGTTACTTTTGGCGGAATAAGTCACTAATAAAAGGTTATTTTCATTAGGCATGGTGATACAAAATTTTGCAGCCTTACCTGCATTTTAACGGCTATGCAGCTATACATCTGCAATGCCACCCACCTATGTCAACCTATTTATATTTAACATAGATGATACAAAACTATGCAGGTAATCCTGCATTCTACATGCGTGTGTCACACGCTATGCTAGGTTGGTCTACGACCATTTAATGTACATACTACATGATAGTTTTGTTCACACTAATATTTATGCTTTGTACATTAGTCGTGTGTCTGCAGATGGTGTGACATATCTGTTGTCGTCATGGCAGTCAGGTTTCGGTTTCTTAAGAGTGTGGGTAGGCGATTCCTCTCCAGTTGCCTCAAATAATGCCCTGCGCACCGTCGTTGACTGGATTTCAGCTATTTCCCTTTTTTTTCAGCAGGCTCATCAGAGTGTGGGGGTGGTGTTATAATGCCAGTGCCAATGTCTGTAATGGTTACCACCTCTTCCACGGTTTCTGCAGTTGCAGATGATGTTGCCCCTTCAGTCTGTGGCGGGACAGCTGGCAAAGCTGGTACAGTTACATCTTCAACCCCATCTAAGATGAACCTTGGAAAACCTCTGCGACTACCCTTTGCCAAGTGAAGATGGAATATGTGGTTTGTATTTTCAAGTCCTTCTATTATTGGTGGGAGCACCAGTGGATCCGGTTCTGGTATGTAGCTTAATAAGTCTGTGACTTTGAGTCCCACCAATAAGTCAGCCTCTGGGGTAAGGCAGGTAACTAACACACTTCCTGTTGTGTCGGAGATAAATGCTCTGAAACTGTAACTGCAATAGTTGTGAGTATCAGCAACCAGAATAAATCATGCATGTTCTATTGGCGTATTAGGTATGATGTAACCATATAACAATATGGTGATTAGTTTGGCATATACCTGTAATTAGGAAGTGGCTTAATGCCGTGTTGTTGACAGTGTCTGTGTGGCATTGTCTCGGTAATTTTGTTGCCACATACTCTGCATCTATTGAAATACCAGTCCGATAGCTCATCAATCTTTGTAATAGTAGCCTCCGTGGTAAACTGTTGCTGTAATCATCATAATGTAAATGCCAATGGTGTATGTAATTACAGAATAATGGTACTATTATGAGATTTAGACATACCGTCACACTTTCTGGGCTTGCCTGCATCAACATACTGACTGGAGTCACGCGGCGGGCCGCTGCTTCATCTGCCTGTTGCACATCACTTGGTGGTAGCTGTAGTGGTTCAGTTATCAGGCCCATTTGTCCGTACCTGTGACAATCAACTTCGTAAAGAAATATTATGGTGTCATGGTATTTCGTTGGTCGAGATATTGTTTGGGAAAACTAACACTTCGCATATGTGATCAGCTTGTTCGAGTTTTGGATTGAGGTAATAGTACGTTGCTGGGGTCGCAGATAGCTGCAGTCCTCCTATCCATCAGATGTATATAATTTGTGGTTAAACATTTTTTGTTTTGTTTCGTTTTTTTTGCACTTCTTGTAAAGATATTGAATATACCTGAGAATCTCTTTGCCCAACAGGAACTAACGGCTAAAACCACCGGTTGCCGTATTTGAGAAAGGGTTTGAACCGGGAAGTTGCTTGCCATTTCATTCCAGAGTGTGAAGGTAACCACATTTCCGCTGTATAAAATATGTTGGTTGTAATCATAGTATTCACAACACTTATTTCGAAAGTGGATATAGAGAACTTACTGTAGGTTCTGGATGTCTATGTTCCTGCGCATAATCCTATTGGTTGTAGCGTCTCCAAACTCTCTTATAGGGCCTATGCCTCTGATAATGCCCATATAATCTGTATCAAGTTATGGCAATGGTTATTTTATGGATTTTCCAAAATAGTGGTTACATAATATGTTGTACCTGTGAGTGTATAGTCCCTGGCGTCTGCTCGCCGGCCCAATTCATTGTATGCTATGAAGTCAAAATAATGATTTGGGAAACCTTCTTGTTGTATAGGAGTGACCTGTGTATATTTTCCAAACAACAATGTCATAGGATTGTTAATGGTACGCTGCCAGTTGTCCCTTTTTTTTAATCCAAAGCGTTCAATTTTATAGCATGAGCCGACTTCCAGCTTTGTATGGAATTGTCTCATGTCCCATAACTGGATATTAGCCTGGATGGCCCCTCCCTGTAAATATGAAATTTATTATTAGTTCGAATGCTTTTTCCGATGTGCTGTGCTATTAAATAAAGAGCTGCTCACCATTTTGTCTAAGAGGATGAGGCAAAGGCCGGTCGGATTGGGGTCAGGCACATTCCTTGACATCCATTTCCTGTATACTTTGACTTCCAGCGGTTTGTCCAAATCTGTGGGTTTCAGGTCCATCAGATTAGTTGTTTCTATTTCCACAGCAGGTGCTTTTCCCTTGTCCATTGAGCGCTGCGGCTCAACCTCTTCTGCCTGTCGATGTTCAGATTCGCCTGCCTCTGCTGCAGCAGCTTTGCCTTTATCCGTCATGTCTCTGAAATTTGCAATAAATAAGGTTAACAACTGTCGATTCATACACACTTGGGGAGGCACCTGCAATAATTTTTTGTTACTAATAGTCTGACAAATACTTGATAGGAATACAGTTTACTGCAGCAATTAAAGGAGACTAATTAAAGCACACATGACGGATAAGCTTAGCCCTCCAATGTATGTAACAACAAGCAGTATAAAAATTCTCTGAAATTATAGACGCCGCCTAGTGTTAAAAAAAAACTATAAAGGCCTATGAAGTGTACTTGTACCATTAAATGGATGCACTTGTCATTAGGGTCATGTTATTGTTAGCAAAACTCATAGCAAATGTCCTCTAACATTAGTCGTAAAGAATGGTGATGGAATAGTGAATAGAGGTACCTAACCCATTGATGGGACAATCTACTAATGAGAGCTGCAGTTGTAGGCTAATAATCTTACGTATGGGATATCCAGCAAAACGTGTAGCTGTAGATGTTAGTAAATATGTAAATGCATTCAAACGAAGCAGCAACCATATAAATTAAAGTAACTGCTATATGGGGAAATAGCAACTGGTCGAAAGACAATGCAGTATATTGTTACAGATATAGGTTCGCAGGGAACAGTAATAAAAATAGATGGTCAATATGTGTAAGAATGTCGCGCGGTATAACATCTTTAAAAAGTCGTCATTTGTTCTTGGTACTGTTGGGTTGCCTGTTTTGTTGTGCTTCAATAACCATCTTTAAGCCTTCGGGTGATGTGGCCCGTGAAAGTGCCACATATAGTTGCCCGTGACCAAATATTGGTTCCGGAAGATAGATACCAATCCTTTTGAGTGACTGACCCTGACTATTATTAATCGTCATTGCATAGCAGACCTTTGCAGGAAATTGCCTCCTTTTGAAAATGAAAGGTAGCTTGTCGTCATTTGATGTAAGCAAAATCCTTGGTATAAATACTTTCTGCGCAACACGTGTGCCAGTAATAATCTTGGCTTCTATGACCTTTGTAAGTAACTGGCTAACAATCATTCTTGTACCATTACACAATCCCCCTGCCAAATTGAGGTTTCGCAACAACATAATAGGTGTCCCTATTTTCAGTTCTAATGTGTGAGGTGGAAAGCCGAAAAACTTAAAGAGTTCAAATATTCAAGGGGATAAAGAAGCTCTGTTGCGCCACCATCATTCCCGTGGTATAGCCTCGTCAACGCTGCTGTAGAAACAACTGTCACCTTTACGATTTCCATGACCTGTTTGTTGATCAGGTCTGCCGTTTCATTTTAGGACACACTATCGGTCTGTCCTGTAGAGTTTGCGCAAGGATGATGTAGCGTAGCAGTATCATATATAAAGCTAATTAGCTGCCATTTGCCTTGCTCTGTGGCGGAAAACAGAATCTTTCAGGTATTTCGATCCACGAACTGTTTTGAGGATCTGCGCATCTTTTCACCGATGACACCGTTCCTATATCAAGCAACCAGCTCGAAAGCGCATTATCTGTTGCTGTTGTTTAGGGTGTTTGACAACGATTGTACACGCATGTTTTCATGAAGAAAATACTTTGAAATGCTGCCAAAGATATGATTCAGATATACACGAACCTATGGTATCATTTTTGTTCCTTTTTCTTAACCGTAATGTCTGTCTAAAATCTCCTCCCGACATTATGCTCCTGTTTCCAAATATAGCATTTGGCAAATCGAATATGTCTCTTAAGGTATGGTCAAGCGCCTCAAAACATCGCCTATCATTCATAGGGCCTCATCCCAAACTATCGGTCGGTTTGTCTTAGCAACTGGGCGGTGGGTAGTTTTCTTGAAGCGCAAGCGGATTCATCGGTCGGTTGGATTGGTAGCTTAGGCGAGAATCTTTATCTGCCCGAGGGTAAGCGGTGATGCTATACCAAAGGAAGCAACCACTAGCACAATCTTGCCTTGTGATATGAGGGTGGTAATAATGGTTTTCCATAAAATGTTTTCCCGTACCGCCATGTCCATAGACAAAGATCATTTCTTGTGTGTCATTCGGCGTCGCTGGATAATAGTGTCAAAAATTTGGCGTTGTTACGCATTTAATTTGGGGATCGGTATATCTCTTTCTTGTGCAAGAGCGCTCGATTGTAGCTTCTTTCCTCCATTATACTACATTTCTCAACACATCTAACAAATCATCCGGGGCATGGGTATGCCGTGTCGATAATGACACGCCATGACGAGCAAGTGCCGCTTGGAGCTCGTATAAAATGCCACCCTTTAGGCGAGGCTCATCTACGTAAGCGAAATGCACACCATGAATAGAAGACAATATTCGGGATATCGGCGGACATGTGTTGCGAAAGAGTTCCACGGATGTGCGGGGGTCCGTGGCGTTGCAAAAGACTAAGATCGCATAAACAACGCTCTTAATTACGAGGTCAAGCGGTTAGCGCAACTTCCTCTAGTGCTATAAACCATTCGCCATCATTTTCGAGAAGTCCCAATGCCTCTGCTGACTCTATTTGTTGTATCGTGTGTATTATGATCCTAATACCCGGAAAGAAATGCACCCTTTTGGTGACATAATAGCGACCGATAGAATAGATCACGAGCTCGGATGCACGTATGTAAGCACGCCTATGGATGGCTGTTTGGGTTTTGCATTGGGAACCATTGCTTATCTTTTTGACCACACAAATTCGAAGGAACTATAAATATGTCAAATGCCTTCAATCACATATTGCCTATTGAGCCATGACCATTCGATAAGTGTAGTTCATTGAACCCAATCGGCATCCACTATCATTGCACCGTTGCGTGCTTACGAAAGTGATATCTTGCATGTTCTCGGATGGACAGACAATATTTGGACATTGGATCACGACTATGTATATCAAAACCGAGAATGCGCCAACATGCTTCATGGGGACCGATATAGCGTGCATCCATGAAATTCTTAATCTCATCAACAACCGCGATGCTTCCGTGGCCGGCGTTGGCGGTCTTGACGCTACTGGTACCCTCATCGTTCGATGCGCTTTGTGCCCTTGTTATTCGTGCAAGTATTCTATCGGTACCTTTAGATATGTACTTAAAAGATACTTTATGAGCATTGACCACCCACAACATTCAACATTTATGTGTGCATAGAATGCCATACACAAAGCTCGGTTGTATGGAACAACATATCCGTTATCGATTGGACATTATGCCGCAGAACACCTATGTGAACATCCTCCGTCGATAATGCACATACCACGCATCGTCAATGAATGTATCGTGCGATAATCTTTTGGGAAAATTTTTTGCACATTGCTCGCTCACGCATACATGGGGCATTAGGAAATGCGACCGCAAGGTCCATGCATCATAAGTTCACTTACAACTCGAAGCCTTACGGATCCGTTAGTGCATTGGCGACTCTGCATATACATATTGTCAATATCGTCGGCGGTCATTGTCCTTGAGCATTGCTATTCCACGACAATATATGCGATGAGGTAAGCCTCTTTTACGAAACTCGACGGTGTATAAGGCGCAAATACAACACGCGTTGTCGAGAAAAAGAATTAGTCAACATTGTATGATAGTTTAAAATTTGGAATACGTTGGAATCGACATGTCATATGTAATGGTAATGAAAATGGTGCATAAATATTTGTTGTTCAATAATTATAATCACCGCAATAACAGGACCCAATGGCGCGGTCCCTTACAAACTTAATGAAATCGTATATCTTTCTTTCGAACACTCTGTCGACCACATCTGGTCTATCTGCGGCGTCAGTGTGGGAATGCTCGCATATATGCTTCTATTTACGGCCATTTGGCGTTGCAAGTAAATGTGACAAAGAAGGCGGGATTTCCATGAACCCTACATATCGCCGATGCATCGAATAGTATTTGTACATATACAGGTCCACCGTAAATGATGCGGGAAGTATAATCCTAGATCTGCTTGAACCTTCATGATCTCCCACAGCAATGGCGTCATGCAAGCTGATAAATACTACGCCTCTAATATCGATTGTTTTGCCGTATGAAGTCCATTCTGTTTTGCTCAATGGAACAATAAGCCATAACAACATCTTGTTGGAAAAGGCGCCCCTCTTGTAAAAGCCCATATCTATTGATCCGGTCATGTATCGATAACCATAATATGCATGCATTGTCACCCTCTTGTCGATGTCGGGCTCCGTACTCTCGGCCCCTACTAATCTTAAACCAAGATGATACCCTTGTTCACCATAAATGAAGAAGAGCAAGCTGGAATGCCATGTAACATGGATGTAGTTTGTTAATCCTTTGAGCTTCTCGCATGAGTTTCAATGACTATGTCAAATTCGATTCACTCTCGGGACCGTCACGAAATACTATAGCCCCAATGGAATCCATTGTTGGCAATTCATGCTGCGTTGAACCTACAACGCTATAAAGCCTCACCTTAAAGCTGCGGCACATGACATTCTTTGTAGCTTGTCCTGGCGGATCTGAATAAGCGAACCAATGCATTATGTTCATCCGGTACATGTATCGGACCGTCAACTATATCTCGCCTCGGACGCGTGCCTTCCTCCCCTAAAGTTAGCAAGCACATTATCTACTTCGTGCTCGTGTCGTAAATATAAAGTTGTAGGAATCGCGGATCTTTGCACGCCTCGGGCATAACCTACCAATGTGATGATATATCGTCCGGATACTTTAAAACATATGGACCCGGCCGGTATTGATAGTGCCATCAATGTTTGCACCAAGGGATGTCATAGAAAACATCGATTGTATCGCGTATATTGGTCATGAAATGATTGTCACTAAAAGCTCTCGTGATATATGCGGATATTCTTTAGGTAGAAATAGCTTATGACGCCGCCCTTGCAACACCGATTGTATAGAGGGCCCGAGCGGCGTGTGGATGTGGTCGAGCGCTCTTCGTACGAAGCGTGCATGGCAATTGGAGCAGACACAATTGCAAGGACCATATGCTTTATATTCTGCGGCGGTCCTGCAAATTAGCTAACGTTAAAAAAGTCCGACATGTAATTACCATTACGGATAAGTAAATTAGCCATGTGATAAAATAAAAGATACACACCACATGGCTGCTTGTAGGCCGGTGTTCTTTGAGGGTGGTGAGCATTACGACGTCCATGGGGGCCACGACGACAAGCGGTCGAGCGGATGCTATACAATGATTGAGAGAGGTAAGTAAAACATGATGGAAATAGGCACAACCTAATTAAATAAATGAAAGAAGGCGATCGTTTAACAATAGAAAACATGCATCTACCACTTACGGTGGCGGTTGTTGGAGGACATTCTTTGCGGCGTGTGTTGGTAGAAAAGGACGACCATTCACGGGCATTCCATGAGTGTCTGCGCAAATGGTTGGGACATATTTGGTCCGCCAATTTCGATTAAATTGCTGACGGCCCCTAAGCGGTTCATTAGGGCGTGGTGAATCAGTAAAAACATGTAAAAGCGGTTATGTGCTATAAAACCGAACCTAAAGATGTGGTAAAACAAAATGCAAATGAGTGTTATATTCACAAACATGTAAGGTAAGCGGTCGGCAAAGACCAAAGCGAATATGGGCCTGAGCTGCGGATGTAGAAGATTCCCAACCTCGGTAGGAATGGCGGACGCATGATCTGCGGACACGTGGTTGGGCCGCCTCTTTGACGGCGTGATTGAGAAGGAATTCTTTCTACCAATATAAAAAGAAAGGACATCAACTTACGAAACAACGGAAAATAAATAAACATGCATAACAATAAGCGTGACCGGTACCATCAAGCGATATATATAAGAACCGAATGGTACCTTGTAATTGTCGCTTCGTTTATCGAAGCCCGCTCGATTCTTTGAGCGAAATGGCAATACTAATTCATGATCGGTGGGTGTGGTGCGGCGTTTGAAGTCTCGAAACCTTTGTGTTGCACACACTCACCGATACTTCCGGTGAAAATCTAAAACAACCGGACTCCTTGATCACTACATACAACAACACGGAAAACATGAGTAAATTATAAAAGTATCGATCCATGCGGATGAGCGTCGTAGCGGTGAAAGAACTTGAAAAGCACTAACACTAACCGCCATGCAAGGTAAGCAACCAATCGAATGGTGATACGGGGACGATTAAATCCAATAGGCTCCTGCAGCTGCGGGTTTTGGGACACTGGCGAGCACGTGACCCATCCCAAGTTGAAATTTTATGAGCGACTTGACCTCGCTATCGAATATACATCGGTCAAAAGTAAATGTATAAGACACAATTTATCTAAAACACGATCATGACTAATAACTTTTTGAAACAAAGGGAGCGGTGCTTTGAAGGAAGCAAAGAATCGATTCAATGAAAACCCATGGCCTTGTTGAAGGCAATCCGTAGAAGGTAAAAACATGGTCGATGACCAGCAGACGAAGTTTCGATTGCATACAAAGCGGCAACACCATCATGCTGCATTGACCAATAAACATTTTATCAACACAATGAGAATAACATATTACGGGCATTCAATCAAACATACAGCGAGATAGGTAGGTCACACGATTAGGATTTTACAAACACGTTCCTCGAACCCCACCCACGTGAGCCAATCTTTTACACCTTCTTCAGCAGACATAACAGAAAAATCAAAGTGTCTCCTTTTGGAGACCTCCGCACCTTCGACATGTAATGTACACCGACACTTTGGTTGACTAACGACACCATCCGAACCATCACGGTCGAAATACGGAGAACTCACCGGCAATGACACCACATACACATGCACCTTCAGAAGTGAAGAACCACGATGTTGGTGCACTACAACAAACACAGATAAACCGTCTCCTCCGGCGACAAACCGGCGTGTAGGAGGCGGGCGTTGCGACAATAGGTATAGAACAATTTTTTAAACTTGCATGGCACATATAAGATGGAAATATCGGCAAATAACCAAACAAAAAGAGAAACCGATAAACAGTCCGTTCACAAAGTTTAGAGGGAGTTACTTTTTGGATGACGATATCAACAGAAAGTAGATATGTTAGTAACAGCCGAACAACAAAAAGAAGGTAAGTAAACATGCAGCTAATGAAACAAACTACATACACCTTACATAACATAGTAACCCTAACGAAAAGTATAAACACATACAATAAGGCTCGAAAAGCACACATGCAAAGGCTATAGCTGCAACCTAAGGCCAAACAAAGGCAAATATTACCAAATAAGCTACCCTAAACACATAGAAAGATCAAGCGTCTGAAATAGTTAAGAGTAACCATATGACACAAAAAAAGGCACACAGTTATACAAAGCATAAAGGAAGATCCTCGGATCAGGAAAACCTACCCATAAAGTTTGTCGGTTGCTACGGAAAAAGATAGCTACTATGAGAAGGCGATACGTTTTAACGAATGATATAGTTACAATAAGCGGGCGGATGCATCTTTGCCTAATTTGAGCCAACACACCTAAGCCCAACTAAAAGCAAAACCCACCCACACAACTGAACCGATTAGAGACACCATATTTGACCTGGCTATATGACCCGGACCAAGACACATTTCCAGCCAAGGAATCAACCGACATGAACAGAAAGTGTATTAAATTTGTTGGGCAACGCACCCAGATACACAGAAATTGTATTAAATTTGTTGGGCAACGCACCCCGTGTGCCTTGTATATTTATAGATAATAGGAGTAGGCGTGATGACACATCACCGGCCGGCCATTGAGCAACGTAATCAGATTTGTTTTTTCTTGCTATGGATTATTATTCATCATTCACGATACATATAATTACAGTATATGCGAAAATGGTAAATCATTTGAATGATTTTGTATAAACAAGTCCACAAATGATAATTAATCTTATAATTGCGAAAATGTTACTTATCGACAATGTTTTGATAGCAAATGACAAAAATTCTCTTACAAGATATAATTTTGATGTACCTACATAACGTGTTTTCAGTTTGAATTCCTTTTTAGATCTTTTTTGTTATACCATTTTTTTTTCACATTTATTAATGTAACTGGTTTGGATAATAAAATAATAAATTTTTACCCACTTTGAAAAAGTGTGGTGAAAAAATTGCACGATTCTTAAAAGCTTCATATAATCATAACTTATTTTACTAATTTTAAATACATGGGAGTTTTTGTTGACACTTCTTTGAAATAACCACACCCTCCCCAATTTAGACAAAAATATAGCGTATAAAGCCTTGCTCTTAGTTAATCAGCGATTATGATGATACCCTGATAAAATAGGTTCTAAGTACCTAATCCTTAATGTTCCCACACGAATAGTTTCGATCAATCATTTCTAAATCATCATAATTTTTAGTTACCCACTCCATGAGACTCAGATCATTCAAATTTCATCTAGCAACTTACTCATCAGATGTTAGTTTAAATAGTTAGTATCACTGGACTTTCATCAAACAGGCGGGTATTCACTTGTGTTCATGGACGGAGCTTGAACACTTCTACCGGAGGGGCCAAAGTATAACGTAATCAATTTAGGGGGGCCATTTTACAAAATTTTCATCATGTTATATGGAAAATGACAATTACAATAAGTAAAAAGGTCAAATTTAAGCTTGATGTCAAAAAACTTGGGGGGGCCACCACCACCCCCTTTTGTTTACACTATCCTCCGTCCATGCTTGTGTTAACTTTCTAACATGAACGATAGACAGATTATCTCATAACAAAGTAAGTCAAAAACTCGGCAATTATAACTATGGTTTTCATCATCTTCGATGGCTGAATTAATCCTCATACTCGTTAACTGACTAATAGTAGCAGTCATCTCAAATGGGACAGGGAATGTGGGTCAATAACATTCCTCGGAACAAGGTCTTTATCGTTAAACTTAAGTACCCACAGTGTCAAGTTGTCAACACTTGCTTCCACAGCAAGTGTTAATTCACCAACTGGATTAAACATAAACGAACATGGAACAAGCCTTAAAATGCTACATTTTGGAAAGATGACTTTTTGTTAAGCATTGTTGACTGCAATTGAAGGTTTTACCTTTAAAATATCATGAGCTTCAGTCTTACAGTATCAAGGATCACATTACGTAACACTTCATAACCACTGCTCTCATTTATAAACTGCTTGTTGATCCTTTCTCGTCATAAAAAATAGACAGCAGCTCCAAAACACAACATCTTAATGATACTCCATTTGCTATTCACACAAGGCATACAGATCATAGCTGCAATAAAGTTTAGGTTACAGTGTTGAAAATACATAGTAATCCATTAAAATCTGATGCTACGGTAATAAAATATTGCAGCAGCAAACTCATTGTCACATTTTAATATCTAATAATCCGTATAAATCTGTGATGCTATGGTTGTTAGACACATTTGATCCAATACACATGGGTCAAACTTTGACTTTAATCAAGAAAGTCAATAACATCAAACTATCCCAAATCAACCAAAATCCCTTACTTACATGTATGCGTACATCGAATCTTATCACGATTCCCAAGAGATCGTATCATTATCACTTATTTTACTAATCTTATATAATATTATAGCTCATTTGCAGAAACAGGAGCTTTTCAACTATGCGTAGCTATAAGAATAACACCTTATACTGAACTGCAGTGCCATTGCAAATTCAAAAAACGACAGTGATTATATTACAAACAGATTCCATCACAATGACAGAACAAGTGATGCCTCTAACCTACGAAACTTACTCATCAGATGTTACTGTTAAATGGTTATTACGGATAGTTTACCATGAAGATCTTTCTTTTTTTTATCTAACTTGATCTTTCTTTCCAAGGACTTGAACAAACAATGTTACAAATCGTTAAAAGTTTGCTAAGAATTATCTTCAGTGGCTACCCCCATATCACCAACTTCATCTACACACCCCTCGGACTCATAACACCAAACTAGTTAAGGTGTAATCTTGCTTGTTTGGATTGACTAAATGACCAAAATCTCTATAATATAATGTCGTAACTCCATACCAGTCAGGAATGACGTCTTGTTGAGGCTGATTCAGGGCTTAAAAAAAAATTATAAGTTTTATCATGGATCAAAACAGGTCGGGTCAGGTTAATTTGCACACCTTTTTTCTTAATTTTCAATATAAATAAATTAATAACACCTTGAGCTGATATACAGTGCATGCATTCACACATTTAAACGATGATAATGAACAGAATGCATTACAATAATGAAATATAGTACCCAATTACCCATTGAACAAGTGATGCCTCAAACTGATAGGAAGGCACAGACTAACAACAACAGAGCATTGGCTCCTTAAACAAAGATAGAATAAGCAAAGAATAATGAACATTCAAAAATCATCGAGTACTTACTCACCAGATGTAGACGTTAATCCATTACTGTTATTATCATTGGACTTTCATCAAAACTTATTCACCCGTTGCCCCCACCACTTGAACCAGAAACATCTCCAGAATATGTCGAAGAACGCCACTGGATGCAGGTAATCATAGTTAGCACATTTAAATCTATAATTAAACATTGAAAAGAAACAAAAAAAGAGCTGGTAGGAACCTGCGCGGCCCATTTTAACCTTTGCTAATGATACTTAGTCGTCTGCTGTGATTGTAATATGATCATGATTGATGTATGCAGGAGCTAAATAATCAAAGACCACCTACTCCTACACGGGGCCGGCCCCCAGCCTGATCACGATAGGAGCTCGCTTGCATATGAGGTATAGAAAGCTACACGCAACAGACACAATACAGGAAATGAGAAGAACAATAATTGCCAAACACGCAAAGGCTTTATATTGAAGAAACTTAACTCAAAACTCCAATACGATACAATGAGAATCCCTACCCTTCATGGTATATATAGACTAACCTATACGCGTTGTACTATAACTAGGATTACATATTAAAACATAACCTGATAGATAACTAATAGTTGGACGAGTTGGACTAGGACTCCAACTATGACCCTCAAACCTGATCCATGCTAGAGTAGCCGCTACAGTAGCCACAATCAGACTTTAATCAGGAATTCACCAACAATCAACCCCTGAATTTCTGAGTCGAAGAGGGGAACTCTTGCACACCAAGTAACGATCTCATCTCCTTGAACCTTATGCGCGCCAAGGCCTTCATCTATGGGTCTGCTCTTTGTTCTTCACCGGATACATGCTCAACAATTACCTGCTCATTCTCCACACACTCACGCATGAAGTGATATCGAGTGTGGATGTGTTTGCTTCTACCATGAAAGACCGGGTTCTTTGATAATGCAATTGCCGATTTGTTATCAACTCTTATTATCACTTTTTGTCTTTCCATTCTTGTCACTTCCGCCACAGTGGCTGCCATGAACTCAGCTTCACACGAAGATAATGCCACGGTAGTTTGCTTTTGTGAGCACCATGTAATGGGCGATGTACCAAGATAGAAAATGTGTCCAGTAGTACTTGGTCCATCATCAATATCAACATTATGACTACTATCACTATATCCTACCAATTTCATGTCATTACCTCGCTTGTATTCAATTCCAAACGAAGTTGTACCTTTAAGATAGCGTAGGATTTGCTTGATAGCACGAGCACGTGATTCTCTTGGACTTTGCATATATCGACTAACCACTCCAACCGAGTAAGTCAAATCGAGTATGCAAGAGATAACGCAAGCAACCCACTGCTTTTTGATAACGAGTAGCATCAATTTCTGGTTCATCTTCAGCTTTCGACTACTTAAGATCCTTCTCCATTGGATAAAAAGTTGCATTGCAATCTTTCATACCAGATTCTTTTAGAATTTTTAATGCATATCTCTCTTGCTTGATCTTGATACAATCCTCATCTTGTGATACTTCGATACCCAAGTAATAAGTTAACTCACCAAGATCCGACATTTCAAACTGAGATGCCATCCTTTTCTTGAACTCATTGATGCAATATAAGCTTGTCTCAGTCACGAACAAATCCTCCACATAAACTGCAACAATGATAAGTTCTCCATTGGTTACCGCTTTATAGACCGCCTTTTCTTGCATGCATTTTTGAAAACCCATCTCCTTTAAAGTACTATCGAGCTTTATGTTCCATGCCCTTGGAGCTTGCCTTAGGCCATACAATGATTTAGCTAACTTATATACTTTTCCTTCCTCTCCTGGTTTTCAAAGCCTTGAGTTGAGTAACATATACCTCTTCCTTTAAGTCACCATGAAGAAAAGCCTTTTCCTTTGACATCCAAATGATGAATCCTCCATCCTTTCCTGGCTGCGAGAGCAATCAAGAGACGTATGGTCTCGAGTCGAGCTACTGGCGCGAACACTTTATCAAAGTCAATACCAGGTTGTTGTACATAGCCTTTAGCAACTAAACGTGCTTTGAACTTCTTGATTGTGCCATCGGCGTTTCTTTTGATCTTAAACAGCCACTTTAACCCGATTGGTTTAACACCTTTAGGAAGAAAAACGAGTTTCCAAGTATTATTCTTTACAATGCAATCAAGCTCATTTTGCATTGCTTTGACCCATTGCGGTTTCGATTTCGCTTCATTAAAATTCCTTGGTTCCTCTTCAATTGTCAACATAAGTTCATTAATGTTAAGTTGATAATCACCTAACCTCGTTGGTAAACCTTGTTTCGAGTTGACCGACGTGTCGCGACCGGTGTTACAAAACTATCATGTTCTGAATTATTGGGTACTGTAGCGTGAACATTACCAATAGCATTAACAAAACCAGTAACATCAGGTGTCGCGTGAACAATAATTGGTGTCGGGCTGGTGTTGCGACCTGGTGTTGTCTGTTCATTTTCAGCAGCGTGTGCTTCATCGTCCAAAACCTTATCATAATCATTTACATGTATATCGTTCCAATAATCAGTAAACATACCTGGTTTGTTTCCATATTGGTGCGAATTTTCAGATCTTGTTTTCCAGTTCCAACCTCTCTTCTCGTCACAAATTACATGGGCACTAATTCTGATTTTATTTTCGTGAGGGTTGTAGAGACGAAACCCTCCCGAACTCGGCTCTTTTCCAAGATAAACCAACGGTTTTGACCTATCATCGAGTTTCTTCAAGTGCTTTGAAACAATTCTCTCATATGCAACACAACCAAATACCTTTAAGTCTTCAAGATTGGGTTTTTCCCCATAAAACTTCTCGTATGGTGTAACACCTACCAATGCTCGCGTAGGTGTTCTATTTATTATATCGTTGCATGTCGAATCGATTCACCCCAAAATTGATTTGGTACACCTCTTGCCTTCATAAGACACCTTGTCATCTCAAGTAGAGTACGGTTTCGTTGTCCACAATTCCATTTTGTTGAGGTGCATAAGGAGCCATCAACATCGTGCTATTGCTTCTTGGTCACAAAACCGATTGAAGTCATGTGATGTAAATTCACCACCTCTATTCGTATGGAATGTTACAATCTCTTTACCCGTTCGTTTTTCAATTGCCGTCTTGAATCTTATTATTATTCCAAACGCGTCACTTTTTTGCTTCAAAAGGAAAGACCACATGCACCTAGAATAATCATCGATAAGAACTAGGATATAAGAGTTACCTGCTTGAGTGGGAGGATTTATTGGTCCTCATATATCCCCGTGAACCATCTCAAGTAATTGTGAAGCTCTATATGTTGCTTTCTTCAAGAACGACTTCTTTGTTTGTTTTCCAACCATGCAAGAATCACATACTTTATCTTGATTCTTAATTACGGTACCCTTTAGCTAACTTGTGCATCAAGTTCACCGCACCAAAGCAGATATGACCAAGTCGCACGTGCCACAACCACGACTCTTCATCAATGTTAGCTTGCAAACAATAAGGTTTCCCAACTTGTAGTTGAGCCTTGTAAAGACGATTTTCACTTCTTGGGACTTTAATTAGCAAATTTCCACAACTATCACGCATGGTTAAGAAATTACCTCGTATTCTAATATCACAACCGGATATTGAAGCTTGTCCAAGACTTATCACATTACTACGAAGAGCGGGAATGTAATAAATATCTTTCAGCAACTTTTGTTTCCCGTTTTTCCCTTGAAACAAAAATTGAGCCTTTTCCTTTTATACTCACAAACGAACCGTCTCCAAATCTTACACGACCTATAATGTTTTCATTTAGTTCAGAAAATGAAGAGTAATTACCTGTCATGTGATTACTTGCTCCGTTGTCAAAGTACCATACATCATCTTCGTCGGTATTGGACTCGATCTTTGGAAGAGTAAACTTTTCTTCATTCATGAAAACCGTTTCTTGAACCAAGTTCATCATAAAGAACGTGCCTTCTTCATGATTTACAACTATCTCTTGTGTCTCAATGAGGTTAACTTCATGGTTTCGGTTTCGATCCGGGCATTTTGAAACAAAGTGTCCGTACTTATCACAACGGTAACACTTAATATGTGAGAGATCTCGTTGCTCCTGTTTCTTACCCTTTTGCTTATTATCTTCACGGTTTTTGGAGGAGTCACATTGACCTTCGTTTTGATAGTTGCCCCTTCCACGTCCTTGACCACGACCACGACCACGACCTCGAGAGTATGAACCACATCCTCTTCCTACACTTGAGTCATTATTCCTATTGGAATTTTCAGTCCTAGCATAAAGCAACTTTTCTTGAGTGTCGTTTGCTTTATCATCTTCTTTCACTCTTTCTTCATACGCTTTCAATCTACCAACCACATCCTCAAACCCCATTTCTTTAAGGTCTAAAACCTGTTCAAGAGCTGCCACGATATGGAAAAACCGTCTAGGAAGACTTGTGAGAAACTTCTTTATCAGCTTGTTGGACTAGGACTCCAACTATGACCACAAACACGATCCATGCTACGATGGCGCCAAGAGCCACAATCAGACTTCAATCAGGAATTCACCAACAACATATATCTAACAACACAAGTTCATATTTTCGAATTCACTGTTATATAGAGCTTTTTCTGCCGAAAGATCAGATTATCAGTCTAGTTTGCAGATATGCTACAACTACAAGCTGAATTTGAACTAGATTGTTGAAACGAAGACCTTGATAGATCTTATGAGCACTCGTAGATCGTTAGTTGTACTTATGTAATCACAAGTACACTAAAAGAAAATCTCTATAACATGTATTCTTTAGCGGAATATAAATACATGCAATAATAACTAAGAACACTTTGATCCTCTATGGATCTTTATATTAACTAAAACTGTGTTTTTCTAATCAGTTTTCTTCTCTCTTTAACTCATACTATTGTGTTCCTTTTATAGACAAGGAACCTAATCCGTTCTTGGGAAACGTCTATCTAAACATAAAACTAAAAATATATGTTTAACCCATACATAGAATAATTATGGGAAAACTCTAAACAAGCCCATGCTAACCTTGGGCAGTACAAGAATACCCATGCTAACCTCGGGCAGTTCAAGAATAAAGATGGGTTAGCATATAAATAATGACGCTCATGCATATCCTACATGGATTCACGACTTCAGCAGAATCACGGCACGACTTCACTACTTCAGCAGAATTATGTCTTCAGCGGATTCCACGCTACTTCAGCAGTAACTTCAACATAATTCAGCAGACTCACGTAATTCCTAACAATCCTCCCCTAAATTGGAATTTGACTTGGTTAAGTTCCAGTTTCTTGATAGATCTTTATTACTCCAGAACTAGAGGATTGTACTCGAACATCAGCAACAAATAATCAGAACAAGAACATCTCTATGATGACAAAACTTTGAAACACCAGATCTTTGCAGCAACATATGACAATTTGTACATCAAGGCATATTAGTTTCATACTATTCTCATCACATCCAGGTGTGTTAACTCCTGTGAGAGGTGAATCATTGAAAATAATGGATTTGATATCTCTTTACCAATAGCCATCACTACTGGAGTAGCCAAATGTTTAAGTTCGAGAACTATGGTACACTGATAACCATCGATTTATTAGCAAATCAACAACTATATAAACGGATTTGATTTGTCTTTACCGTAGCCGCTTGCTCGGGGTGGTCAATTCTTAGAATTGGTGAATTGAAAACCAAATATGGTATGCCAATGCCTTTACCACAAGCCATATACATGTGGGCTAGCCAATTCTTGGATTCCAAAGAGGAATAAACCATGGTGAATTGATGACCATACAACTCTCGACAATTAAGCACGGTAGTTCTGAGACCCTATGGTTTTGAGCAAACCATTACGACTATCAATGATTTGATGTGTCTTTACCAAAGCTGTACCCTTTGGACTAGCCAACTGTTTGATATACACAAGGCACATCTGGTGAGTCAATAACCATCAATAATGTACAACAAACCTGCAATAAAAGTTAGTTTCTTTGTTTTTTTTTTTGTTTTTTTTTTGTTTTTTTTAACTAAGAAATAAAACAAATATTACAATTAACACAAAATAATACAAAGAATACAAAATACCACAATCAGGATGAAGATGAAGCTCGATGTTGCAGAAGTTGAGACTTAATCAATCCAATCAAATGTTCAGCATTAGACTTATCATTCCCAACTGGATCTGGAGGAATTTCCAACTTCTGTTTAAGCATTCTTTCCAACAATCTCATAGGCAAAGGATAAATCTTCTCAGAGAACATACACACAGTAATACCACCCTTTGTCTCTACCACATGCACACAAGGCAGAGGATAGAATCTCCAAGTCTCAACCTTCCACCTATGTGAATTCTTCCAAATATGATACCCTTTACCATTTGGAGATTGAGAATCAAACAAAGACTTGAAGATCACCCAATGTAAATACACGGAACCTTGTGTGTGTGTGTAGCATAATGCTTAGTAACAAGACCATAGAGTGTATTCAAATCTTGCCTATCGACCGGATGAAAGATTTCCTTCAAAAGTTAAAGCAATAGAAGATTCGTCGACCTAAAAATAGTATTGTCGTCCTTTAGTAAGAGTCCAAGCGGTCAACACATCATGAGATCCTTCAGAAAAACATCGCAGATCCTTCTTTAATGAAAGTTGAATCATCAACTTTTAGATCTAAAGAAATATCCTTGTGAGATTTCTTAGCCTTAGAGGGTTGTGTCCCAGATGATCTCGCAGATCTCCATAAAGGAAGAGGTCTCCTTTTAGACATCCTCTTCTTACTCCTACCTGGGATATAAATTCCCATACATGGTAACTCCTCAGAGTCATCATGAACATCTATAGTAGGAATGGAAGAAGTAGATTTACTTGGAGCAGCACTACGCAACTGATTCATTCGCTCAAGTACCTCTCTGGCCTTCTTAGATTTAGCAGCTTTTTGTTCAGCTTCCTACCCAACTTTTTTCCAATTGGATCCACAGGTGCCACTCTAGATAATGTTTCAGAAGAAACAACATGAGATTCAACAGAGTGAACCCTTTCAGTTGAATGAGTAGTTTCAGGAGTGTCCAGAAGGAACACCAAGAGGGTCAGTAGATTGAACCTTTTCAGCTGAATGGATAGCTTCAATAGATGCTTCAGAAGTAATGACAGGAGAACTCTTCTTTAGTAACATATCATCAAAGTTATCAACAATCTCAACTGTCTTTTGTTTCTTTGCTTTAGGAGCTTCTGGAGTACCAGCAATTCTCTTCAAAGTTGATGATGATGTAGATATAGACGAAGTAAACTTCATAATCCTATTATACCTCTTGACCAAATCAGAATCAGATAAAGCCAAAACTTGCTTCATTGTTAGACCAGAGTTATATAAAGTACAACTCTGATTTTTCACCACTGTCCTCATATATGCTTTCTTCTGAGCTTCAGTAAGTGGTTTTTCCCTTTTAGCTTTATTCTTTTGAGCAAAAAGAGCTTTCCTTTTGTCAGTTGCCTCTTGCTTTCGTCTTCGTCCAAGAGCTACCATTTGTGCAGCAAAATTCTCACTGTCAAAGTTTGCACCTAAGATGCTCTGTGCAAGTGTAGGATCTGAAGCAGCTTGCTGAATATGAACATCCCATTGTGCAGCAGGCATCTGAGTAGACAATTTATCCAATTCTCTCCGTCTCTCAGGAGGCAAACTAGTAGTAAGCTGAGCTGCAAGCTTCTTAGCCAATTCATCACTTTTCTTCATCTCTGCAAATTCAGCTAATCTTCTTTCTTGTTCTTGCCTTTCCTGTTCACTTACCAGATCTGGACCAAGCTCATCTTCAATCATTACTCCCTTTGCTTTATTATCAGGCTCCTTAGCACAATCATCATCGATAATATCAACAATAGGAATTTGGAAGAAGCACCCAAGTTAACATCAAAAGAAGCATCTTGAGACAACTCTTCAAACAGTGTAGAAAAGACTTGAGATTAGGATCCAAATTGAAACTTCTTTCAAGAACAAAGACTTGAGGATGATCGCTAAAGATGTAGGACCTATTGGTTCTTGAATACATGAAGTTTGACCATGTTCGAAGCCACATCCTCCATTTGAACATCGGCAGATGCAACATCGTCAACACTGGTTTCTTTAAGACTTGAGAGATCCCTTATTCAAATAAGATCTTCTCTCTCGCCTAGTGGTGAATTGGTTTCCTAAGCTTTGAATATTCAAGAACAAGCGATGAAGGAACATTAGTCTCCTGAGCCACTTCAGCTAAAATCTTAAGAGAACCAAATTGAGTATCCTCTTGCTCCTCATCAGAAGAAACCACTAGCCTCCTTTTGGAATGATGTCCAAGTTGTTCCTTTAAGCTCTTAACCTTACTCTTTAACTCCAAAATCTCACCACCAAGAGTAGATTTAGTCTCTGCAAGCTCCTTTTTTAGATCAGCAACCTCAGCCACATACCTGTTCACTAAAGCATAGACAGATGTAAGTGTAATAGGGTCCTCAGCTCCACCAGCCGATTGCTCAGTGGTGATGGGAGCTTCATTGGACCTTTCAGGAGAAACATGGTCATGCTCAACATTGTGAGAACCTTCATTAATTTGATCCCTAATTGGACTAGGTGTGGGCAGTCTATTAAATTCAGTCTCAAACTCATCATGAGTAACCTGTGTAGGTGGTGGACTAGGTGTGAGTCTAGGTGAAGGTGTAGATGGAGGTTGGTCAGGAGCAACATGAGATGCTTTAGCAGTTGTTGAAGGGCCCTCATTAATGTCAACTGATGGATTACCATCAGCAGCAACATTAGCAGAAGGTGGGTCATTAACAACATTATCCTCATCAGCAGCCTCATTGCCTTGAGGCAACATAGTCTGCTAGCAAAGGATGATGTGCCCCTCATAATTAGTTCTCATTGAAGCAAATAGTTTAGAAGTTAAAGCTCCTATGGGACAAAATTCTTGGGCTTGGGTTGAAATGTCTAAAATCATTTGTAAAACCTAGGGTACATAAAAACTTATGCTTTTCCTATGAATATTTTCAACCATATTATCAAAATAAACTTAGAAAATTATAAGTCAAACCCTCAGAAAGACATACAATACCACATCCCAGTTGAGTAGAAACTGGTCCCATCCTCCTGATTTATTGCTGATACACTGAAGCAATGTGTGTACCAAAAACCTCCACATCGGACAAAGCTGATTCTTGAACCATATGTCAGTCCTTGTACCTTGATATCCAATCGCTCTCAGCCCAGTAAGTATCGTCACTGAATTAGAGTGATAAACCCCATTCTCATCATCCAAACGAAGTTGTCTTCTTATCACCTCCTCTCGTCACAACACACTGTTTCATCAATCTTTGCCACGATCTCTGTGTCACTCCGTTTTTCAGCAGTTGCCCAGAACTGTGTAACCAATGATTCATATATCACATTCGGCGAATGCGTTAAAGCATAATGAATCTTGGATCTCTTCAAGAACTCCACCATTGGCACATACAAATCATCACCCTTTGCTTTTCCCAGAAAAGCAACTTTGTTGTGATCTTTCTTCAATTGAAGTGCCATGAGTTAAAATTGTGAGTTAGGGTTATGATTCTTGCAACTGGAAGTGTTTTGAACGTAAGTGAAGAGGGAATGGTTAATTTGGAGTAGGGATATGTGAATAATGAGTTGGTAGAAGTTGCCCAAAATATAGTCAAATATATCGGAACTTTGGTTGACCGTATTTCAACTTTTGACCAAAGACAAAATAACGCTTCAGTAGAAACACGGTCAATCTGCTGAAGTAATTTACTTCAGCAGAAACCACCCAAGATAAGGATATCATCAGTAAATATCTGGAGCATTACTGTGCCACCCAACTCACATTAAATTACATTAAACCTCGAATCCGTCTATATAACAATCCCAATGCACACTTCACACATATCATTTATCCCCAATTACCATCACAAACCCTAATTTCATCACAAACCCCAATCAACCACAATCAACCATGAATACCAAACCGAGGTTATTGATCCAACCTCTTCTCCATCACCATCATCATCATCATCAAGTGATGATACTAGCCTTTAGCGAATTTATATTCCTCCACAACCACCACGACCAAGAAAATCCCCTTTCTCCTTCTTACGAAGATGATAGTGTAGTGGATCCAAGTGAGTCTTCGATGACTCGATGAACCCACTCACCGAGATAACTTCATACTCCCAACCTTCAGCACCTCCACCTAAACAGGTGGTGTTCGCTCTTCCTGCGCCATGGTTTGGTCTTCATCTCATATCGTACAGGGGAAGGGTACAAGGAAGATGGATTGATTGCTTTTTGGTGAAACCAGTAGATGAAGCACAAAGGACAATGTCATATCACACGTCCATCTACTGTATTCATCTTCATCATCTTTGGTTTCCTTAATCCATCCTTCCCATTTTGATCCTTAGCTCGTCATATCGGTCATGCATATCCTGGTTATGCATATCCAACAGCTGGAATAGATGATATGAGCTATCATGCATATCCAACAGCTGGAATAGATGATATGAGCTAGTCGATGATAGTAGTTAGAATAGGTTTAGTAGATCATGTATAGATATGCATCTTGTATTTTCCCTTTGAAGTTGATTGTAAGCATTGTAAGCTGTAAGCTGTAAGCTGTATCTTGAATGAATGAGCAATTTAACTTCAGTACTTGTCTTTAATATGTGTATTTTGATCACTTCAGTACTTAGCTTCAGTAGAAACAAGCTCCTAGCTTACATGGCCAATCTCCAATGAACCAAACTTGATGAACTTCAACTTATATATGCAATCTGCAAAATAAAATAGACACGAGAAACACACAAACCAAACAAAGACAAACAAACTAAATTAACATGAGTGGTTAGTGTTAGCAAACAAAATTATACAAAACAATATACAAAGTTTACAAAAATCCTCCCCGAGGCATATGCCTCCCTAAGGCCTATGCCTCCCTTAAACTTTGCGTTAAGGGTTAAGCATCCCAATATTGACCACAAGGTGTTGAAACCTTGGTCCATCAAAAGCCTTTGTTAACAAATCGCCACATTATCATCGGATGAATTTTAGCCACTTTTATCAAATGTTTTCATATGCATCTCTTATAAAGTGGTGCTGATTTCAATATGTTTAGTTATTTGTGAAAACTGGATTTTAACAACGCATATGGTACTTTGATTATCAATAAAATTGTTGTGTTCATGAAGTTATACCCATAATCCAACAATTGATTTTGTATCCAAAGAACTCGTCTACGACAATTTGCGTGAACAACATACGCTTTAGTAGATGAGGTAGCCACAATAGTTTGTTTCTTGCACCGCCAAGAAATCAATCTCTTTCAAGGAATTGGCAACCTCAGGTTGTGGATCTCCTATCCGATTTGCACCAAGATAGTCACTATCACTATATGCTTCCAACTTAAAAGGAGACTCTTTTGGGTACCAAAGGCCTAAATGAGGTTGGCCTTTGAGGTACTTAAAGATCTTCTTGTGAGATTGAGATGGGAAGTAAGTGGAGTGACTTGATGTCTAAACAGAACACTCACAAAGAAAAGTAATATCGGGCCTTGAAGTCGTTAGATACATCAAAGAGCCAATCATAGATCTCGTATAAGTGAACATTCACGGTGGATCCGCTTCATTGGAGGTCTTTGTCTTTGGAGCTTCATAAGGTGTAGTGGCGATCCGACACCTCCATTCCAAACTTCTTCAAAATGTCCTCACATATTTATCCTGACTGATAAAGATACCATGAGGTTTCTGCTGAACTTGGAGACCTAAAAAGAAAGTAAGCTCCCCCATAGCACTCATCTGAAACTCTCCCTTCATCAGCTCCTCAAACTCCCTGCACCAAGCTTCTTTAGTGGAGCCAAATATAATGTCATCCACATAAACTTGCACAAGAATGATGTATGTGGAGTTCTTCTTCAAGAAAAGTGTTTTATCAATGGCACCTCTTCTATAGCCATGCTTCAGCAGAAATGAAGAAAGCCTAGCATACCAAGCTCTTGGTGCCTGATGTAGCCCATAGATAGCTTTAACAACCTTGTAAACAAGATTTGGATGATCTGGGTCTTCAAATCCTTTAGGTTGAGTGACATAAACCTCCTCTTCTATTTCACCATACAGAAATGCACCTTTGACATCCATTTGATATACTATGATCCCCATGTAAGATGCATAGGCCAAGAAAATTCGAATGGCCTCAACTCTAGCAACAGGTGCAAACACTTCATCATAATCAATCCCTTCCTCTTGCCTGTAACCCTGAGCCACTAATCTTGCTTTGTTCTTAATCACAACACCCCGAGCATCTCTCTTATTCTTCAAGATCCATTTGGTCCCAATGGCATACTTGCCATCAGGTAGTGGTACCAAGATCCAAACTTGCTGATTGTGAAATTATTGCATCTCTTCTTGCATTACTTCAAGCCAGCTTCAGTCTTCAAGAGCTTAAGTAACACTTGTTGGTTCCACTTAAGAAAGAAAACAAGCAAACAGACAATGCTTAAAGTCTGTGTGATTGTCTCTTTGCTGGTTGGAGACATAAGAGAGAAAAGTAACCTGTCCAAATTTAGGACTTGTTATAGCCCTTCGAGTTCTAACAGGTGCTAGAAGATCACCAATAATATTGGATTGAGGATGAGCAATGTTGATCCTCTGAGTAGCAGTGGGGTTGACTTCAATAGATAAGTCAAGATTAGTAACAGTTGGCTCAAAATCAGTGTCATAGGAAGGTGAGGTGAAGATGCCATCTTTGGGTTGATGATTTCCAAGATCTAAAGGCCTTGGAAAGCGTGTATATGGTCCCCCAAAGTCTGTAGATACTTTAGTAGAAACAGGAGTAGAAACAGCAGAGCCTTCAGCAGATTTGTTGATGATGGGAGAAACAGGATTGCTTTCAGGGGAATCATGGTTCCAATGACAGCTTCTCTTGCAACCTCCCTTTCGACTTCTCGACTTCAAGATTAGCGCATACTCACTGTATCGAAGCCTAGCAAGATCCTCAAAGATAGTGTGATTCATCTTCACCCTCATCAAGTAACTTTGGAAGTATCACCGCAAAATGGTTAGGGAGAAAGAAGGCACAAGAATAGGTTGTTCATCATCTTCAAACTCACTATCGAGTCAAGATCCAAGGTACCCTGACCGTTAGTGGGAGACTCTTGAGTATCTGCATTTTGGTTAGCCACATGTCTAGTATAACCCAAATAATCGTTAAGTAATCAAGGTCAAATGACTAAACATGACCCTGTCCTTGAACATTAGGCTTGTCTTCTAGAAATCTCGTGTTCAAAGTCTCCTCTATCTTCTTAGCGGATAAATTGTACACCTCAGAAGCCTTACTATGAGTGAATAACCCACAATATACCCATCATCGCTTTCTCATCAAATTTACCCAATGGATCACTAGTATTCGAATGGTCACTTGACAACCAAAATGTTTGAAGTAATGAATAGCGGGAACTTTCCGGTGAGAAGTTCATATGGTGTTTGAAGCGAGGTCTAGTAATGGACACCTGTTTAGCACATAACAAGTCGTGCCAACAACTTGATCAAAACATAGTGGGCAATTTAGAGTCACAAGATTGATCTTGCGGCCTCTATTAGGGTCCTATTCTTTCTTTCGGCTACCCCATTTTGTTGTGGGGTTCTTGGAGTGCTATAGTCCCTTTTATCCCTTTAGACCGTGATTTCTATAAGTATAGCATTTTGAACTCGTCCCATTATCACACCAATTCCTTTAACCTTTTTGTTCAACTGGTTTTCAACAAGGGTAATGAAATCTTCAAGACTTGAGATGTTTCATCTTTAGTCCTTAGAAAGAATACCCAACAAAATCGCTATAGCCATCGGTGATAACCGGACAAAAATACTTGTGATCAATGCTTCGACTTGAGTTGGACCAAAAGATCCATATGCGGCGGTGAAGAGGTTCGAAATAATGCTCACAGAAGATATGACTTTGTATGAGGCTCGTGTTGCTTTCCTTTGTTGCGTGCAACACAATTATGATCATTGGTGAAAACTTTGGAGGAAGACCTTCAACAAGACCCGGTTAGAGAGCTTGTTTATGGTCTTGAAGTTCACATGAGCCATCCTTCTATGCCATTTAGTAGACTCATCCAGGATGCTTTAGCCACCAAACAAGAAAGGTCACCACTTGGTTGAACATCATTGAGGTTGAATGTGTATAGATTGTGGTTACGAGGAACTCTCAGCAGAATTGATGTATCTTCTGGGAGTTTGAAGTCTTTAGACAGTACAAGACATTCATTCTCAGAGAAGAGTACTTTGTTCTTAGTGTCACAAATTTGTGAGACTGAGAACAAGTTGAAGTGTTGCAGTTCCCTTACGTAGTACACATTCTCAAAGTCCAAATGAGGTGTTTTGATGGTCCCTTTCCCTGTGATTCTACCATCACTTCCACCAAAGGTCACATTGCCTCCTCCTTCAATGGGTACAAAATTATGCATCATATCTCTATTTCCTGACATGCTTTTTGAGCAACCACTATCAACAATGCCAACATTCTTATGCTTAAGAGGATGATCCTACAACAACAACAAAATATATACAAAATGTTAGTAGATTATGGAGGTTCAAGTCATTCTTGACTTGAACACGCTTATGGATCATTAGGTTTTAGGCCATGTAGATTTAGAGGATCCACCATTGTTCTTGGTCCTCCATTGATAATTAGGTCCCTTGTTAGTCCAAGAACAACTCACTTTGAGGGCTTCACAAGAGATCCAGTATATCCCTTCCCAAAGATACATAGAGTCAACATATCCGTGCCAATAACCATGTTTAAAATATGAACTAGTTGGTTGCACATATGGTCTAGAAATTGATCTTCTCCAAGAAAAGGAGAATTTGAACAAGTTGCTTGTGGAACATAAGGTGGTATATCATTAACATTGGTCCACATTGGTCTAGATTACCGATTAGCACATACACCCATTCTTTGCTCATAAAAATCACAATCCTTAATCAAATAAAATTTGCTTCCACAAACAAAACATGTCTTCTTTTTAGAATATTTATTCAAATTAAAAGATGTTCTAGTACATGTAGAAGCATTCAAACCAGAAACATTACAGGAATTGTTTTTAACATTATTATTATGCAAAGACTTAAAATACAAGTCTTCAGAGGAAACTGGCTTGGAGGATGATTCCTCAGCAGCAACTCTAAAAGGCTTGTAGGGAGTCTTGGGTATAGGCTTGGGTGAGGTCTTGGGTATGTCTGACTTATCACTTGAATCACAGCTGGCATAAGAACTAGACCCTTGATCCGAAGATTTGTCACTATCAGAGCAAGAGACAAAATCATTAGATGAAGAATCAAGGTCTGGCAAGTCTTTTGACTTTTTGCCATACAGATGGTGTGATCCATCAAAGTCAACGGTAATGGAAAGGTCAATGGGCATATGTTCACCTCTAATAGGTCCAGGTACAGCATGTAATTCACCTTCTTTGACATAATTAGCTAAACCTGCTGGTGTAGTTTTATGCCCATCAGTCCTAGCTTCTAACCCTACATACTTTTTAAACCCTAAACCTATTGTAGAAGTTTCAGATTGACTACTATAGATCTCTCTAGCTAGATTGTTACCATATATTAACCATTGTTTATGTCTAGCTATTTCCTCATCTAGTTTTTCTTTTAACACTAGGTTTTCAGAGACTACAATGGCTTTTTCTTTTTCAGTGCGTTTGAAATCAATTATAGCACAATCTAGATCTATTTGTAACACCCTTATTTTTTCCTCATAAGCCACTTGATTCTTTTGAAACCACACTTTTTGTCTTTCTAATGTTTTTAAAGACTGCTTATAAGCTTCAACATCAACATATCATTCATTATATATAGGTTTCAGAATATCATAGGCTTCCTTAAGTTCATTGTATCGTTCACTACAACCAAAAACACAGTTGTGTACCTGAGATAAGCCCATCAAGGCAATTTGATCATGCCTATCCTCTGAAGTACAGCTAGCCAGTAATCCAATCTTCTCAGCATCAGAATCTTCCTCATTTACAGGTTCATGCATCGCCCAGTTGACTTGTTCATCCATGGTGACAAGAGCTGCTGAAGTTCCATTCTTCGAATTTCCAGTTTCCTTTTGATTCTCCTGATAGGAATTATATCTAGCTCCATCTCCAGCCTCCCTATCCTTGCATTCCCTTGAGAAGTGACCCATCTGGGGACAAGTGAAACACTTGACTTTTCTTCTGTTAAAACGAGCTGGATCTCTTCCCTGAAAGCCAAACTTTCTCCCAGACTTTTGCTCAAACCTTTTGATATCAACTGAAAGCATGGCCACCTGCCACTTCAATTTCATCTCCTCCATATCAAGCGGGTCCAGTTGTTCAAAATCTTCATAGACAAGATGCTGTTGAGTATCATAGTCAGCAACAAACGAATGAAGAACATCCTCCAACACACTACCAGTTTTAGCTTGAGAACTTGATGGAGTGGGAGTGTAAGAAGATGATGATAAGTAAGTTGTACTTGGAGCATGTATCATCATATTGGAGGGAGAGGCCCCAAAAAAGGCTGTGTGACCAGGATTGGATGCACGAAAGGTACTTCTAACATCAGGTTCTGAATTATTGGGTACTGTAGCGTGAACATTACCAATAGCATTAACAACACCAGTAACATCAGGTGTCGCGTGAACAATAATTGGTGTCGGGCTGGTGTTGCGACCTGGTGTTGTCTGTTCATTTTCAGCAGCGTGTGCTTCATCGTCCAAAACCTTATCATAATCATTTACATGTATATCGTTCCAATAATCGATAAACATACCGGTTTGTTTCCATATTGGTGCAATTTTCGATCTTGTTTTCCGCCCAACCTCTTCTCGTCACAAATTACATGGGCACTAATTCTGATTTTATTTTCGTGAGGGTTGTAGAGACGAAACCCTCCCGAACTCGGCTCTTTTCCAAGATAAACCAACGGTTTTGACCTATCATCGAGTTTCTTCAAGTGCTTTGAAACAATTCTCTCATATGCAACACAACCAAATACCTTTAAGTCTTCAAGATTGGGTTTTTCCCCATAAAACTTCTCGTATGGTGTAACACCTACCAATGCTCGCGTAGGTGTTCTATTTATTATATACGTTGCATGTCGAATCGATTCACCCCAAAATTGATTTGGTACACCTCTTGCCTTCATAAGACACCTTGTCATCTCAAGTAGAGTACGGTTTCGTCGTTCCACAATTCCATTTTGTTGAGGTGCATAAGGAGCCATCAACATACGTGCTATTGCTTCTTGGTCACAAAACCGATTGAAGTCATGTGATGTAAATTCACCACCTCTATTCGTATGGAATGTTACAATCTCTTTACCCGTTCGTTTTTCAATTGCCGTCTTGAATCTTATTATTATTCCAAACGCGTCACTTTTTTGCTTCAAAAGGAAAGACCACATGCACCTAGAATAATCATCGATAAGAACTAGGATATAAGAGTTACCTACTTGAGTGGGAGGATTTATTGGTCCTCATATATCCCCGTGAACCATCTCAAGTAATTGTGAAGCTCTATATGTTGCTTTCTTCAAGAACGACTTCTTTGTTTGTTTTCCAACCATGCAAGAATCACATACTTGATCTTGATTCTTAATTACCGGTACCCCTTTAGCTAACTTGTGCATCAAGTTCACCGCACCAAAGCAGATATGACCAAGTCGCACGTGCCACAACCACGACTCTTCATCAATGTTAGCTTGCAAACAATAAGGTTTCCCAACTTGTAGTTGAGCCTTGTAAAGACGATTTTCACTTCTTGGGACTTTAATTAGCAAATTTCCACAACTATCACGCATGGTTAAGAAATTACCTCGTATTCTAATATCACAACCGGATATTGAAGCTTGTCCAAGACTTATCACATTACTACGAAGGCGGAATGTAATAAATATCTTTCAAAGAACTTTTGTTTCCGCTTTTCCTTGAAACAAAAATTGAGCCTTTTCCTTTATACTCACAAACGAACTGTCTCCAAATCTTACACGACCTATAATGTTTTCATTTAGTTCAGAAAATGAAGAGTAATTACCTGTCATGTGATTACTTGCTCCGTTGTCAAAGTACCATACATCATCTTCGTCGGTATTGGACTCGATCTTTGGAAGAGTAAACTTTTCTTCATTCATGAAAACCGTTTCTTGAACCAAGTTCATCATAAAGAACGTGCCTTCTTCATGATTTACAACTATCTCTTGTGTCTCAATGAGGTTAACTTCATGGTTTCGGTTTCGATCCGGGCATTTTGAAACAAAGTGTCCGTACTTATCACAACGGTAACACTTAATATGAGAGATCTCGTTGCTCTGCTTTCTTACCCTTTGCTTATTATCTTCACGGTTTTGGAGGAGTCACATTGACCTTCGTTTTGATAGTTGCCCTTCCACGCCCTTGACCACGACCACGACCACGACCTCGAGAGTATGAACCACATCCTCTTCCTACACTTGAGTCATTATTCCTATTGGAATTTTCAGTCCTAGCATAAAGCAACTTTTCTTGAGTGTCGTTTGCTTTATCATCTTCTTTCACTCTTTCTTCATACGCTTTCAATCTACCAACCACATCCTCAAACCCCATTTCTTTAAGGTCTAAAACCTGTTCAAGAGCTGCCACGATATGGAAAAACCGTCTAGGAAGACTTGTGAGAAACTTCTTTATCAGCTTGTTGGACTAGGACTCCAACTATGACCCTGAAACCTGATCCATGCTACAGTAGCCGCTACAGTAGCCACAATCAGACTTCAATCAGGAATTCACCAACAACATATATCTAACAGCACAAGTTCATATTTTCGAATTCACTTTTATATAGAGCTTTTTCTGCCGAAAGATCAGATTATCAGTCTAGTTTGCAGATATGCTACAACTACAAGCTGAATTTGAACTAGATTGTTGAAACGAAGACCTTGATAGATCTTATGAGCACTCGTAGATCGTTAGTTGTACTTATGTAATCACAAGTACACTAAAAGAAAATATCTATAACATGTATTCTTTAGCGGAATATAAATACATGCAATAATAACTAAGAACACTTTGATCCTCTATGGATCTTTATATTAACTAAAACTGTGTTTTTCTAATCAGTTTTCTTCTCTCTTTAACTCATACTATTGTGTTCCTTTTATAGACAAGGAACCCTAATCCGTTTCTTGGGAAACGTCTATCTAAACATAAAACTAAAAATATATGTTTAACCCATACATAGAATAATTATGGGAAAACTCTAAACAAGCCCATGCTAACCTTGGGCAGTACAAGAATACCCATGCTAACCTCGGGCAGTTCAAGAATAAAGATGGGTTAGCATATAAATAATGACGCTCATGCATATCCTACATGGATTCACGACTTCACGAGAATCACGACACGGCTTCACTACTTCTTGCAGTAATTATGTCTTCAATGATTCCACGCTACTCGCAGTAATCCTTCAAAGAAGAACTTCAAAGATAATTCAGCAGACTCACGTAATTCCCAACATAGATTGACAAACTAGTTTAACAACGAGTGACCATGTTCCAGTGACTATTAGGCAACAACGCCTTTACTGATGTATAGTGCTTTAGCAAAGTTCAATAAATGATAGCAAACAAATAAAAAACAGATTGCTAAACAGTTATAAAATATATGACCGAGTTACGTACTAAATAAGTGATACCCGATTTATCGATACAAAGAAAGCATACCAACTAGCTGGTGATCATCCCTAACTGAAACTATGGACTTTCTTGTTGATGTTTGAAGATTTTAGCAAATGCGTAGCACTGTGTAATCTTTTTATCTTAAGATTGTGGATTTTGCTGATTGCAGACTATGGTGCTCAACTGAATAATGCAGACTATGGTCCTCAACTGAATAATAACATACAGTAAGATAACATATGCAGCATATTTAGTTTTATTTTTTCTTAAGGAAAAGTAATATCAAATGGTAATTATTAAATCAGGCAATTACAGATAATTACAAATTGAGTTCGACAACTACGATTTCAATTTTTTATTATAGAAGGTAAATTCAATAGAGTGCATGATAGATCCAACTATAAGCTAATTCAACAATAAAGGTATCACTGATAGTTAAATCTAACCCGTCCTGGATCAGTTTGATACCATAGGTTAATACAATAGCTTTTATTCAAATAAATCCAGTTATGTTGTTGCTACGTTTTCATAACACATAATTGAATCAGCACTACACAAAGTGTAACAAAAGTAAATAGCTTTTTCGTCATACCGAGTATTATTCACATGAGACGATATCAAAGTTTCTTACGACACAACTCAGCTGAATTTGTGTACAGAAACGAGAGCTCGATGCACCTACATGCTAGAAATCAAACGGAAGTAACATAGACATGGGCAAAAACAAAACAATTGTTGATAAACTAGTATAAAGTGTTGAAATATAATCTGTTAAATGCTAGTATGCTACGTTTATAAAACATTGCAAAAACAATACACACTGTGGTTACATCAGTTAATATAGGAAAATTTAATCAGTTAATCAAACTAGATCAAGCAGTTAATCCCAACTGAAAAAATTTCCGTCTAATTAAACACTTCCTAAAATCACTCACACCAGCGTATAAAATACATCAGCGTAAGAAATTATTGTTATATCTACCAAGCAAATAACAGGAATGTAGAACACACCACATGTTCGAGCAACTAGCATCGTAGTGATACGCAGTGAGGTTCAAACAAGGATAGCAATGAACAGATTTCATCGCGATAAATATATAACCGAATTACTCAGTAAACAAGTGATGCCTTAAGCAGACAGGATGGCACAGACAAACAACAACAGGGCTTTGATTCTTTAAACAAAGACGCAATAATGTTTGGATTTAGTAAATCCAGTTATTAAAGTGTCGGTCACCTCAAGTATATGTAATCGTTAGAAAGCTCGTAGTCGTAGTTATTTAATGTTAGTTAGTAATTAGTTATGTAACACCGTGGAGGACGGACGGGTCTTTACCCACTGTATGCCTGATCCACAGCCCGTAGGTGGCGTTTTATGTAAGACTATAAATACCCTCTACCTCTCAAGGTAGAGGGTTGGAGCTCATGATAATAATTTTACTTTCTCTCACTAAGTTCCCAAACCTCTAACTTTTTCTCTCTCTAAAACCTCAAGTTATACGCCTATTTGAAATCATGATTTGATGTGTTTGTGAAATCCAATATGTTACAAATGGTATCAAGAGCCAAGGTTTGATCATCTCTCTTACATATCCTTGGATTTCTAGTGGTTTAATATGATTTTTGGGTTTGAAAAAGTTTAGTGGTTCTTGCATCATTTGGATCATTTTATGTGTTAAAGTTTGAATTTTGAGTGTACTTTTGTGTTTAGAATCATTGTAAGTGCTTGGGTTTTGATTTGGAAAGCTTGAATCACTGTGGTTAAGCTTGTTTTGAATTAAAAAGGGTTGTGTTTAAGTTTTTCTTCCTAGCGACTTGGTTCTCGGATAAATTTTCTTCGTAGCGACTTGCTTCGTTATTTGGTAGCGACTTGTAGTTGAAGTGGTAGCGATTTGAGTCCTAGCGACTTGTCTACTGAGACAAGACGACAAACAGTACAAATTAGTGGAGACACCACTTTGGCTAGCGACTTGGTTGACGTAGCAACTTGTCTTTATTATTTCTAGCGACTTGTCTTTGTTGTGATTAGCGAGTTGCTCTTTAGCGACTTGATCTCTTAGCGAGTTGTTCCCTAGCGACTTGCCCACTTAGGGAGTTGCTCTTTAGCGACTTGTCCACTTAGCGAGTTGCTCTTTAGCGACTTGTCAGCTTAGCGATTTGGTGCTCTAGCGAATTGTGTTTAGCGACTTGGTTCATAGCAACTTGGTTCATAGCGATTTGAGCCTTTAGCGAGTTGTTACTTAGCAACTTGGTGATTTGGCGACTTGTCTTCAAGGATTATAGCGACTTGGTTGTTTATTGTTTCTAATATGGTTTTCTCTTGATTTATTAAAATCCCGTGAAAGAATCTTTTTCCCGGTTTAATCATAGAGTTATAAAATCCCGTGATATCTGAAAATGTAGGATCGAAATATTTATTGTGTTGATGATTCGGGTGGTCTTGGATGATCAAAATACATGTTTGCCATATTTAGAGAGAGAAAGATAGAGAGGGTGTTCTTGCTAGAGACTTGGTTCTCAAATGTAAAAGGTTAGATTGAATGAAGCACCACCCCTTCCATGGATGGAAGGAGTATTTATAGTTACACAATACACGACCTCCTATCGGTCTGTGGATCAGGCATACAGTGGGTAAAGACCCGTCCTTCCTCCACGGTGTTACACTACGCTAAATTAAACTAATAACTAACTAATAAACTGATAAATAACGTAAACAACGACAAATCTACGAGCTAACATATGCTAGACCATTATTGGGGTGACCGACTCTTTAACATGGAATTTCCAATTCCTAACAATCTCCCCCTAAGGGAGGTCACCCCATGTTTTACATTTTAAATCCTAGCATTCTTTCTTTGTCTTTGTTCTTGAGCTCGTAGACTTGAATTCTTCACTTTCACAATCTTTGTGCTTTAGCAGTGATTCTTCATAGTCCGTATAGTTTTGAACTTTCAGTGGAGGTCTTTGATCTGATCCACATCCTGATGATCTTCAAGCTTTCTTTGAGATCATCAGCCACAGTAAATCTCTCTGGATCATCCATAGTTGTGTTGCCTTCATGTGATGTTGTGACTTTCGGACATACATGCTCACACTTTCAGGATCATGACATCTTTCCATCAGAGTAGCGGAAGCTTTACTGACTCATGATATTTGAAGCAGCAGAAAGCGAAGCATAGTATAGAAATATCGAGCCGTGTTCGTAGATATGCACAAGTCATGATTTCTTCAATTAAGTGTGGATGCTGTGAGCATGCGACTTTGGATTGACTCTCAATTCCGATCACCGAATCGTCCAAATGTACCGCAAACAACAGTTAGCAATAAACACACGAAAGTGTCTTTGATCACTTTGTTGAATTGAAGTACACGCCCACGGTTCCCCATTGATCAAGACAAGCATCGCTTGTGATCGTAGGATTCCTAAGAATCTCCATGACAGGTTTCGCAATGCTTCTAGTTGTTCTCAAACCGAACGCCTCAAAGAAGACAACACGGAGTGAGTGAACCAAATAATTGAGATTCACCGATTGATGAAAATGATTTGAAAACAATCGCGTATTGCTTGAAGAAAGAGTTTTGCAATACGACGAAGGTTTTATGAGAAAGATCAATTTTCAATCATAAATACTTTTTATATTTGAAAAGAGTACACATTCGACGTGCTAGAGAAAATAAGGGATTCACACATCGAACGGTTTTTCTAAAAGTATTTTTCAATCAGATATACTTTTTGTGTTTGAAAACATGAATACACATTTGATGTGCTAGAGAAAAGAAGATTTGCACATCGAACGATTTTTCCAAAAGTATTCGTCAATTCCATTCCTGGACCAAGGTTGATTCAAGATTGAATCTCCCCATCGTTACTATCCAGTTGTCACAAGCTTGATCTTTTGGAAAGATCTCACATGTCACCTACCAAGAGCTTGTTTGATGTTGGCTCTAGAAGGCTTTCCATCTTCATCGTGAATATTGTTACATATCACTCGGATGTTCTGGCAATATCACAAGGATAATGCGTAGGACTCTTAAAATATACTTACTTTTCACATTGTGTGAAACAACAAGTCTTCATTAATTTAGTGTCCTAATGAGATATTGTGGATGATCTCTTGGCTCTAGACTCAATAGTGCACATTTGGTTCCTATGCCGGAGACTTGGGAGAGGGTCTCCTTCTTCAATATCAACAATCTCTAAGAGAAAGTCGATAGATAATGTCGGTTCCCCGTGAGAATGAAACAAGCCCTTTTAAGAGGAACTTGAGTAGCTTGGGAAGGTTAGTGCAAGTGCGCCACGGGTCCATGACGCCTTGTCTTCAATACCAAGTGTTACCTTAGCAACCACCAAGAGCATATGTATTGAACCCTACATCGCCCTAAGGTTGAATTGATGGAGCGCTATTTCTTTTCACCCATTTTCACATTCATTTCTTTTTATTCTTCAACCCTTCATGCTTACCGAGACTTCATAACTAGAACCTTGTTGGGTTTATTCCAAGACTAGCTCTGCCTCATCCGCACTCTTCCCATTTCTCATTTTCTCCTTTTTCATCATACCTAAGGACTCTACACTATCTAGTGGATTGTCCCTGGGTAGATCCCTCTGGTTCTGGCGGATTGTGGGAACTAATACCTAACCTCACCATCCTTATAACTCCATACATAAAGTAAAATGGTCGGTCTTTTGGTACAATTCATTCTTCCATGAAACCAATTGAAAAATCATTTGGAAAAACAATCAAAGTACTTGTGATACGAGATCAAAGCATTTTGTACGTTAATAGTTTTGATCATTTAGAAAACCTCCCCCTCAACAAGTGCATATGATTTAGAAATTGTTTAGCACATGGAGGAAAGAGGACTTTGGAATATTTTCTTGATCTCAATTTTCATTGAAAAAGCCATTTGATTTTCTTGGTAAATTCTCCCCCTCAATATGTGCATAGGATATTTTAAATCATTTTATCACATAGAGGCAAGAGTTTATTTGAAGCACAATCACGATCACAAAACACCATTTAGAAAACCATTTGCTCCCCCTCAATATGTGCTTCGAGATTCGAAAGCATTTAGCGCATATGAGAGAGCAATATGCACACTTGAATGAAAACGATCACCTTTTCTCAAATTTCATTATTAAATCACAAATTCTACCCCGATCAAAAATATCAAACCCTTTGAGATTTTGGATCCCAAGTGATTTAATACGGTTTAGTAAACATGGGAGAAAATGTGACTGATTTAAAAACTCATCTAGTTTTTGGATAAATCCTCCTCCTCAACATGTGCATTGTGTATTTGAAATCGTTTGGCACATGGAGGCAGGAGTGCCTTTAAAGGACTAAAACCAATTCCATTTAAACAGATAAGAGATTTAAATCACTATCTCTCCCCCGATCAAAAATTTCAAACCAATTGAGATTTGTGATCCCAGTTGATTTAAATCATTTAGAAAATTTTGGGGAAAGACGTGGCAAGATTTGATTTTGAAAAATGACAGTTAGGAACAGATTTAAACATTAAAGATTGTTAGTGTCAGGTATGATTGTTTTAAGAGACCTTTAAGTAAAATAAAACAATTTCACAATCAAACAAGAACAGAAAAAATTTCATTTTGAAAGATCTTGATTCTAAAGAAGAATCATACCATGACATAACATTAAATCTTTAGATCACCACTTAATTATTGTACAAACCGAAACTTTTAAGAAGAAATATCATTTGAAAATATTTTATTTTAAATCACTCTCCCCCTCAATCCATGACAGGAGTCGATGATTGAGTGACTTAAGTTTTGATAACATGAAGTCCGGTGATTTTCAAAATTTAGTCCAATATATTTTCAAAACAATATTTTTCCATTTTCAAAACAATTTAATCAAATGTTTAGAAAAGGTATTCTGCACAAAGATACATTAGTAGTTGAGAAGCTTTTGTTGTTGATGCTGAGGGTTGGAAGAAAACCATCTGCAAATGCAGTGAGACTTCTTACGTTGCATTTTAATGCCAACTGAGGTCAAATTAAGCTCCGTTTCTTCAATCACTTAGAAGAAAACCATCTGCTGATGCAGTGACACCTCTTACGTTGCATTTATGCCAACTCTCCATTGAAGTCCAATTAAGCTCCGTTTCTTCATTTGTCGACCCAAGATATAGTTGCCCTTTCCTTTCGGCATCCAATCATCTTCAATTGTGGGATCCGGATCGGGAACATTCTTATAATCCATGATATCTGCATACGTTAGTAAACCCAAACATATATATGGTGGTCGACATCACCCAAACAGCCATCGACTAATAACAGTCAATCCAACATATCAATCACTTCGTATAAAGCATGGGAATTATGTGTTTATCAAACTCTAATCTTCTAAACCTAGCAATCATATCCTAGGCACCTAGTCCTTCAACATAGGTTAACATCATTTTTAATTAAGCATATTAGGATACTTAAGAAAGCCCGTTAGAAGATATAGATTTGAAAACATTCTCCCCCTCAATCAATGACTCATTTTCTAAAAAGATTAAAAGCGCTGAAGTCATTGATTGAGTTTTCAATTTTTATAAAAACTTTGAAACTGATTGTTTTTAAAGCAACTCATTTACCACCATTTTGTTAAAACAAATATTTTTCTGAAGAATTTTAGAAGGAAAAATATTTGAGTAGGAACAGCAGTCCTTCGACATACTTTCCTTAAATTGTTTTAGGATAAGTGCACAAAATATTTGAAAAAATGGTTTAGCGTAGCACTTTCCTTTCTTTAAGAGCGGGTTGCTATCTGAAATAAAAGCAAGCCATTTTTGAAGCGCGGGTTACAATCTGAAATAACTGTAAGCCATAGTTTGAGACATGTTTTGGAAAGAAATATTTACACCTTCTGCTCGAACTTCATCTATGGTCCCGTTCCATTATTGAATGACATTTCTAAGACCGCAGATGTTATCGATACCAGAAGACATGTCTTTGAAAAACAATATTTTTGGTATTTTTCTAATTTTATAATTTTTATGGATTTTTGTTGGTTTTATATTTTTCTATTTTGTTTTGTTTGTTTTCTATTTTTGTATTTTGTTTTTAATAAGTATTTACAAAGATAGAGTAGATGATATAGTTTAAGAAGATGATGATACGAGTACCGAGATAAGGATATCGAGCAGCACGTCGTAGAAGATAGAATTCGTCATCTCTTAAACTTCCACCACTAAAGCTTCCGAGGCTCCAGAATATAAGATAGAACACGAGCCTTTGAGAAAGAGAGACTTTGGCAGCTTCCTCCCAAACCAAAAATCCATTAGAAGAGCATATTCGAAGCTCTATTTCAAGCTTGCCTTAGGCAGGTGCACAGAGAAGCACACCATTATCATAAATCCCACTGCTCCTTTTAAGAATGATAATCGAGATTCTTCGTTCGAGGTTATATCATCCAATAGAAGAACAAAGAACGTATCATCCCACATAAAATAATCTTCTCAAATTCCTTTTCCATCAAGTCCAAGCGATCCATTCTAAAAAGTGTCAAGAGACCACTTCCCCACGTAGTTGAATTGATGCGGTCGGTCTCTTAGACTAGAGCTCACGAACCCGAATACACATACCAAGACAAAGAAACTTATACCATCAAGTAGCAGATTAAGTCCAATAGCCAAAGAATAACCCCGATGTATACTTTTCTCTCCCCGAACAAAGTGTATGAAGCTCAAGAACCCAAGTACCGAATGCCCAAAGAGAGAATAACCGATAACATTGAAGAAGCATGCCGAATCATCGATTATCCTCGGGTGACAATCTCGGATGTCAACACCGAATAAGTGATTATATCTCCGAATCACCGATTAAGCCCTCAAGTAAAACAAATTGAGCATCCCCAATGTACACAATCTCTCTCCTTGATGATTGTGATAACATCAAAATCATCACACACTTGTGTACCTCTTTCATCTTCGTAAACTAACTCTTCCATCTCTTCCCCACATAGTTGGAATAAGAACACTAAACGCCTTGATGAGTAAAACCTTGAGCTTCTCTGCGGTCATGACATTTGTTTTCCCGGGATATCTTCAATCACTTAGAAGAATTAAGTTCATCAAGTTTACTCGCCATGAGTCAAACCTTGAGTTTCTCTGCGGTAATAACATTTGTCTTCCCGGGATATCTTCAATTACTTAGAAGTATTAAGTTCATCAAGTTTACTCGCGTTTAGATGCTTGTCTCCTTCCCCCTTGCTGGTTTTGACACTTCAGAAATAGCAAAACATTATAAGCCCGCATACTAGCAATTTGTTGAAAAGAACACTTGAACTCTTGTGGGAATCAACTTGCTGAAGAATATGAGCAAGTCTAATTGGGGAATAACTCATACATTTCACCCTCCCCCAATTAGTGCTCTTCCCTAAACCGACAATCTTTTTGATAAATGCCCAGATTAAGAAGAAGTCTTTAGATCATTAAATGCAACTCGTCTTTGGTCTTCTAACATATAGTAGGAAATGTAGAATGATCAGACTCGACCTTCTTCAAGATTGTCCGAATGGGGAATAGAGTGTTAACATCTTCAACTCACACCAAAAGCATCCCAATTAACTTACATCTTGCAAATCTCCTTAACTAAAATCCTCCCAATCAAACAAGAACATAAAGATGTTCATCAAGGAAATCAAGAATCGGGCCGCACGAACACACAAGATGGTAACACCAAACCGCCAATCACATCAAACAAGAATAGAGATTGTTCGAATCATCATGTTGATGTATACGTGAAGCATTAACCGAAGCACTTTGTCGATAAACTCATCAATCCGAGTGAAGATGTCAACCAACGGCTCTTAGAAGAAACTCCATGTAAAGATGATCCGATAAGAAGCTCGGTTCTTACATGAGTTAGGAGCCGATGACCATATATTCTCATAAGTCAATCAACCATGCGAATTATCACACTTCTTCTCCCCTCAAGAATTGCATACGGAGATGCCATTCTTGATTAAACAAGTGAACATCATCCAAATGTAGTCTATTCACACTTCTCCCGCAAAATTAGCAGTGATGTCGCCATCGTCATTATAGTTGAGAAAGTGGAATCGAAAAAATCAACAGTAGCTCGGTTCACTTGATGAGTGAAGCGCATGGAAAAAGTATGAAGCATGTTGATGAGAATGGTCATAATAAGAAGATTTCTCTTCTTCAGAAGATAATGCGCACTGAAGCGTACACATTTCTTTTCTTTAGGAACGAGGCTTGAACTGTTGTGTTCAAACGTCATTATGATGAAGTGCGAGGCCTGAACTGATGTGAACAGACGTCATAATCTCTCTCTTTTCAGCTCTCTTAGCAAAACATGTAATCAACCCATTATCATTCAGTAGGCTCTTTGTAGTGACATCTGATGGAGATAACCCAATATGATGAATTTGACCCTGAAGTAAACTAACCCGAACTCGTGACTTAAACTTGCACATATGTAACAAAGAGTGGTACAGATTTCCATTAGCATCTCTAAGTACTCTCTAAGTACTCTATACTCTTCATCCAACCAACCATCAAGTAATAGACGTACTTTACCTCTTGAAAATCCACAATTGAATGTGACACTGAGCACTACAACGTAACTCCTTAAAGTGATAGTTATTTTGAGGTGATAAGAGCCCAATTCCCCCAAGTGGTAAAAGAAAAGGTAAAAGTCACCCAACAATAACTAGATTTCCAAGTCTTGCTTTTGATAATAAGCTTGAACAAGGATCATGAAGAATCTTCATCCATCCATCCCCGATACCTTCAGATACTAAGTACACTTGCTCGTGATATTTTACTTCAACCTCAAATAAATAATAGTGAATTAACTCCGTTGTCACATCTTGTTAAAAGCTCAAATCTAGCCTCCTTTGATCTTAACAGTGAATTTTGATAATGGTTTCATCCTGACCATGGTTTAGTGAGCATACCCCCGTAAAACCTTGTAATAACCAAACTGCCATGAAGACAACCCAAACACACACCCAATTCATGAAGTACACCCTTTTATCCCTTCTTTGAAACAGAAACCGTAACACCAACATCAGAAGACCCTGAAATACGCTTTCCTTTCTCCAAGATGGTTCCATCATCACGGGATTTTACAATTCTATAGTTTAAACCGAGAAATAGTTTCTTTCGCGGGATTTTACAAAACCAAGAATAAACCGTTAGATAGATCCGGAAATGCACGTTACTATAACCAGGATGTTTCCATTGTCACGGGATTTTACAAGTCTATGATTTAAACCGAGAAATAGTTTCTTTCGCGGGATTTTACAAAATCAAGACAAAACCGTAAACAATGTCAGCTTGAATGTGTTATGACAATTTTGGTTTCGGTAAATATCTGTTTTTAGGGGAACATGCAGCGGTTCATCAACTGTCCATTATCCAACATCAACAACATCATCAACCATCCAATAAATACTTTGGTAAACACATCATCCACATATTCTGACGGCTGTTGCTGTAACCACTTGGTGAAGTAAACCCGATATACCAAACTTGATCATGAAGTAGAATTCCCAGATTTGTTACTTAAACTTGTACTAATCCTCGTGAAAATGAAACGGTGTACCCAATGTACAAAACCTCTTGACATATTCTCAACTGCATGAGACACCGAAGTGATAGCTACGTTGTGGGTTAAGTTAGAGAGAATCACACCTGTAACTAAATAGCCAAGTCATTATCACACTCAATAAACGCCCAAACAAGTCATCTTCGCGGAAGGGTAGAAAGAAAGAAGACGAAATAAGTAAGCACGCCAGGAAAACCTCACTTCAAATCCAAATAAGACATACCATATCAACAAACCCGTAGTCAACTTTGTTTAACAACCAATTCAAGCCGAGACATATTATACTCCGTGAAGATGCATAAACCAAAGTATCAACCCGTATAACACCTCAAATTTCATCATCAAATCTCTTAATCAAAAAGAATATCATCATCACATCTCATATAGTCGCAAATCGCATCATCAATCAATCAATTTTAATCCAATTCTCCTAAACTCCAAATATCATAAGATCCAATAATCACCAAGAATAGATTTAAGACCAATTATTCTCAATCCCATATTCGGACCAACTCACACAAACTTACCCCGGATCCAAACCCGTATAACACCTCAAATTCATGCTCATATTAATTCAAACCGTTCATAACAAATTCAAGCTCATATCTGGGTTTAACCTCTGATATACTTCACATATTCTCAATTTAATTAACTTATTGAATATGAAATAGTTTGTATCACACAAATCTGGATAACAAAAATTTTCATATTCATCACAAGTAAATTAATCACCAATCAATGAGGATACATGGCCAAGTTCAATATGTATACCAAGCTTGATTCTCTCGTCTAAAGTCATTTGGCCTGGTTTGTTGTATACTTTAGTGAACAAGGCCCATCCTACTAATCCATGAGCGCCCAATAAAACTTATACAAGTTCAAGAGACCATTTGGCTCATGACTGAAATAAAACTACCCGATCCAGATTCACGTTAACCCTAATAATTCTGTGAATATATAACTTACACTTCTCACTATCTCATACTTAGCCCTAAAAATTAGTACCCCTAAACACCACGCCCCCATCTCAAGATTTACACCTCAAACCCTATTCTCAGTTAACAATCCGCCTCCCAAATCACACCATTTTTGGATTCACCAATAACCATTCGTACACCATTAAGACAAAATCAAACGCCTCCAATCTCAAATTGTCATTAGAAATGACTATGCCACAGGGATGGCACAAGATGATGAAAACGGCTTCAAGATCTTCAGGGAAAGGTCTCGGGTAAGAGTTACACTTGTGATTTGTTAGAAGTAGTAGTGTTTTAGAACGAATGAAGACAAAAAGAAGGTAACAAGTTGTTATACTTCATTGTCTTGTTCGAATATTAATAGAAACAGATTGTTTTGAGATCGATGATGAACTTTTTCGTGTTAATAGACCATGGATGGTCATGATGAAACGTTAACCATACACGAAAAAATCTGAGATAGCTCATTTGTTGCCTGACGAGTGGTCTTCATTCGGATGATATTGATTCTTTTGTTATCAGTTTAGTTTGTAATGGGTCGAGATCGATGATGGTGATGGTTTAACACAAAAGATCTTTAAAAGATTAGAAAAAACAGTTAAATCTAATCTGAGAACTTGAATGTATGTCGAGTCTTGTCAAAGATCTATGATAGACGAGTCTTGCACTTTGCTTTTCTGTTTTGAGTAAAATATGATGTAGATGTAATCTAGTTTATGTTGGTTCGAGACTTTTGGATGTTGGTTATGTGGTCACAAGTCGCTTCAACCATTTCTGTCACAAGTTGCTAACTTGTAAAACACAAGTCGCTAGGACATTTCAACCATTCAAATCGCTATTGACTTTCAAAAAAATCAACGAGTCTGCAAGTCGCTAGGTCATTAAAACACAAGTCGCTAGATTTTATGTGTCAAGTCGCTAAATCATGAAGTCACAACTCGCTACCAAAATTCAATGAATCTAGACAACTTGTAAAGACAAGTCGCCACTGAAACAAGTCGCTAGATAGATTTTTGACATTTTGCTCCGGTGATTTTTTCGACCATTTTTTTCGACCACCTTCATATTTACCTAGAAAGAAAAACATAAAACTGCTTTGAATATTCATGTTTTATGCCCATTTTGACCACAAGACGAGACAATTTGACTGCATAACTTTGATAACATTGATGAAAACTTTGATGTAAACTTTGACCACATAATATGACAACTGACTTGGACCAAAAAGAGACACACGACAGAAGTAATCTTTGATGGACCAGATGACATGTTTTCTAAACCTATTTAAATCACTTGGGATCCAAAATCTCAAAGGATTTGATATTTTTGATTGGGGGAGAAAATGTGATTTAAATATGAAATCTGATAAAAGATGATCTTTTTGATTCAAGTATGCATACTGCTCTCCCATATGTGCTAAACGCTTTCGAATCTCGAAGCACATATTGAGGGGGAGCATTTCAAAAGAAAATAAACTATCAAGGTACAAAGATTTCTATGTTTCAACATAAAGTACCTTGATTGATTTTCTAAAGGTTTCGTAATGGCTTTTGTGATCGTGGATGTGCTTCAAAATAACTCTTGCCTCTATGTGATAAAATGATTTCAAATATCCTATGCACATATTGAGGGGGAGAATTTTACCAAGAAAATCAAATGGCTTTTTCTATGAAAATTGTGATCAAAGAAAATATTTCAAAGTCCTCTTGCCTCCATGTGCTAGAAAATTTCTAAATCATATGCACATGTTGAGGGGGAGGTTTTCTGAATGATCAAAACTATTAAGGTACAAAATGCTTTGATCTCGTATCACAAGTACCTTGATTGTTTTTCCAAATGACTTTTCAACTGGTTTCGAGAATGAATGAACTGTACCAAAAGACCGACCATTTTACTTTATGCATGGAGTTATAAGGATGGTGAGGTTAGGTATTAGTTCCCACAATCCGCCAGAACCGGAGGGATCTACCCAGGGACAATCCACTAGATAGTGTAGAGTCCTTAGGTATATTGAAAAAAGGAGAAAAATGAGAAATGGGAAGAGTGTGGACTGAGACAGAGCTAGTACTGGAATAAACCCAACAAGGTTCTATTAATGAAGTCTCGGTAAGCACTGAAGGGGTTGAAGAATGAAAAAGAAATAAATGTGAAAAGGGTGAAAAGAAATAGCCTCCAATAATTCAACCTTAGGGCAAGAAGGGTTCAATACATATGCTAACGATTGTTACTAAGGTAACACCGGTATTGAAGACAAGACATCATGGACCCAAGGACGCACCGCACTAACCTTCTCAAGCTACTCAAGTTCCTCTTAAAAGGGCTTGTTTCATTCTCACGGGGAACCGACATTATCTATCGACTTTCTCTTAGAGATTGTTGATATTGAAGAAGGAGACCCTCTCCCTAGTCTCCGGCATAGGAACCAAATGTGCACTATTGAGTCTAGAGCCAAGAGATCATCCACAATATCTCATTAGGACACAAAATTAATGAAGACTTACTGTTTCACACAATGTGGAAAGTAAGTATATATTGAGAGTCCTACGCATTATCCTTGTGGTATTGCCAGAACATCCGAGTGATATGTAAAAATATTCACGATGAAGATGGAAATCCTTCTAGAGCCAACATCAAACAAGCTCTTGGTGGGTGACATATGAGATCTTCTCGTAAGATCAAGCTTGTGACAACTGGATAGAAACGATGGGGAGATTCAATCTTGAATCAACCTTGGTCCAGGAATGGAATTGACGAATACTTTTGGAAAAACCGTTCGATGTGCAAATCTTCTTTTCTCTAGCACGTCGAATGTGTCTTCATGTTTTCAAACTTAGAAAGTATCTCTGATTGAAAAAAATACTTTTGGAAAAACCGTTCGATGTGTGAATCTCTTCTTTTCACTAGCACGTCGAATGTGTACTCTTTTCAAATACAAAAGGTATTTTTGATTAAAAATTGATCTTTCTCATAAAACCTTCGTCGTATTGCAAAACTCTATCTTCAAGCAATACGCGATTGTTTTTCAAATCAATTTTTCATCAATCAGTGAATCTCAATTCGCTGGTTCACTCACTCCGTGTTGTCTTCTTTGAGATGTTCCGGTTTGAGAATAGCTAGAGCAGTTCATAAACCCCGTCAAGGAGATTCTTAGGAATCCTACCGATCACAGCAAGACTTGTATCGATCAACGGGAGCCGTGGGCGTGTACCTCAATTCAACGAAGTGATCAAAGACACTTTCGTGTGTTTTATTGCTAACTGTTGTTTGCATGTACATTTGGACGGTTGCAGCTGATCAGAATTGAGGAGTCATTCCATAGCCGCATGCTTACAGCATCCACACTTAATTTGAAGAAATCATGACTGGTGCATATCTACAGAACCTGGCTCTGATACCATTTGTAGGATCAAAATATTTATTGTGTTGATGATTCGGGTGGTCTTAGATGATCAAAATACATGTTTGCCATATTTAGAGAGAGAAAGATAGAGAGGGTGTTCTTGCTAGAGACTTGGTTCTCAAATGTAAAAGGTTAGATTGAATGAAGCACCACCCCTTCCATGGATGGAAGGGGTATTTATAGTTACACAATACACGACCTCCTATCGGCCTGTGGATCAGGCATACATTGGGTAAAGACCCGTCCTTCCTCCACGGTGTTACACTATGCTAAACTAAACTAATAACTAACTAATAAACTGATAAATAACGTAAACAAAGACAAATCTACGAGCTAACATATGCTAGATCATTATTGGGGTGACCGACTCTTTAACATGGAATTTCCAATTCCTAACAGAAAACATGTCTACCAACGTGCCCACAATCATTTCTTACATTGTCGAGGACGTTCAAGCATTGGATCGACACTCATCCACCTATGCTTGATGTAACTAACTATGACTCATGGGCTCAACGAATTAGGTTGTCTTGTTTGGGAAAAGAAAATGGAGTCAACATTCTCAAGTCAATTGATGAAGGACCGATCAAGTTGAGACAACCATAGCATACTCGATACTGATTCTTGATGGCATGATGATATTAGGACCGACATACCTAAAATGTATGATGAACCGATCGATAAGGAGAAGAAGAGATACGATGCGAGACATCGTGGCTTCTAACATCATACTTCATGGCTTACCTAAGGACATTTACAAGTCGATCAATTACAACACCAAGCTAAGGCGCTTTAGGACAATGTCAAGATGATTCTCTCGGTTCGAATTAACCAAGGAAGACAGAGAATCACAATCAGTATGATGAATTTGAGCACTTTAAGATGAAACCGTAAGAAAGTGTCTATGAATATTACGTGAGATTCCACAAGCTTGTAAATGACATGAGGAACATCAAAATGACCATGCCAAATATTCAAATTAACTCAAAGTTTGTAAACAACATGAATCCCAAATGGCACAAATTTGTCACCTCGTGAAGCTAACCAAAGGATTAAAGAACACCAACTATGAGCAACTCAGATGCCTTCCTTCTTCGTAATGAGAGGCATGCTATGTTTGAACGAAGGATTCTTGAACAGTTCAAATCTAAACAGGAGAAACAAGTTCAATAAATGATTCAATGACCTTTTACACCAATGTTGGAATTACCACCAAAGCTTCTCAAGTCATACCCACGGGTAATGGTAATTACAAGCTCATTCCCGATCCAAAGATATAAGCCTCCGGACTCAAACACACTCATGGAAACCTTCATCAATCAACTGTCTCTCATGGTTAGTCAAAATATGAATTCCACTCCACACACCAACAATAACCTCGTAATAGCATCCAATCCACACAATCAAGCTACCGCCGAGATGGTAAGGTAGTGGTGCGAGAATGTGCAAGGAAGACGGTATGAACAAGGAATAATTGGAGCAGGTTATGGTAATACTAGAGTAGTGGAGGATATGTGGCTAATCGTAATCATGGAAGAAATGCCAATCAAGGGCAAGCAAAGCCAATCCAATGCTACAACTATGGTGGTGAGGGACATATTGCGAGGAACCGCACATCTCCAAAACATCCACGTAATGCGTAATACTTGAGACAAGATGTTGCTTGTGCAAGCTCGTGATAATGGAGCACTTTGGATGAAGAGGAGTTGTTGTTTCTTGCGTAAGGAATGCTAAGACATATGATGTCGATGTAGATGAGCGACCAATTTAGGAAATAGGTCACAATCATCAAAACGCCTTTCAAGTTGCGAGACTATGATGCATTTGACTCGATGTCGATGATGAACCCTCGCCTGGACAATCTTCATGGCTAGTATCTCACCTATGGTCTCTCCAAAGGTCTCATCACCATAACACCGGTCATCCAAAGAATCAATCATCTCGAGGTATTAAAACTATACGATAATGTGGATGAGCAAAATATACATAACGAAGTACAATCTCTTGAAACTTATGAATCGATATTGATAATGAGGGTAATAGTAATATTGTCCCATATGATCAATATGTGACACAAAGTGAAAGTGAGATTGTACCAAGTAATGTATCTTCGCGATCAATGATGACTATGTTTTTGATGAATACACTGCATGTGCCCCTGATGATTCTGTTATCTCTGAACTAAATGCTTATAAAGAACAAGTTGCTATTTATGAACAACATGCTAAGTTTGAGCTAACTACCCGTGAGCAGGAAATGGATGACCAAATGCGTACAATTATTAGAAAAAGTAATTTTAGAGAAGAAGTGTTAAAACAAGAGTTAAAATCCTTACAAGAAAAGCTTTCTAAAACTGTTAAGCAAAAGAAAGAGCTTCAAGATAATGTTAAAGTGCTTAAACAAGAATTTAATGCTAAGGAATCAAAACTTTTGAATGACTTTTCCAATCTAAAAACTTTGAAAAACAAGCTTGAAAATAAGTTGTACGTACAAGGGAATACCATTCAGACTACTCACATGGTCACTAAGCATAGAGTCTTGAGCGATAAGCACAGTATTCCCATTATAAAGGAACCCAATCCTGAGTATGGTAAGAAAGCAAAAGCTGCTCAAAACGTAATCTATGATGGCAATGAGATTCTTAAACCCAGACAGAAACCTAGTTGCGTTGAGTGAACAGAGGAAGATATTCAATTAGAATATGCCTCTAGGAAGAAAATGGATGAGAAGTTAAATGATCTTGAGTGTAAAAAGCAGAACCTAATAGTCAAACCCCATGATTACAAAAAGGAAAATTGGATTTCCCTGAACAAGTTTAAGCCTCAAACTCTGTTAACGCCCGAACAAGTGTTCTGGAAAAAGGATTTAGATAAGCAAAAAGCAGATAATATTGTTGTGACAAACATCCCGCTTAGGAACATGCCTCCAGCTACTGTGTATCCTCCTAATACACCAATGCATTTAGTTCCTAGAACTATTTCCACTAATAGTAAGACCTTAATCAGCCTGTATGTAGTTTACCAACTATTTGTTGATTTTGAGAAAATGTGTAAAAAGAGAATCACACCTACTGGGATAACTGAAGGGGAAAGGGGTTTTGAGCAAACTAAAGAATGCTATTTAACTGAGGTCATGCCTTTCTTTAAAAAAATTAAAAGGTCAATTTGAAAGTCTTCAAAAGGGGATAAACTCGGATATTAAAGAAATGGAAAAGGAATTTGATGCAATGATTCTTGAAGTCAATGATTATGAACGGGAACTCAAATATAATGAAATTGAAAGGAAGAATTTGCAAATCCTAAATGAGAACTTAGTATTAAGTTGTGTGGCTCAAGATGTGTTTTATACTGTTACTAAGCATTCTATTACTGCTTCTCAATTTCATGAATTAACTGTTGCTTTGAAAGTATCCCATGATCGTGTCATTGAGATTGAAAACAAAAACTCAAAACTAAATGAGAAAATTGATCAGGATGATCACGATAATTTGGCGAAACACTTTTCTAAGCTAGAAGTTGAACATTTTGATTTGCAACTAAAATATCAACATCTCAAGGAAAATGTCAAAACCTCAAACATCAAGACACCTCAAATGTTCCAGAGTTTGATGCACTTTTTGAAATAAACAAACGTGACGAACAGATTCAAGCTCATTGTAACACGATCAGAAAGTTGAAAGCCCAAATTTCACAATTAAAGGGTGAAAATAACAACATGACTGGCTCCCAAATGCCTCCTCTTTTAGATTCTTAGTGTTCTCAAACTTTTCATCTTCAAAACTTTGTTAATGTTTTACAAAAGGAAAATGAGTTTTCTAGAAGAAAATGAAAAAGTTAAACGACAATTTAAAGAGTTATATGATTCAATGAAAGTCAATCGTGACAAGAACAACGAAAAAATAACGTCTTTACAAAAGGAACTTGAGTATCTGAAGAGTCAAGAAAAAGGGAAAATGCCACTAGTCTTTAATGAGAATGTTGCATCAAAGTCATCTGCAGACTGCAAATATGCTGTGACTGTTAAATACATTCCTCCTCATCTTAGAAATAACGAACTTGTGTCTCATAACTATTTCGCTCATCTTAAGGATAGTCTAGAATGTCTCCGTGAAATTGTAGAAGAGGATTTCATAAATAAGCCACTTGATAGAGAAATTAGGTTTGCTTACATTCAAGCCAAACGATATCAGGAGCTGTTAGAATGTTTAATAGCAACATGTCCTAAATCCTTAGGTGCGAAAGATAAAGTTGTGATGCCTTGTTCTATGCCTAGTCCTAAGTATGCAACCCTTTCTATGCCCAACATTAAGAAAGTGAACTCTAAAGTGCCTTCAAGTAGTTCAGATCCCTGCACGTCTAGTTCAGGAATGCAAAGAGTAGCCCAACCAACTAATGTTCCCATAATTCCCTCTACAAGAGTAATCAGTGACATAAAAGCAAGCGGGTCAAAGCCTCCAAGCAATACAAAGCAAGATAGGACCTCGCAAGCTAAGAATGTGCATTGGAAGAAAGTAGAAGACCACCCTAGGAACAATAAGTTTGAGTTGAATAAAACGAATCATGTTGATTCTAGTATTAGCTATAAGCGTACTGTAATAATTCAAATTCTGCTACTATCTGCAAACCATGTAATGATGATTGCTTGATTTCTGTTACTAATCATGAATGTGGTGTGAATGATTTGATTAATGCTATTAAATGCCCAGTTAAAATTGTTAATGCAAAAATCAAGCTAAGAAGGCTAAAAGGCAGAGGCGAAAGAAAGTTAAAAAACATTGGAAACCCACAGGAAGAAAATTTAATAACGTAGGTTATCAATGGATACCTACTGGCCGTAAGTTTAATCTTAATGAGTTTTGCCCAAAATTTGCTAAGTCAATGCCCATTATAAAATGGATGCCTACTGGTAGAACTATTCCTTTAAGAAGTGAACATACTTTGAATAGGTCAAATACGGACACTAGCACTACATCTATTCCTGATGATCCCATTGTTTCTACTTCCGATGTGGGTGTTCCAATCATCGTTACTAACCAAATGGAACCCATTCTTGCATGGGGATCCCAATTATCCGATTATCGATTCTTGTCTCGTGTTCAACCGCAGATCGCTCAAATCGTTATGTGGTACCGGACTCAGTCGTTCCAAGCATATGACCGAGATCGCTCATGCTCATGAACTTCGTGAGTAAATTCATCTGGATCATTAGATTCGGGAACGACCATTTTGGTGCAATTATGGGTTATGGAGACTATGTTGTTGGTGAAAGTGTAATCTCCAGGGTATATTATGTTGAAGGTCTTGGTCATAACTTGTTCTCTGTTGGTTAATTCTGTGATTCCGATCTAGAAGTGGCCTTTAGAAAACATACTTGTTTCATTAGAGAACTTGATGGTGTGGAATTGTTAAGAGGAACTCGTGGTTCAAATCTATACACCATCTCTATCGAAGACATGATGAAGTCTTCTCCAATCTGCTTGTTATCAAAGGCTTCAAAAACAAAGTCATGGTTATGGCATCGTCGTCTCAATCACTTGAACTTCGGCACCATCAATAATCTTTCGAGAAAGGATCTTGTAAGAGGCTTACCCAGTTAAAGTATGAAAAGATCATCTTTGTTCAAGATGCCAATTGGGAAAAAGCAAGAAATATGCCCACAAACCTAAACCCACAAACTCAAGAATGGAAGTTCTTCATACCCTTCATATGGATTTGTGCGGACCAATGAGAGTGCAAACGTTAAATGGGAAGAAATATATTTTAGTCATTGTTGATGACTACTCTCGATTTACTTGGGTAAAGTTTTGAGGAAAAAGGATGAAACCCGGATGTCATCATCAAACTTATCAAGCGACTTCAGTTCGACTCAACAATCTTGTTAGAATTGTTCGAACAAACAATGGCACGTAGTTTGTTAACAAATACTCAAGTTAATTTTATGAAAGTATTGGAATCACCATCAAAGAAGTGTTCCACGAACTCCTCAATGTAATGGTGTAGTTGAAAGACTAAATCGAACTCTTGTGGAAGCCGCAAGAACAATGCTAATTTATTCAAAGGTTCCAATGTTTCTTTGGGTGAAGCTATTGCCACCGCCTTACACCCAAAATCGTTCCCTTATACACACATCTCATGGAAAAACTCCATACGAACTTGTCCATAAACGAAAACCTGATCTCTCCTACCTTCGTGTGTTCGGTGCTTTATGCTATCCAACGAATGATGGTCAAGATTTAGGTAAATTAAGAGCTAAGGCAGACATTGGAGTTTTTGTAGGTTATGCATCAAACAAGAAGGGTTACTGAATCTACAACAAAAGAACTTGAGATATCATGGAAACTATTGACGTCACGTTCAATGAGCTGTCGGGCAAATGGCTCCAGGACAATCAAGTTCTGGACCCGCATTACAACCTTCATTAAGTAGTCCCATTAGTTATTCTCTTGTACAAAATCTCTCACCAGCAACTCCGTATGTACCTCCTTCAGAAGATGATTTGAAGAAACTGTTTAATCCAATGTTTGATGAACACTATGAGCCAATTGCTAATGATCTGTCAGATCCATCAACAAAGGCTGCTCCTATCCCTGACAATGAAGTTAACCCTTTTCTATGCCATTAAGTCAAGAAGCACCTACTGCTGATCACTCTGTCTTATCAACAAATCCTCAATCATCGAGTGTACATCATGGAATTGTTTCTGGCACCTATGATGGAGATAATCCCTTTGCTACTCCTGAAGATGCTCCTTTTGGAAACATATTTGCTCTGAATCATCATCGTAACCATCTTCATCGGGAGAAACGACTACATTTCAGCCTCAACAACAACCACATGAACACCTTAGAAAATGGACACATGACCATCCATTGGACAACATCATTGGAAATCCTCTCATCCTCGTATCCACTGTAAACAACTTGAAACCGATGCCTTATGGTGCTTCTTCAACTCCGCATCGTCTAAGATCGAACCAAAAGACGTTAAAACTGCTATGAATGAAGACAGATGGTTCAATGCTATGCAAGAAGAAATTCATGAGTTTGATCGACTAGATGTATGGGAATTAGTACCAACTCCTGACTGTGCTATGATCATTGCTCTAAAGTGGATCTTCAAAGTAAAACTTGATGAGCATGGTGATGTTTTAAAGAACAAGGCTCGATTGGTTGCAAAAGGATACCGTCAAGAGGAGGGTATTGACTTTGAAGAATCATTTTCTCCAGTTGCACGTATTGAGGCAATCAGAATCTTCCTGACTAATGCTACAAGTAAGAACATGTTAGTCTATCAGATGGATGTAAAGACGACTTTTCTTAATGGGGATCTTAAAAAGTCGATATCGCCGCCCAACTGAAGGTTTTGTGAATCCAGAGCATCCTACTCATGTCTATTGCTTGAAGAAGGCTCTTTATGGTTTGAAGTTAGCTCCAAGGGCATGGTATGATACGTTATCAAAGTTTCTTCTATCTACCGGATTCAAGAAAGGAGCAGCTTGATCCGACATTGTTCACCGTAAAGTCGTGCAAACACTTAATTCACGTTCAAATCTATGTTGATGATATTATTTTTGCCTCGACTCCCAATGAATGTGACCGTTTTTCAAATGAAATGGGTTCCAAATTTCAAATGTCTATGATGGGACAAATGTCATTTTTCCTGGGATTACAAATTTCACAAAGTCCTGGAGGCATTTTTATCAATCAATCTAAATATGCAAATGAGATTTTAAAGAAATTTGGATTTGATTCTTGTGACACTGTTGACACTCCCATGATAGAGCGTACTAAACTGGATGAGGACCACTCAGGGATCATGGTAGATCAAACGAAATATCGTAGTATGATTGGATCCCGATGTACCTCACGACCAAGAGACTCGATATTCGCTCATTGTATGCATGTGTGCTAGATACTAGGCTAAGCCTACCAAAAGCACCTTGAAGCGGTTACACGGGTCTTCGGTATCTCCAAGGAACCATTAATATGGGACTTTGGTACCAAGGACACCGGTATGTCACTAACGACCTATGCGAGATGTTGATCATGCGGGATGTCAAGATACACGTCAAGCACTTCGAGGTGCTCGGTTTTGGGTGATAAGCTTGTGAGATGGTCTTCAAAGAGAAAATGAGTACATCTATATCCTCTACAGAGGTTGAATATATAGCCATGTCATCTTGTTGTGCTCAAATCCTATGGATGAGATCCCAATTATCCGACTATGGCTTTGAATTCAACAAAATCCTCTCAGTGATAATAAAAGTGCCATTGCTCTTTCATGCAACAACGCTCAACATTCAAGAGCAAACCATATCGACATTCGACATCATTTCATCAGGGAGCAAGTGGAAAACGGTGTGGTGGAACTTTATTTTGTGAGAACTGAATACCACTTAGCAGACATCTTCACCAAAGCTCTTCCTAGAGAACGTTTTGAGTTTATCCTTCCACGACTTGGTCTAAAGAGTCTACAACCGGACACACTTAAACGTCTTCAAGAGGAAGAAGATGAGCAAAAGGTTTTTCTTCATCCATCTTTTGTAAATATTTTTCAAAAAACCAAATACAAAATTATAAAATCAACAAAAAGAAAATAGAAAATTATAAATCTTTCAAAATCCATAAATTTTTTTGAAAACCTCGAAAAATTTCAATATATATATATATATATATATATATATATATATATATATATATATATATATATATATATATTGTCTTTCGTCATGTTTTTCTTGATTCGACTATATCTACGGTCTTTGTGCTGTCATTCAAAGAGTGACACGGGTCTTTAGATGTTGTTCGAATGTACATAAACTTATTAAAAAAAATTGTGAGAATGTAAAACAAAGGCTTATAGTCATTTTAGTCTATAACCCGTCTTTAAAGAAAGAACAGAGCATTGCTTTATCTTATTTTTCACATCTCATGCTCTGATTCTAAAAACACATGTTTGTCACTAAAACGACAAATTTTTCCTTCACAAGTATTTTTCCTTCTAAAAATCCTTCTGGAAAATATTTGTTATCTAATTGAAAACTAATAAAAATAACTCGGTCTCAATTTTTGAAAATCATCTGGACTTGACATTGGTCAAAATCTCTACCTCTCAATCAACAACTTGTCATTGATTGAAGGGGAGAATGATTTCATTTAAATCAAAAGGTTATTTGTCATACAACTGGTTCAGACCAAGGTTTATGTCATGTTTTCAAAAGATACTCAAGCATGTTTTTGGAGTTTAAAGTCTCAGCTTTGATCCTTATCGGTTAAATGTTTTCATAAGCTAGTCACAATTCTTCTCAAAAGCTTTCAAAATCAATTTAAATCTACAGAGATCACAAATCTCAAATGATTTGAAAATTGTGATCGGGGGAGAATTTGTGATTTAAATTAGATTTAAACTGATAATTCGATAAATGGTTTTATTATGATTTACAAGCTTTCCTCCCCACATGTGCCAAACGATTTCAAAATTAACATGCACATGTTGAGGGGGAGCATTTATTTCAAACAAAAAAGGATTGAAACGTGATTGATTTGTTTCAATGTGCAGGTTTTCCTATTATGTGCAAAACACTTTCAAATCTCTATGCACATATTGAGAGGAGCAACTTTTGAAAACCACATCCTTTCCAAAATACCCTTAACAAAGTATGAAAATGCTAATTTTGATCAGAAAGTGATGTTGATATCTTTTAGAAAATGGTAATCAAAGAAGTGAATCCTTCCTCTTGCCTCCGTGTGCCAAAACGATTTCAAATACATGATGCACATGTTGAGGGGGAGCTCTTTTTCTAAAAATATCAAAAACAATTCATGTACAAAATGCTTCGATAATATATCACAAGTATCTTGATTGATTTTCAAATGGTTTTCAAATTGGTTCCAATGGCAGATGAACAATACCAAATAGACCGACCAAATCTACTTTATGTATGGTAATATAAGGATGGTTAGGTTAGGTATTCGTTCCCACAATTCTGCCAGAGCCGGAGGGATCTACCCAGGGACAATCCACTAGATAGTGTAGAGTCCTTAGGTATGATGAAAAAAGGAGAATATTGACATATTAGAAGAGTGCGGACTGAGATAGATCTAGAATTGGAATAAACCCAACAAGGTTCTAGTTATGAAGTCTCGTAAGCAATCAAGGGTTGAAGAATGAAAAGAATTGAATTAGAAAAGGGTGAAAATAAATAGCCTCCAATAATTCAACCTTAGGGCGTAAACCGTGTTCAATACATATGCTCTTGGTTGTTACTAAGGTAACACCGTATTGAAGACAAGACGTCATGGACCCAAAGGACGACCGCACTACATCTTCCCAAGCTACTCAAGTTCTCTTAAAAGGGACTTGTTTCATTCTCACGGGGAACCTACATAATCTATCGACTTTCTCTTAGAGATTGTTGATATTGAAGAAGGAGACCCTCTCCCTAGTCTCCGGTATAGGAACCAAATGTGCACTATTGAGTCTAGAGCCACGAGATCATCAAATAAATCTCTTTAGGACACTGTCTATGAAGACTCTCTGTTTCACATAATGTGGAAAGAGAGATTATATTTTAAGAGTGCTACGCATTATCCTTGTGGTATTGGCAGAACATCTGAGTGATATGCAAACATATTCACAATGAAGATGGAAAGCCTTATAGAGCCAACATCATACAAGCTCTTGGTAGGTGGCATGTGAGATCTATCCAATAGATCAACCATGTGACAACTGAACAGAAACAATGGGGCGATTCAAATCTATAAATCAATCCTGGTTCAGGTTATGGATTGACGGATACATTTGAAAAACATGTCGTTGTGCTTAAAAATTCTTTTCTTTAGCACATTGACTGTGTATTAATATTTCAAAATTAAAAGGTGTTTATGATTGATAACCGATTTTCTTTAAAACCTTCGTTGTATTGCAAAAACATTTTATTGAGCGAAGACACGATTGTCTTTCAAATCATTTTTCATCAATCGGTGAATCTCAATTATTGGTTCACTCACTCCGTGTTGTCTTTGAGACGTTCCGGTTTGAGAACAACTAGAGCATTTGCAAAACCCCGTCCGTGAGATTCTTCGAATTATACCGATCACAGCAAGACTTGTATCGATCAACGGGAACCGTGGGCCGTGTACCTCAATTCAACGAAGTGATCAAAGACACTTTAAATGCGCTTTATTGGTAATCAGTATGCGTGTACACCCGACGTCATGGTGATCGAATGGAGATGTCAATCTATAGCCGCATGCTCACACAACACATTCATTTCTAAAAGAAATCATGATAAGTGCATCAACGACTGATATTTTCACTCCATGCTTCGCTACACGCCGCAAATATCATGAATCAACTAAAGCTTCCGCTACTCTGATAAGAAGAAATCATGATCCAGAATGTGAGCATGTCGATCCAAAAGTCACAACATCACATAATGACAACACTACAATGGAAGAGTCAGAGATTTATGGTAGCTGATGATCTCAAAGCTGGCTCAAAACGCATTATCACGTGGATCAGTTAAGGACCTCCACTTGGATTATCCAAGCATGCAAAAATGAAGAATTAAAGACTACGGGCTACAGAGCAAGGAACATTAACAAGAATCCAAGAACAATCTTAATGTAATATCTGTTTGTATTCAATGTATTTTGAGGTGACCTCCCTTAGGGGGAGATTGTTAGGATTTAGTAAATCCAGTTATTAAAGTGTCTGTCACCTCAAGTATATGTAATCGTTAGAAAGCTCGTAGTCGTAGTTATTTAATGTTAGTTAGTAATTAGTTATGTAACACCGTGGAGGACGGACGAGTCTTTACCCACTGTATGCCTGATCCACAGCCCGTAGGTGGCGTTTTATGTAAGACTATCAATACCCTCTACCTCCCAAGGTAGAGGGTTGGAGCTCATAATAATACTTTAACTTTCTCTCACTAAGTTCCCAAACCTCTAACTCTTTCTCTCTCTAAAACCTCAAGTTATACGCCTATTTGAAATCGTGATTTGATGTGTTTGTGAAATCCAATATGTTACAAATAATAAAAGGAGTCATTAGATATTCATCAAACACGTGGTGGGCGTTTCGTTTGAACACCAATCAAATTAACACAAGATAGTTCTTTTATCTTCCTTGATTCCAATGTTTGTTGAAATAACTGTAAACCTTTATAATAAAAAAGAACATTTGAAACTAAGATACCATGGGGTAAAGGTCATAATAGGTGTATTCTTCATCTTGGATTACTAGTCATGATCTCTGACTCTGATGTTAATGGAAACAGAGAGAGTGTGGGCTTCCTAACTTTTTTTTAAAACTAATCCTGAATCTACCACTTCATCCTCGTATACCAAACGCAACCCACCACTTTTAACCCAGCCTTCAACTTGAAATTGTAGTTCCACAGTATCACCCGCTTCCACCACTAGTGTTGTATCATTAAGTGGATAAAACTTGACCAACATGGGAATGCTACCATGCATCCAATCACGGAATTGATGACTTTTTCCTTTTGTTTCATTACAAATTACTGGACAAACCCACGAATCACATTCATCATCCTCGTCTCTGGTAGCACATAAGACCAGACCACATATTTTGTTATCAAAGTGCTTTAATGGTGCCACAAAAGATAAAACATTTCCACTGTTTCGATAAGTACACCACTCAGGTAACTCCTCCCCCGAGAGACAGATGTGTAATCCTTCAGTACTCGTGAATAATTCCTGTATAGTGTTCAAGCATATTAGTTAATACTGTAGTACATGAAAAAGGCCTCTTCATTACAAGATATATATGCGCTAGAAAGGAAGAGGTTGCTTACCTTGAAATATTTGGAATGAGAAATATATGCGTTTTGCAGTGAATCAAATGGCATCACATCTAATGACCCGCAGTTGGTTGCTTCTATATATGTCAATTTTAGTGGAAGAGGTGGAAGCAACTGTAACAGAGAACAATCATTTATAAAAAGTTTTTGTAGTTTTGAAAGGTTGCTGAAGCTCTCAGGTAGACTTTTAAATGTGTTTCCTGAAAGGTCGAGAATCACTAGTGACACCAAATTTCCAATTCTACTGGATACTTGCGAAACATTGCAATTTCTCATACTTAAATCGCGTAGATTTCCAATTCCTGTAACTTGCGTGAAACCTACGGATCCATGTTTTGAGCAATTATCTAATTGAAGTGTCACACCCCGAATTTACTGCTTTTGCGTGAATGGAATTCACGGGATTGATCGTCATAGCATCACAATCACGCTATATTGAACGACCTAAAGTGTCGTTTAAAGACACATCGCTTGATATTTAATAAAAACGCTCGTAGTTACAACATAGGTCCCAAAAGTTTACAAAGTTTATGGAAATATAAATATATTACAAGTCCAAACGATGTTTTTGAAAGAAAGTGCCATAATGTACAATGATATAAGTCGACGCCATGACTCAAAAGGTTCCTTAACCATGCCATGATGCGTATGTCTTCGTTACGAAAATACATTGCTAAAACGGTCAACAATAATGTTGGTGAGAAATCATAGGTTTGTGTAAATGTTTTATACGACTACGCAAGTATAGACCTGTATGACAATCATGTCACGAAAAATGTTACAATTGCTATAAGTCCATGACACGAAACTAGACTGCTCATATTGTAGGCCCCAACAGAGTGTTTGCCAGACAACTCAATAATGTTATTAAATGAAATGCATCCGTATGACTAGTTGGGATTCACCAACCCGGATGGAGGCGTCACCCTCGATAGATCTATCTACTCACCCTCGCTTCTAAGATTAACGGTTCATGTTCAGGTAATGGGGACTTTCAATTGGCATGTGGTAACTTAAGCAATGTAAATGAATTTAACATACTTGGTATCGTAATAAAAATGTTGTGCAATGTATTCTCCCCCGTAGGTTTGAAAATAAGTATAAACATGTACGACGGGGCTATGAAAACTCACTTGATAATTTGGTATGATGACAAGAGTGAGTACACTGAGATGTAGCGTGATACTTTAATCTGGACCTATTACGAATGATATGATATGTAATGAGTTATGATGTAATGTTATGCATGCATTTCGTATGTTATTTATACCATTTGTGAGTTTTGAAATTAATACTTATCGTCGAAAAATACTCTTTTGACGTCTTGACCATTCTTAAATTACTTTACTAGTATTTACGTCAAAATTTCATCCTACAATAGTTTCTTAATGATTTATTGTGAAATTTTAACTTTTCGTCGTAAAATAATGTCGTCGGAAATTTCTTGAAAGTGACAAAAATGGCTTCAAAAAGCTAGTCGTAAAATGGTGTACATCGAACGTTAGGAAACGAACTCAACGGTTTTGGAAAGCTTGTATCAAAATCTAGAAGTTTTAGTACGGGAGTTTTCGTCATAGAGGTCTCGAACATAAAGATAATAGAGGTTAAATATGGTGATTTTGTCCAAATGTGGTTTAAAAATGAGTTTCGCAAAGTTTAAGCAATCAGAATAATTTATTACAACTCCGCTATACAAACGGTTGGTCGTTTTAGAAAATATGCTTGGTGATCTCGATTTTATTAGAGGACATCTCGTTACAAAAAGTTCTACATCATCGTTAAAAATAGCCTTCAACATGGTCGTTTTGTTTACCGTAACACTTGTCTCGTAAAAATAATAAGTAAGTTACGGCAATTTTATGAAAACGTGTATATTTTAGTCGTTACAAATCCGTTTTCTATGTATTATACGTCCTTAGCTTCGTATCAAAGTATACTAATATATTTTTGATAAGTCGAAATAATTTGTAAAGCTTAGGACTCGTTTTTGACTCGTACAAAACAGAAACACCTTGCTGAAATTTTCAGAAATTATATATTTCGTCGTCAAACTTGTAAAATTCATAACTTCTTCGTTATAACTCCGTTTTAATCCGCTCAAGCGCCACGGATTCGCTTTTAAAGTATATTTTTAATTATCTAGGCCAAAACTCATGTCTACTGTCGGATTTTCCAGAAAAACAAAATACGATCAGACCACTTTATATACTTGTCGAAAATAGTTTTTCTCGTACTAAACCTATTCCAATCCCTTCAAAACAACTCCAAAGCTATTCTAATCCTACCATACACCTTCTTAGGGTGTCATGGGTTCCTAAACATCATCAAGACCAATATATAACAAGGAATAATTATAGGATGACTTTTATATATTAAACTCTAAAACAATGGTAAAATGGTATAAACAACAATAAGTCTTGCATGCTTGCACAAAATATGAAGAAATAAATATGAAATGAATATGAAAGATGTATAATGAAAGTGATATGCTTACAAGCTACTATGATGAGGTGATTAGAACAAGGATTAACCTAAACACCCTAGGTTTTTATTTCAAAACCTTTAATAAGAGTGTAACTAGATTGTGTATACTTGATCTTGGAAAATTTTTATGATTCCTTCTTCTTCTATATGTGACCGGTTTTAGAGAGATGAAACAAGAGGAGAGAAAATTTTGATAGTGTGTGAATTATTGGATGTGTGTAAGTAAATGATAGTTGAGTACACATATAGATGTGTAAGAAAAATATTACCAAACCAAGACTTATCCCCCCCTTTGGCCGGATTTTAGGGGGATGTTTTCCCAAATATCTTTTTTTTTTATAAAATGTATTATGTAAAACTTGTGTAAGTAAATTGTAAGATCAAAAATGTAGTTAAGGTAAATAGGTTGTAACTTGTATATAGTTGTGAATTTAGAGTAACATAAACAAAAAATAAGTTTTAATGGATCAAGTAAAGTATAATGAGATCATAAAAATTGTAAAAATACATTTCTTGTAAAATTTGAGTGATATAATAATTATCGTGTAGTTTTTAAGAAAAACGTCGTAATAATATAAATATAACGATTTATATACAAAATAAATTTATAACACTAGGTAAACTCAAAATATTGTTTTTATAAACTAAATGTAAGTATAAAAATATATCGGGATCATTTTTGGAAGTATCGGATTAAATGTTCAAAATAATAACTTACGCGATAACGTTTATTTAATATAAAATTTACGCGTTTAATGTGAAATGCAAAATCATGAATGAACTAACATGATGCAAATGATGCTAACGAAATGTAGACTAAACTTAGTCCATATGAAATGTTCGTGATGATATGATCATGAATTCGCCGCTAAACCATTAAGGTTACGCGAATTTGGAACACGTAAACCTAGTTTACGATAAATGTTGAAATAGTGAAACGTGAATTGTTTTGAGAAATGACCTGAAATTGCGAGTTGTCACATTCGCCCATCCAAAAAGGAATTCAGTCCACGAATTCGTTCGTGTTAGTCTATCGAATTTTGAGTTTGTGATGAATATCGAGGAAAGAAAACATGAAGAGGTGATGTCATGGTTATCGATGATTGAGAGCGTATAAAATATCATAGTAAAGAAAATATCGGATGAATCTCATAAGTAACACTTTGAATTGGAACATGTGAAAATTTTGCTTGCACTAAGATTTATAAATAACCGCTCCCAACATAACATGATCCCTCCAGAATTAGACATAGTTAGCTAGGCTATGTATAATTAAGGAACGATGATGTGCCGTTCGGTTTAGTTGTTATAACTCTCGATGTTTACAACGATTTAATCTGTGTCGTTAAAATGATAGTTAAGGTAAAAGAAATTAAAATTCTCGTAAGTAATAACAAATCGGAAAGAAAATAAAGTACGATAGATGAGAATATTTTACAACGAGTGGTTTATCAAAAGTAGTACATCTTTAAGTTATAAAGTTTCGGATACGATGGAAGACATAAACTTAGTACGACATAATACATAGGGAAAATTAAGACTGTTAGTTTCCGAACTTCTTCAGTCTTCCGCGTTGTTGATACCTGGATGAGCTTCTCCTCCTCTTAACATGTATGCATTCCCATGAGCACCTCCCACTTGTTGACCTTGGTTCCGGGGACATTGGCTCCGATAGTGTCCTTGCTCCCCACATTCGAAACATGTAATTATAGTTTTACCTCTACAATCCCTGGCGAGGTGTCCTAATTTTGGCACTTATGCACTTGGCGTGGCAAAGACCGAGTGATGAAACTTACATCTATTACATAGTGGTTGAGTTCCAACATATCCTTTTCCTTTGCAGTCCTTAGCAAGGTGTCCCACTTTTTGACAGATAAAGCATGTACCACATGGACCATCATGATGTAGCGTGCATTGATGACATCGTGGTAAGTTTCCAGTATAAGTTATTTCCTTTGTTGGTGCAGCAACATAAACCATAGTAGCTTCTTGCCTTCTATTCTTTTGTTGGTGATGGTTAGTGTTACGGCTTTGGTTGTTGTTGTTATAACCTCCCTGGTCATTTTCCCATTTCCTTTTGTTGTTGTTAGTTTGGTTGTCGTTGTTGTTGTTATTGTTATTGTCGATAATGGTTTCCCTCTTCACAACCTGAGCCATGAGTATTTGAGTTATCTTGATGGTCTCTTCAATTGTTTGCGAATCGAAAGAGGTTACCTCTCCTTGAATGCATTTTGAAGTCCTCCAATGAAACTTTTCAAGAGTTTCTCATTGTCCAAAACCATATATGGACATAAAGCGACCAACTCTTGAAACCTTCGATGTAGGTCTCAATGTCATAACCAACGGTCACTAGCCCGAGAAATTCCATCTCCAATTTCTTCACCTCAAGTGCGGACAATACTTTAGTCAACAACCTCTTGAATTGATCCCATGAGAGCTTATAAGCATTTTCCATACCAATAGGTTTGTGCATAATAATTCCACCATAACATTGCCTCATCCAAGAGTGTACTAGTAGCAAATTTCACCTTGCAGTCATCTGGGCAATCGCATAGAAGAAATAATGACTCGATCTTTTCCAACCAACGGATCATAGCAATGGCTCCTTCTGTGCCTCCGAACTTCGGGGGATCACCGCTCTTAAAGTCCATGTATGTACCACTGAACTCCCGAACCTCCCGCAACTCCCGTAGTAGTAGCAAGTCTAGTAGCTTCAAGAATACCGTGGTCTCGACAATGGCAAAGAAGAAGACTACCGTTGCTCGTTCTTTCTCTAGTGCCCTAGCTATACTATCCTCTATATACTTTTAGATAGCGGCTTGTGTCATAGTGGTGGAGCTCTCTGACGCCATAACTCTTCAACATAAAAGGAAAAATAAGACGTAGTAAGGTCCTATGTAAAAAACAATAAACGCTCTAAAGGGATGTGATATGAGATAATAAATTTAAGGTTATCTTTCAAAAATGAATGATGGATTCCACAAAGATGGGTTATGAGATGTCGTAAATGTTTCAAATGTACGATGGTTTAGTGACTTAATGTGTGAATAAAGTGTAACTCGACATGTTAGTGGTGAAACAAAGGAGTGAGAGTGACTTCGCCCTATTTAAAGGTTCATCTCGGCATTCGACGTTATCGATGGTGAATCAATTGATGTTAAAATTGTGATAGGAAATGACAAGGCATTCTCCACGTTAGAATCTAAAGAAAGGATAATGGGATGGGTATTTAAGGGCATCCATGTGACAATCGATTTGAAATGAAAGTAAATAACTCGAAAAATGTACGTATAAATCGCATGCAAAGTGAACATGCACTTATGATGAAATGATGAGATGCTATGATGATGTAGTTATAGTCTAGGGTCAATGATGCAACCTAGTTCTCTATAATCAAGCTCGATGCCAATCTGTCACACCCCAATTTACTGCTTTGCAATGAATAGAATTTCGGGATTGATCGTCATAGCATCACAATCACAGCTATATTGAACGACCTAAAGTGTCGTTTAAAACACATCGCTTGATATTTAATAAAACGCTCGAGTTACAACATAGGTCCCAAAAGTTTACAAAGTTTGCGGAAATATAAATATATTACAAGTCCAAACGATGTTTTTGAAAGAAAGTGCCATAATGTACAATGATATAAGTCGACGCCACGACTCAAAAGGTTCCTTAACCATGCCATGATGCGTATGTCTTAGTTACCGAAAATACATTGCTAAAACGGTCAACAATAATGTTGGTGAGAAATCATAGGTTTATGTAAATGTTTTATACGACTACGTAAGTATAGACCGTGTATGACAATCATGTCACGGAAAAATGTTACAATTGCTATAAGTCCATGACACGAAACTAGACTGTTCATAATGTAGGCCCCAACAGAGTGTTTGCAGACAACTCAATAATGTTATTAAATGAAATGCATCCGTATGACTAGTTGGGATTCACCAACCGGATGGAGGCGCCACCTCGATAGATCTATCTACTCACCCTCGCTTCTAAGATTAACGGTTCATGTTCGTAATGGGGACTTTCAATTGGCATGTGGTAACTTAAGAAATGTAAATGAATTTAACATACTTGGTATCGTAATAAAATGTTGTGCAATGTATTCTCCCCGTAGGTTTGAAAATAAGTATAAATATGTACGACGGGCTATGAAAACTCACTTGATAATTTGGTATGATGACAAGAGTGAGTACATCGAGATGTAGCGTGATACTTTAACTGGACCTATTACGAATGATATGATATGTAATGAGTTATGATGTAATGTTATGCATTGCATTTCGTATGTTATTTATACCATTTGTGAGTTTTGAAATTAATACTTATCGTCGAAAAATACTCTTTTGACGTCTTGACCATTCTTAAATTACTTTACTAGTATTTACGTCAAAATGTCATCCTACAATAGTTTCTTAATGATTTATTGTGAAATTTTAACTTTTCGTCGTAAAATAATGTCGTCGGAAATTTCTTGAAAGTGACAAAAATGGCTTCAAAAAGCTAGTCGTAAAATGGTGTACATCGAACGTTAGGAAACGAACTCAACGGTTTTGGAAAGCTTGTATCAAAATCTAGAAGTTTTAGTACAGGAGTTTTCGTCATAGAGGTCTCGAACATAAAGATAATAGAGGTTAAATATGGTGATTTTGTCCAAATGTGGTTTAAAAAATGAGTTTCGGCAAAGTTTAAGCAACCGTAAATAATTTATTACAACTCCGCTATACAAACGGTTGGTCGTTTTAGAAAATATGCTTGGTGATCTCGATTTTATTAGAGGACATCTCGTTACAAAAAGCTCTACATCATCGTTAAAAATAGCCTTCAACATGGTCGTTTTGTTTACCGTAACACTTGTCTCGTAAAAATAATAAGTAAGTTACGGCAATTTTATGAAAACGTGTATATTTTAGTCGTTACAAATCCGTTTTCTATGTATTATACGTCCTAAGCTTCATATCAAAGTATACTAATATATTTTTGATAAGTCGAAATAATTTGTAAAGCTTAGGACTCGTTTTTGACTCGTACAAAACAAAAACACCTTGCTGAAATTTTCAGAAATTATATATTTCGTCGTCAAACTTGTAAAATTCATAACTTCTTCGTTATAACTCCGTTTTAATCCGTTCAAGCGGCCACGGATTCGTTTTAAAGTATATTTTCTAATTATCTAGGCCAAAAACTCATGTCTACTGTCGGATTTTCCAGAAAAACAAAATACGATCAGACCACTTTATATACTTGTCGAAAATAGTTTTTCTCGTACTAAACCTATTCCAATCCCTTCAAAACAACTCCAAAGCTATTCTAATCCTACCATACACCTTCTTAGGGTGTCATGGGTTCCTAAACATCATCAAGACCAATATATAACAAGGGAATAATTATAGGATGACTTTTATATATTAAACTCTAAAAACAATGGTAAAAATGGTATAAACAACAATAAGTCTTGCATGCTTGCACAAAATATGAAGAAATAAATATGAAATGAATATGAAAGATGTATAATGAAAGTGATATGCTTACAAGCTACTATGATGAGGTGATTAGAACAAGGATTAACCTAAACACCCTAGATTTTTATTTCAAAACCTTTAATAAGAGTGTAACTAGATTGTGTATACTTGATCTTGGAAAATTTTAATGATTCCTTCTTCTTCTATATGTAACCGGTTTTAGAGAGATGAAACAAGAGGAGAGAAAATTTTGATAGTGTGTGAATTATTGGATGTGTGTGTAAGTAAATGATAGTTGAGTACACATATAGATGTGTAAGAAAAATATTACCAAACCAAGACTTATCCCCCCCCTTTGGCCGGATTTTAGGGGGGATGTTTTCCCAAATATCTTTTTTTTTTTTATAAAATGTATTATGTAAAGCTTGTGTAAGTAAATTGTAAGATCAAAAATGTAGTTAAGGTAAATAGGTTGTAACTTGTATATAGTTGTGAATTTAGAGTAACATGAACAAAAAAATAAGTTTTAATGGATCAAGTAAAGTATAATGAGATCATAAAAATTGTAAAAATACATTTCTTGTAAAATTTGAGTGATATAATAATTATCGTGTAGTTTTAAGAAAAACGTCGTAATAATATAAATATAACGATTTATATACAAAATAAATTTATAACACTAGGTAAACTCAAAATATTGTTTTATAAACTAAATGTAAGTATAAAATATATCGGGATCATTTTGGAAGTATCGGATTAAATGTTCAAAATAATAACTTACGCGATAACGCTTATTTAATATAAAATTTACGCGTTTAATGTGAAATGCAAAATCATGAATGAACTAACATGATGCAAATGATGCTAACGAAATGTAGACTAAACTTAGTCCATATGAAATGTTCGTGATGATATGATCATGAATTCGCCGCTAAACCATTAAGGTTACGCGAATTTGGAACACGTAAACCTAGTTTACGATAAATGTTGAAATAGTGAAACGTGAATTGTTTTGAGAAATGACCTGAAATTGCGAGTTGTCACATGAAGCTTCGTCAGAAATTGTAACTCAGAAGTCAGAACAGTTTAAAGGAAGAATCTCTAGGCTTATGCAACCATACACATATAACTCTTTAATGTTTGGAGGAAGATCTGGCATCGACTTTAAGTTGGTGCATTCAGATAATTCTAACGTGGTCAGTTGATGGAGTTGGCAGAGGCTATTAGGAAGGCTGTTGAATCTGTTGTCATTTAAATTCAATCTTTTAGGTGAAATTAGACTACCAAATTCATGTGAGATCTCTAGTGGGTTAGAATAATTTTCGAGGGATAGAAATTGAAACGCGAAGTTTCCTATCATTTCCCATGGGAGCCTCTTCAAGCGTTTGCAACCATTTAGATTTAATTTAACAAGTTTTTGGAGGCAAACAGTAGAGCTATCCAACTCTTCTAAATTTAAATAGACACTTAATTTAAGTTCCTTAATATTCTCGAGACCAATGAAATTTCCGGTCTCGATCAATGAGCTTGAGAAACTCACTTCCAGAATCACCAGCTTTTTAAGACTCTAGAAACACAAATATAATAAACTAGAATTAATAATAATAAGATGGCAAAAGCAGAATGTGACATGATGGTGGGACACTCCACCATTTTATTATTTGTATCCTCATTTTTTATTTATTACAGTATTATAAAAAAGGAGGTGATATGCACATCACAATAAATAATACACACCACAAACATGCATATTTTGATGTTATACTTTATGCATTATATGTGTGATTTTGTAGTGTGCACATCACTTATTATGGTGTGCATGTCATTTCCTTTATAAAAATGATATACTCGTCACATCTTTGCATTACAGTTTAATTATTATATTCTACAGTTAATCATACAAACAATATTTTCTACTTATTCTCCTACGGTTAGTATCCTAAAGAAATACGGCCAGCCATGACTCCTCTCAAACCAACCCCACATAAAAGGAGGGTTTAGCCATTTTAGTTGGTCTTATTATATATTTGTGCGTATACCTTATACAATTTAGGGCCTGTTTAATTTGTATATATAGGTTTAAGATAAAAATTTGGATTAAGATTATGAATTGGATTTGGATTTAAATTTGAATTAGGAGAGATGAAAATGTTAATTTAAAATATTTATTTTTTAAATTGATAATAAGATTTAAATTATATATATATATATATATATATATATATATATATATATATATATATATATATATATATATATATATATATATATATATATATATATAGACTTGGGTTATCATGAAAAGATGCTTAGAATGAGAAGCCACCACAATGCGCCATGTGTCCCATCTCCACCCTCCTTTTTTTTACTCTCAAGGGCGTTTTGGTCATTTTACCACAAAATAAAAAGTATATAAGTTTTTTTTTTCTTATTCTTTAACGTTTCCTCCTTCTCATCTGTTACGTATATCCTGTCTTCTCCTCCCTCTGAAACCACGTTTCTCCACTGTCATCACCACCGTTAACTGCCACCAATCGAAGTTTAATCCTCAATCGATAACCACCGTTCCTCATTATCTAAAACTAAACCCAATTCAACATTTTGATTTCGTAAGCCTAATTCTACATCAGTTTTGAAGATGTTTATAGAATATTCAAACAGTAATGATTGTTGTTCATCCACTGTTATTCATAGTAAGAATCTAATTCAAGAGATATTGCTTTTTATTTTAGTTTTATTGTTTTTTTTTATCTTTGATGTTTTTATTTTAGTATGTCTGATGTAGGTTTTTTTTGTTTTATTTTTTTTTTGAGTAGATATCCTCTATATTTGCTTGTGATGCTGCATCACAATATCTTGTTTTGATAAATGAATTGTTGATGAAATTTAGACTTACTTTGTTATTTGTTTGATCACTTACACAAAGTTTAGGAGTTAGATTTAGAGTATATCAAGTTTTTCATTACATCTAGAATGAATTTGAGAGAAAAACTACATGAAAAACGTGTATATGGAACCTGCACACCACGTGTTAGATAAAATGTCTACATGATATTCTATAACTGTGATGCAGTAGTTTCGTACAGTGATGCGCTTGTTTCATACTGTGATGTACTAGTTATTCATACACCTTGTGATTAACTTGTTGCTAAAACAGTGATGCACCGATATTGAATAACTTTTTTTGTCTTGTTATTGATCTAAATATGTTATATATAAGTGTTTAGATCCGAAAATATCAAAACGTGTTTTGTAAAGGTGCATGTATGATAACATGTCTCAGATTTTATACCTCTAATGCACTAAGTTTACACTGTGATGCATCAGATTTTAGTCTTTAATTGTTTTGGTCATTTTTTCAGTAGAAAAGGGTTGTATGTGTAGTTGTATGAGTAATGCGGTTGTTATGAAATACTGATGTACTAGAAAAGGCTTATTTTGTATTTATGTTATGAGTAGAAAATGTTTGTTCGTGTAATTGTGTGTATGATGTAGTTATTATGAAACTTTGATATAGTAGGTGTTTGTTTTTTTACCAACGAGAATCTATTAGCTAACGTTTCATTTTTTATCAGTAGAAATGGCTTATATGCGTAGTTGTAGGCATGATACAGCTGTCCTGAAATGCTGATGCAACAAGTGTTTATGTGTGATGAATATAGATCTAATAGGTTTTCTATAGTTTTGTTATGGGTAGTTGGTTCCATTATAATATGGAAATGTCTAAAAGGTAACAAAACAACCTTTGATGCAGCTACTTTTTATGCTTTGATGTAGCTACTTTTAATGGAAGTGTTTCTGAAATATACTCAATATCTTTTTGTTCATTTTAAATAATTTGGTACTCTTATGTTATTTAGTTGCTTTATAACATTGATTCAGTATGTGTTTGTTTGGTTTTTGTGTATCCAATTGACCTAAGTTGATTTTAGAGCTGTGATATGCAATATGTGTTTTTGATGCTTGATGCAGTTGTTTTACATCACTGATGCAATAGGTTTTTTGTTTACTATTATTGGATTTAGCTTGCCTAATTTTATTTTGTTTATGAGTTTGTTTATATTTCTAAAAGGACATAAGGCTAGCGTATTATCATTAGTGTAGATTATATGTTAATTTATTGTTTATGCTTGTTGTTGCTTATTGTTCGGGTAAAGTTAACAAGTTTTTGTTATCGTGCGAATTGTGAATATGAAGTATTAAAATGGATATTAGATGGTTGTTATAGTATTAGTTGATGAGCGGATGTTTGGCATGTACTGGTTTTAGCTTCTGTGTTGCATCTATAGCGTGCCTATATTATTTATTCAACTATTTGCAAAATCTATATGTTGTGCTGATAATCTAAATGGACGTGAAGATAAATATGAATTTTAGTAGTATATTTAATGGGTTTTATTTGATTAATCGTTCTAATTATCTTTTTCTTTTTTTAGAAATTTATGATGAGTATATTGGAAAATGCCCATAGGCATACCTTTCCCTGATGTTCAGTTTTGGAAAATGGATCCAAAAGACTTAACACAATTATGACGAGTATGTGAGAAAATACCGATATGGTCACACCTCCTGATGTTAAGTTTTGGAAGATGGATCCAAAGGCCATAATTCACAAAAATTGTCAGCATCCAAGAAACCAAAGCAATAACATCTGCCGAAAAGAGTTGGGCTGAGAGAATTTCCCGCAAATGAGCTTTTTATGAATATTCTTTTGACGAGTTTTCATAATTCATAGAAATTTTCATCATCCAAGACATGTTTTTGGTTCAAAGATCTATAGCTTTTATTACCAAACATCAATACAATATTATCTCAGTGTTTATGAAATGTACTCGGTATCTTTCTATTTTATGAATAATATTTATTGCCTTATGTTATTTGTTTAGTCACTACTACTTATAATGCACAAACGACTCTCTCTCCTATTTAATTTTCAGACTTTCAGACTTGCAAGTAATAAAGCATGATGTACAACACATTAAAGCACAAAATTTCAGACTTACAACCACATATGCATTATATACAACACATTAATGCACATATTAAAAAAAGAAACCACCACATTAATGTGCTTATTAATGCACGTATTAAAGCACAAAGATATTTTTAGGCATTAGAGAACATCTCAGGTCCGAAAAACTCACAAAGATGTATATTGATTTATGACATAAGATGTATATTGATTTAAACCAATCGTACATTAAGATTTTATAAAATTAAAATAATAATAATAATAATAATGTAATGAAAAAAAACTTTATAAAGAAAGTAGAAAAAAAGGAGGTGCTCAGACACTCTATAGTGAATGGATAAGAGAGTTTTTCCTCACAAAATCATAAGATTAACGAGATTATATTTTAATCATCATTGCACCTCCTCTTTTTTCAGTTTTATCAAAAGAAACATAACCAAAAAAACTATAAAACTACAAGATGAAAACAAACATTAATAGTTAGTATGATGAAAGATGATAATGGATCTGCAGACACAAGTTATTGTGGCTGCTGTTTTATGCTAGGGTTAGAGAATTGTTGTGTTTATATAGAGAGGAGTAAACAGCTAGAGTAACCTAGAGTACAAGAGTTGGGCTTCTATAGTTGGGCCTCATAGGGTGCTATCAAAACATGAATCCAGTGTTTAAAAATACATTGATTATTACTACCATTGTTCGTATTTATCGTGACTAGAAGGATTTTTTTTTTGCAACTGTCATTTTTTAACTTTTGGAATCACAAAATTTCAATACTTAGATTAGGCAAAGCCTTCTATTTTGATTAATGCACATATTAAAAAGACAAAACATTACTTTAATGCCATTAATGTAGTCAATTAATAAACTGTTCAATAAATACAATTATTAAAACACCCCTTACATAAAAATATAAATTATCAAGCATATTGTACAACCAACTTAAACACAATTCCTACATTAAATGTCACTAATACAAATAATAAAGCACATTATACCAATATCCAAACCCGAACGGCCAACGAGCCAAACGGGTTCGAGCCCGAACGGGCACGGGCCAAACAGACACGAGCCAAACGGGCTCGAGCTCTAACGGGCACGGGCCAGAAGTGCACGGGCAAAACGGACACGTAGCAAACGGAATCATGTTATACGAATAGCTTTAAAAAGACGAAAAATGACGAAATAAATTCCTTAGTTAAGGAGTTAAAATAAGTCACATGAAACTCTTGATATCCATAAATTTATTGTCAAAAAGAGAATAATAAACTGAAATACATGATTTACCAAAAAAAATTATTTCAGGGTACCCGCCGCCGCAACGCCCGGGTACCCTGCTATATATTATGATGCAGTAAAATATATTTTCATGCTGTAGCATTTACATTGTGATACAGTATTCATTGTGATGCAGTAAAATAATACACTGATGCAGTAAAGTATTATTTTGATGCAACATTATGATAACATTGAGAAGCAACAATATGTATAACATTGTGATGTAGTAAGTTAACATTTTGATGCAGTAAATTAACATAGTGATGCAGTTAAATTATATTGTAATTCAGCAGTATAAAGTAATATGATAACATTCTGATGCAGTAGAACAGTAATTGTGATGCAATATAATTCTATTTTGATTTAGCAATATGATAACATTGAGTAGTAACAATATGTATAACATTGTGATGTAGTAAATTAACATTGTGAGGCTGTAAAATTATTTGTGTTATTGTATCATAATTATTTGTTAGTACATCAAAATTTAAAACATCATATTGTTGATATTTTTTATTTAGTTGTTGTAATTCAAAGCTTTCTTTATATTTAAGTGAATATATACACTGAGATGCACCAAAATTTTACATTGTGATACACTAGATATAAACATTATAATGCACCAGTTATATACACTATGATGTACTACCTGTATACACTGTGGTGCACTAGTATTTTTAGTCGACCATAATTAATAATCTAGTGCATCACAGTTAACAATTAAGTGCATCACAGTTTATAATTTAGTGCATCATAATTTATAATTTATTTTATATGTTATGCACTAATCAAAAGTACTTAATTAGTACTAAACAAACACTGATCATTAAGAAGTAAAGTACTTAATATTAAACATACACTAATCAAAATACATGATATTTTAAACATCCAAATTATTTTAAACTAAAATTGTTCAATAATCATTCAATGGTCTTGAATACGCTTTCAATAAAATTTGTCAATAAATCTTGATCCACTCTAACATCATTATATGTTACAAGTTTAGAACTCTTTGGTTTCTTCTTCATGTATGCTTTTGCTTCTTTCAATATTTTTGCCTTTTTCTCATCAATACTTATAAGTATCATCTTTGCAGAGTACTTGACTCGCAACACCTTTAGTTGTGCTTTTAGACCTAGGCCTTATTTCTTCAACTCTTCCGAAAAAATCATCATGACCAACGTATGTTTCCATATGCCTCATCACAAATACGTCATTGTTGGTAGGTTGTCCTCCAAGGCATCTTCACGTGTTTAGGTTCAGACATTAAAAACTCAATGCATTTCTGGTGATTTTTTCTTTCTTTCCAAGTAGTCAATAAATGAATCAATCTATGAAAATTATAAAATATTGTTACATTAATGTACTTTTTTGATGCACTAGTTATAACACTATGATGCAGTAAAAAAACTCGATGATGCACTAGTTATAACACTATGATGTAGTAAAAAAATAATTGTATGTATTTAAGTTATACTTACCAGAGCCATTTGAAAATTACCATGTCTTACAACTATATCATCTACTGCATATCATTTCAAATTAAATTGCATCAGACAAACAACCAAACATACAAACACATTTTCGCACGTAACTCAGCCTACGCTTAACCTAACCCATGCTTATACGCGAAAACCAAACATCTATTTCATCTCAATTCAAACACAAGTGAATCAGAAAAACAACCAAACATATAAACTCATTTTTGCACATAATATGCTTAGCCTATTTCATCATTATACGAGACAACTGAACACCTACTGCATCACAGTTCAGATTCAAGCACATCGCATATACAACCAAGCATAAAAACACATTTACGTACATAATGCAACATACCTTTAGCCTAATTTATCTGTATACGTGACAACTAAACACCTATTGTATCATAGTTCAAATTCAAGTGCATTACACATACAACCAAACAAACAAACACATTCTTGCACAAAATGCAACCTTCGTTTAGCCTAATTCATCATTATACGCCACAACTGAACACCTACTGACCTCCACTTGGAGTAACCAAACATGCAATGTGAAGAATCAATGACTACGAGCTTAGGAGCAAAGGACTACATCAAGAATGCAAGATCAATTGTTAATGTAATATCTATTTGTATTCAATGTAATTTTGGTACATGATTGAGGTGACCTCCCTTAGGGGGAGATTGTTAGGAATTAGAATTCCAGGTATTAAAAAGTCGGTCACCTCAAGTATATGTAATCGTTAGAAAGCTCGTAGTCGTAGTTCTTTTAAGTTAAGTAGTATTTAGTTAAGTAACACCGTGGAGGACGGACGGGTCTTTACCCACTGTATGCCTGATCCACAGCCCGATGTGTGGCGATTTATGTAAGACTATAAATACTCTCTACCTCCCAAGGTAGAGAGTTGGAGCTCATAATAATATTTCTTCTTTCTCTCACTAAAGTTCCCAACCTCTAACTTTCTCTCTCTAGAACTCATCTTGTACGCCTACTTTGGTTATGGTTTGATGTGTATGTGAAATCCAATATCCTACAATTGGTATCAAGAGCCATGGTTAGATCATCTCTTACATATCTTTGGATTTCTAGTGGTTTTAGGTGGTTTTGAGTTTGAAAAAGTTTAGTGGTTTTTGCATCATTTGGGTGATTTCTAGTGTTAAAGTTTGAATTTTGATAGTACTTTTGTGTTTAGAATCATCACAAGTGTTTAGGTTTTGATTTTGAAGGCTTGAATCATCGTGGTTGGGTTGTTTTTGGATTGAAAAGTGGTGTTTTTGAGATTTTCTTGCTAGCGACTTGAGCCACGGATTGTTATTCTTGGTAGCGACTTGCTTTGTAAGTTGGTAGCGAGTTGCAGTTTAAGTGGTAGCGACTTGGTCCTAGCGACTTGTCTTTTGAGACAAGCCGACAAATAGTACAAGTTAGTGGATTCTCCACTACGGCTAGCGACTTAGTGAGGTTAGCGACTTGCTTCAGAAAGTGTTAGCGAGTTGCAGTGCAAATTGTTAGCGACTTGGACCTTAGCGAGTTGCTGTTTAGCGACTTGACTGTGTAGCGACTTGGTGCTTAGCGATTTGGTGATTTAGCGAGTTGCCCTTTAGCGACTTGACTGTGTAGCGACTTGGTGCTTAGCGATTTGGTGATTTAGCGAGTTGCTACTTAGCGACTTGGTGCTTAGAGACTTGGTTCAAGGGTTATAGCGACTTGGTTGATTTTTACGAAGAAGAGGTTTGACCAAAGTTGACTTTTTACGTCAAAACTTCAAACAGCCATAACTTTTGATCCAGTAACTCCGTTTTCAATGAAATACTGTCAAAACGACCGGAACGACTGAATATTGTGAGGTTTCACCACGATGTCGTGAAACGAATTTTCGAGGCCCAAATCCTCTCCGAAAGGAAGTTATTGAGCTTTTAAGTTTTAGACCTAAATTTCTCCATAAAATCGTGCAACAACCAACCCAAATCACAACCAAACAACATCTCGCTTATCCCACAAACAATTATAAGACCTAACACACAATTGTCTATCATTGTGTTGATCCATCGATCATCTTAACACATTCCATTGGTCATTGCTTAACGGTTTGGTCTTGATTTTAGTAAAATCCCTGAAGATTCTATTTCTCGGTTTAAATCATAGACTTGTAAAATCCGTGCATTCTACCACATCATGTCTTACTCTATCGACCCGGTGATTTCGAAGTGCTTAAACTATATGATCTTGTGGACAATAATGTTAATGAATGCTACTTCGAGCGATTAAAGATGTTTGAATTAAACAATGAGGATGTGAGATCTTCATGTTCGAGTACAATGAGAATGAATTGCACCGCCATGAGAATGCCATGCAAATGGAATGCGACATTAAGCCCTATCATCTACTTCATCGCACCTCATACAAATTGTTATCCATAGTCGGGGATCGAACATGTAGTGCTCTTTTCCGCGGGACTTACCTACATTGACAAGAAGCTTGATGTTGAACTTAGAGCATTTAAAGTCGCAACTTACCAATGAAGAGGTTCAAAAGGATGGTTCGGTGCAGCTCTTCAAGTAATCTACAAACATTTTCACCATTCATCGGTGGGAATATTCATGACACGATCAACACTTGACCGAATTTCCTTCAAAAACATCTTGGAATGGAAATTCGAGAATTCATTGAGACATTTATCTAACTCATGGATAATGTGAAAAAGTACATTGAGGAAAGCGCACAAAAGGATGAAAAAGTGAATGAGTGTCGGTGTAGTTGAGAGATTGTTGTGATAAGTTGGGTAATGTATCCGTGGAAGAATCGGGTGTTCTTGAATGCGAATGTTAGTGAAAACAAATAATGATGAGTCGGACAATGCTAAAATAGAATCTTCATCCTCATGTTCACAAGAGAGAGGTGCATCACCACAACGTGCAAGCTAATGCAAAGGAACGCTCCATGGAAGCTTCGGATGTACCCAAGATAGAGATGCACCGCCACAACCCGTGCACGTTAATGAGAGGAAAGTTGCATGGAAGTTTCACTGTACCTAGGTATGCATCTTCTACTCAAAATGATGATTATGAATTGCATGAGTACACTACATTTGTGCTGATGATTCCTTGACCACCGAACTCAATACCTATAAGGATCAAGTTGCCATATCTGAACAGTGCTAAGTTTGAACTTACCACTCATGCAGGAGATGGATATCCAAATGTGTACAATTATTAGAAAAGTAATTTTAGAAGAAGTATTAAAACAAGAGTTAAACTCCTTACAAGAAAAGCTTTGCAAAACTACTAAGCAAAACACGAACTTCAAGAAAATGTTAAAATGCTTAAGCAAGAATTCAAGGCTAAGGAATCAAAACTTTTGAATGATTTTCCAATCTAAAAACTTTGAAAACAAGCTTGAAAATAAGTTGTACGTACAAGGAATACCATTCAAAGCGCTCACATGATCACTAAGCATCGAGTCTTAAGCGATAAGCATAGCACTCCCTTGTTGAGGAACCAAATCCAGAGGTAATTAAAAGGCTAGAAATGCTCATAAGGTGCTTTATGATGGTAATGAAATCCTTAAGCCTAGGCGTAAACCTAGTTGCGTTGAGTGCACCGAGGAAGATAAGAAATCGATGAAGTCACTAGGAGAAAATGAATAAGAAGTTAGAAGATCTTGAGTGTAAAAGAATAACATAACGATCAAACCCCATAATTACACTAAAGAAAATTGGATCTCCTTGAACAAGTTTAAGCCTCGGACTCTATTAACCCCCGAACAAGTGTTCGGAAAAGGATATGGAAATGCAAAAGTCGAAAATCTTGTTGAAAAGAATCCCCATGTAGGAAGCGCCTAAAGCAACTGTGTATCCTCCTAATACACCAATGCACTTAGTTCCTAGATCTATTGCCACTAAAAGCAAGACCTTAATCGGTCAATATGTTATCTTTCAACTATTTGTTGATTTTGAGAAAACTTGTAAGAAAAGGATCACACCCATGGTATAATCGAAGGGAAAGGGTTTGAGCAAACTAAAGAATGTTATTTAAGCGAGGTCATGCCTTTCTTTAAACAACTAAAGATCAATTTGAGAGTCTTAAAAAGGGATGCATTCGATATTAAAGAAATGGAAAAGGAATTTGATGCAATGATTGTTGAGGTTAGTGACTATGAGAGAGATTTAAAATATAAAGAGATTGAGAGGAAGAACTTGCATACACCTTGAATGAGAATCGATTTACGAATGTATTGCTCAAGATGTGTTTTTCATCGCTACAAATTGTTCCATTAATGCTTCTCAATTTCATGAATTATACATTGCTCGAAAGTCTCCCATGATCGTGTCATTGAGCTTGAAACAACAAATTCAAAATTGCATGAGAAAATAGAACAGGATGATCATGATAACTTGGTCAAACATTATTCAAAATTAGAAGTTGAACATCTTGCTTTGCAATTAAAACATCAACATCTCAAAGAAAATGTTAAAACCTCAAATATCAAGACATCCTCGATGCTCCCGAGTTTGATGCGCTTTTGAAATTAGCAAGCGTGATGAACAAATTCGAGCTCATTATAACATGATCAAAAATTGAAAGCCCAAATTTCACAACTGAAAGGTGAAAAGAAGGATGTATTGGTTCCCATATGCCTCCACCTTTAGATTCTCGAATTTCCAACTTCAAAACATAATTGATAACTTGCAAAAGGAAAATGATTATTTTAAAGTTGAAATTTCAAAGGTTAATGATCAAAACAAAGAGTTATGTGATTCATTTAAAGTTAATCATGATAAACAAATTGAAAAGATAACTTCTTTACTTAATGATATTGAGAATCAAGCGTGAGGCGAAAGGAAAGTTGCCAATCCCAATTGCAAATACTACATTCCTAAGGTTTCGCTTGTGATAAATATGCTATCGATATGTTATATATTCCCCGCCCATTAGGAATAATGAACTTGCACATAAAGCATATCTCTCACACCTTAAGGACAGTTTGAAGGGTCTCCGTGAGATTGTTGAAGATGAAAGATTAGAAAAACCTTTTGATAGTACTATAGCCTATGCGCATGGATGCCAAACGATCTCGGGAACTCTTAGAGTATGTAATTGTCACAAGTCCGAAATCTAGCAATAGGCGAGATAGAATAGTTGTGCCTTGTTCTATGCCTAAAGCCAAGCATGTGACCCTTGATATGCCTTGTTTCATGTCAAAATTCAAGCAAGCAACCTTTGATGTGCCTCCCGAATTTCGGATCCAGCACTTCTAGACCGAAATGCGAAAGCGGTGAAACCATGTAATGTTCCCATCGTTACTTCTACGGATGTTAAGATTGACACTAAAGTTAGCGGGTCAAAACCTAGAAGCAATGCAAAGAAGGATAGGATTACGCAAACTAAAAGTGTTAATGATAAGGAAGTGAAAGAACACCATAGGGACAAGAAGTTTGATTTGAACAAAAAGAATCGTGTTAGTTCTAGTATTAGCTCTAAGCTTCTCGAAATTAATTTGAGGCCTCATCTTTGTCGCAAAACATGTAAAAAATGTTTATTTTCCGGTAATCATGATAAATGTGATGTGTTATTTCTAAGGTCTAAGATTCATAACCCGCTTAAGAAAGTTTGGAGAGCAAAAGCAGTTAAGCAATCACGAAACCTACAGGAATGTGTTTACAAATGTAGGATTTCGGTGAAAGCCCTGGTCGAATATTTACGAATGGCAAACCTTACCCCTCGCCTAGATCCACTATGCCTAGAATAGTGCTGTTAAGGTTTGGAAGCCAACCGGTAGAATAATCCCATTAAGCACAAAATCTCATTTGACTAAGTCCGATGCTTCTACTAGTTCGACTCCTAGGAATAATGCCATTGCATCTAGGGTTTCACTGATTCAAAGATTGTTTGTGCTAACCAAAAGGAACCCATCAAGACGTGGGGATCCAATGTTTCCAATTCTCTGTCTTCGTCATTGTCCAAAGCGGTCGTACAAATCGTCCCTTGGTATTTGGATTCGGGCGGCTCTAAACATATATTGGGCTCTTTACAATGACGTCTGTTCAAATCGATTCAGCCTCGTACTTCATCATTATGGCGTCTGCAGATAACACTTGAGGCCCGTTCCTCAAAGAAAAGAAAAGTGTATGCTTGAAGGCGCTTTATCTTCAAAAGAAAGAAATCTTCATGTGTATGACCATTCTCATCGACATTCTTCATCAACAAGCTTCATGTTTTTCCACGCTCTTTCAACCTTCAAGTGGATCTCGTTCATTGGTGTATATTCTTATTCACTTGTTCAAGTCAAAATGGCAACGGATGCAATTTTGAGGGGAGAAGAGTGCATATACTACATGTTGATGGATGTTTGTATTATGGTCATATGACTCTCCTTCAACGCCTAATGCTTCACTTACTAAGGATATCTGGGATTCATTGTTTGGGATGTTTGAATATTTGGATGTCAAGATATGTTTGATGAGTACTTTCAACCTCCGACGAATGTTGATCATCCGACACAAGCTCATGCTCCAGTTTCTATTGACTCAACTGGTTCACCATCTAAGAAGTACTTTTGGAATTCTCAAGAAACCTTATCTCCGCTTATTTCACAAGGCGTTTATAATGACTATCATGATATTGTAAGTTGCACTATTGAATAATGATCCGCTCTTTGGTATTCCCTGTGCCAAATCTTCACGGATTGTTGTTCATGGATAATGATCCGCTCTTTGGTATTCCTTTGCCAAATCTTTACGGATTATTGTTCCTCTCATTGTGCACGCTATAAATCAACCACATGAACATTAAGGAAAATGACTACCTCATTCGTCAAGACATTTGTGGTGAATCTTCCAAATCGGTCTCTACATGTATACCTTTAGGAAGAATGCATTAATGTTGAGAAATCATTTGTTCCGGTTCATTCAATGGATCGACGTACATCCGGTTATACGTTTATTCACGTGTTGGGCATTTGACACAAGTCGATTACTTGAGTTAATCAATTATCACTTATTAGAGATTGAAGTTAAATCTCAAAGGCGTGTTCTTATTTGATAACTTGCTCGGGTCTAAGAATTTTAAGTTGAAGACTTGGTTTATCTAGTTACCGGTTGTCGGGATGGATGGTTGAAGATCCGTTAACTATCACTTTAAGGAGTTACGTAGTTTTACTCGATGACACACGAATATGACGTTGTGGATAATCGCAAGAGGTGTTAAAGTCTCATACTTTGGTTGAGTATTGAGTACTTAGAGATTTGCTTGAAGCATAAATTCTCGATAACCTTCGTTCTTCCAACATTAGTGCAAGCTTAAGATGCAAATGCAGGAATTCTTCTTGATTTCAAGTTTGGTATATCGGGTTTTATTCTTAAGTGGTCACTTCAAATTGTCTACATATGGGTTGATAAAGCTAGTCGAGAGAGTTTCTATCGCAATGGTCCTATGGCTCTGGACAATCCAGTTCGGACCCTCACTTCAAAAGCAGTCCCATTGGTTCATCCTTGTACCAAATCCTCTCCAATGACTCCATATGTACCTCCATTAGAAGATGAATGTTTGATGAACACTATGAAACAAATCTCGATGAAATGTCAAATCCATCAGAGGTGCTCCTATCCACGTGAATGAAGTCAACCCTTGGTCTCAATCTCATTAAGTCAAGAAGCGCTGCCGATCACTTAGTCTCATCAACAAATCATCAATCTTAATTTGTACATCATGGAAGCGTATCCGCATCAATGATGAAGTTAATCCCTTTGCTACTCCGAAGATGCTCCATTTGAAAACATATTTGCTCTCGAATCTTCATCGAACCATCTTCTTGAGGAGACATCGACTCGCTACTTGGTCCCTCAACAACTACCACATGAACACCTCGGAAAATGGACTCACGATCATCCATTAGACAACATCATTGAAATCCTCTCGTCCGGTATCCACACGGAAACAACTTGCAACCGATGCCTTATGGTGCTTCTTCAACTCTGTACTCTCTAAGATCGAACCAAAAGATGTTAAAACCGCCATGAATGAAGATAGCGGTTCAATGCCATGCAAGAAGAAATTCATGAGTTTGATCGACTTGATGTATGGGAGTTAGTACCGCTCCAGTTGTGCTATGATCATTGCTCTAAAATGGATCTTCAAAGCGAAACTTGATGAGCATGGTGATGTGTTGAAGAACAAGGCTCGATTAGTTGCTAAAGGATACCGTCAAGAGGAGGGTATTAACTTTGAAGAATCTTTTGCTCTGTTGCTCGAATCGAGGCAATCGAATCTTTTTGGCTAATGTTGCTAGTAAGAACATGGTAGTCATCGATGGATGTAAAGCGGCATTTCGAGCGGAGATCTTAAAGAAGTCGTCTCACGTTAGCCAGCAGGAAGGATTTGTGAATCAAGAGCATCCTACTCACGTTTATCGTTTGAAGAAGGCTCTTCTGACGTTTAAAGAAAGCTCCAAGGGCATGGTATGATCGCTATCAAAGTTTCTTCTATCTACCGGATTTAGCAAAGGCGATTGATCCAACATTGTTCACCGGAAGTCGGGCAAACATTTAATTCATGTTCAAATTTATGTTGATGATATCATCTTTGCCTCGACCGACCCCAATGAGTGTGACCATTTTTCAAACGAAATGGGTTCAAAATTTCAAATGTCAATGATGGGACAAATGTCATTTTCTTGGGATTACAAATTTCACAAAGTCCGGAGGCATCTTCATAAATCAATCTAAATATGCAAATGAGATTTTAAAGAAATTTGGATTTGATTCAAGTGACCTGTTGACACTCTCATGATTGAATGAACTAAACTAGATGAGGACCACTCGGGGATCATGGTAGACCAAACGAAATATCGTAGTATGATTGGATCCACGATGTACCTCATGACTAGTAGACCATACATCCTGCTCATTGTGTGCATGTGTGCTAGATACCGGGCTAAGCCTACTAAAAGCACCTTGAAGCGGTTAAGCGGGTCTTCGGTATCTCCAAGGAACCATCAACATGGGACTTTGGTACCGAAGGACACCGGTATGTCACTAACGACCTATGCGAGATCTTGATCATGCGGTGTCAAGATACTCGTCAAGTACATCCGGAGGTGCTCGGTTTTGGGTGATAAGCTTGTGAGTGGTCTTCAAAAAGCAAATGAGTACTTCTATTTTCTCTAGAGGCTGAATACATAGCCATGTCATCTTGTTGTGCTCAAATCCTATGGATGAGATCCCAATTATCGACTATGGCTTTGTATTCAACAAAATCCTACTGTCATTGTGATAATAAAAGTGCTATTGCTCTTTCATGCAATAACGTTCAACACTCAAGAGCTAAGCATATCGACATTCGACATCATTTCATCGGGAACAAGTGGAAAAAGGTGAGGTGGAACTCTATTTTGTGAGGTCACGAATACCGGTTAGCGACATCTTCACCAAAGCTCTTCCTAGAGAACGTTTGAGTTTATTCTTCCACGACTTGGCCTTAAAAGCCTTCAACTGAAACACTCAAACGTCTTCAAGAGGAAGAAGAGGAGTAAAGGTTTCCTTCATCTATCATTGTAAATATCTTTTCGAAAAGCAAAATACAAAATTACAAAACCTTCAAAAAGCAAATAGAAAAATATAAAACTTTCAAAATCCATAAAATTGAAAAATCTTGAAAAATTCCAAAAATATTGTCTTTTGTCATGTTTTCCTCGATTCGATAATATCTACGGTTTTGTGATGTCATTCAAAGAATGACACGGGACTTTAGATGTTGTTCGAATGTTTAAAAAAAAAAAAAAATCAAAAATCAAAAATTATTTTGGGAGAAAGTAAAACTATGGCTAAGCTGTCATTTCGAGGCAATAACCGCTTTTCAAAGAAAGAACAGAGCCATACTTTATCATGTTTTCAAAATTCCATGCTCGATTCTATAAACATTTATCTCATTGAAAACTAAGCGCTTTGAAAAATAACTCGGTCTCTATTTTTGATAATCATCGGGACTTATTTGTCAAAATATCTATCTCTCAATCAACAACCTATGTCATTGATTGAGGGGAGAATGATTTCAATTAAATTAAAAAGTTATTTGGCATTAAATTGTTTTCAAAAGATGTACATGCATGTTTTATCAATGGAGTTTAAAGTCTTAAAATCCGATCCTTATCGCTTAAAACGCTTTCATAATCAAGTCACAATTCTCCTTAAAGCTTTCAAAATCAATTTAAATCTATAAGAGATCACAATTCTCAAATGATTTGATAATTGTGATCGGGGAGAATATGTGATTTAAATTGGATTTAAAGCGATAATTGGTAAATGGTTTTATAAGGATGTACATCTTTGTCCTTCCCACATGTGACAAACGATTTCAAATTTTCAATGCACATGTTGAGGGGAGCATCTATCTTAAACCTATGATTTTGAAACGTGATCATTTATCTCAATGTGCAGGTTCCTCTAGTATGTGCAAAACTCTTTTCAAACCTCGAGGCACATATTGAGGGGAGCAAATTATGGAAACCTCATCCTTCCCGAAATGCTTTATCTACTTGATTTGATCAAGGAAGTGATGGTGATATCTTTAGAAAATGGTAATCAAAGAAGTAATTTCTTCCTCTTGCCTCCGTGTGCAAAACAATTTCAAACATTTGATGCACATGTTGAGGGGAGCACTTATTCTAAAAATATCAAAAACAATTCGGTACAAAATGTTTTGATAATATATCACAAGTATCCGGATTGAGTTTCAAATGGTTTTCAATTGGTTCCAATGGCGGATGAACAATACCAAATAGACCGACCAACTTTACTTTATGTACGGTGATATAAGGATGATAAGGTTAGGTATTGGTTCCCATGATCCGCCGAATCGGAGGGATCTACCGAGGACAATCCACTAGTTAGTGTAGAAGTCCTTAGGTATGATGATAAAAGGAGAAAAGTGAGATATGGGAAGAGTGCGGATGAGATAGAGCAAGTCTTGGAACAAACCCAACAAGGTTCTTCTGTGAAGTCTCGGTAAGCTTGAAGGGTTGAAGAATTAAAAAGAATTGAATGAGAAAGGGTGAAAACAAATAGCCCTCCATATATTCAACCTTAGGCGGACACGGGTTCAATTCATATGCTCTCGATGGTAACATCGGTTTGAAGACAAGACGTCATGGACCCAAAGGACGATCGCACTTCAACCTTCCAAACCACTCAAGTTCCTCTTAAAAGGACTTGTTTCATTCTCACGGGAACCAACATTATCTATCAAATTTCTCTTAGAGATTGTTGATATTGAAGAAGGAGACCCTCTCCTAGTCTCCGCACAGAACCAAATATGCACAAAATTGAGTCTAGAGCCACGAGATCATCAATAAATCTCATTAGGACACTTTCAATGAAGACTCTCATCTCACACAATGTGAAAAGAGATTATATCTTGAGTCCCTCGCATTATCCTTGTGGTATTGCCGAACATCCGAGTGATGTGTTTACATATTTACAATGAAGATGGAAAACCTTCGGAGCCATCATGAAACAAGCTCTCGGTAGGTGGCATGTGAGATCTATCAAATAGATCAACCATGTGACAACCGAGCGAAACAATGGGAGATTCAATCTTTTGAATCAATCACAGTTCGAGTTATGGATTGACGGATACCTTTGAAAAACCGGTCTTTATGCTTAATAACTCTTTTCTTTAGCACATCGACCGTGTACTAATTTTTCAAACCAAAGGTGTTTTATGATTGATAATTGATTTTCAATAAAACCTTCGTTGTATTGCAAAACAATTTCTATTGAGCAATACGATTGTTTTTCAAATCTCTTTTCATCAATCGGTGGACTTAAATTATTTGGTTCACTCACTCCGTGTTGTCGTCTTTGAGGCGTTCGGTTTGAGAACGACTAGAGCAAGCTGCGAAACCTGTCAAGGAAATTCTTGAATTATACGATCGCAGGCGGTACTTGTCTTGATCAGCGGGAACCGTGGGCGTGTACCTCAATTCAACGAAAGTGATCAAAGACACTTTCGTGCGATTTATTGCTAACTATTGCATGCGGTACGTCCCACGTTTGCGGTGATCAAAATGAAGCGGTCAATCCATAGCCGCATGCTCACTTAACACATTCATCTCAAAAGAAATCATGATTAGTGCATCAATGACTCGATATTTTCACTCCATGCTTCGCTATGTCTGCGCCAATATCATGAATCAACAAAAGCTTCCGCTACTCGATGAGAAGATTTCATGATCCGAATGTGAGCATGTCGGTCCTAAAGTCACAACATCACATAATACCAACACCACAAAGGATGTCTCGAGATTTTTGATAGTGATGATCTCAAAAGATGGCTCAAAATTATTATCACGTGGATCGGTAAAGACCTCCACTTGGAGTAACCAAACATGCAATGTGAAGAATCAATGACTACGAGCTTAGGAGTAAAGGACTACATCAAGAATGCAAGATCAATTGTTAATGTAATATCTATTTGTATTCAATGTAATTTTGGTACATGATTGAGGTGACCTCCTTAGGGGAGATTGTTAGGAATTAGAATTCCGGTATTAAAGAGTCGGTCACCTCAAGTATATGTAATCGTTAAGCTCGTAGTCGTAGTTCTTTTAAGTTAAGTAGTATTTAGTTAAGTAACACCGTGGAGGACGGACGGGTCTTTACCCACTGTATGCCTGATCCACAGCCCGATGTGTGGCGATTTATGTAAGACTATAAATACTCTCTACCTCCCAAGGTAGAGAGTTGGAGCTCATAATAATATTTCTTCTTTCTCTCACTAAAGTTCCTAACCTCTAACTTTCTCTCTCTAGAACTCATCTTGTACGCCTACTTTGGTTATGGTTTGATGTGTATGTGAAATCCAATATCCTACACAACCAAGCATACAAATAAATTTACACGCATAAAACAACCTACAATTAGCCTACTTCATCCTTGCATGCGACAACTGAACACCTACTGCATCTCAGTTCAAATTCCAGTGCATCATACATACAACTAAGACTACAAACACATTTACATACATAAAACAACCTATGCTTAGCCTACTTTATCCTTTACACGCGACAACTAAACACCTGTTGCATCTCAATTCAATATCCAGTGCATCAGACATACAACCAAGCATACAAACAAGTTTACACACATAAAGCAACCTACGCTTAGCCTATTTCATCATTACATGCGACAACTGAGCACCTACTGCATATTACTTCAAATTCCAGTGCATCAGACATACAACCAAGCATACAAAGAATTTTACACAAATAAAACAACCTATGCTTAGCCTACTTCATCAATTCATCATACTAAAACATATAAACTCCTACTGCATCTCAGTTCAAATTCCAGTGCATCATACATACAGCTAAGACTACATACACATTTACATACATAAAACAACCTACGATTAGCCTACTTTATCCTTTACACGTGACAACTAAACACCTATTGCATCTCAATTCAATATCCAGTGCATCAGACATACAACCAAGCATACAAACAAGTTTACACACACAAAACAACCTACGCTTAGCCTATTTCATCATTACATGCGACAATTGAGCACCTACTGCATATTACTTCAAATTCCAGTGCATCAGACGTACAACCAAGCATACAAACAATTTTACACAAATAAAACAACCTATGCTTAGCCTACTTCATCAATTCATCATACTAAAACATATAAACTCCTACTGCATCTCAGTTCAAATTCCAATGCATCACATATACAACGAAGCATACAAACACAATAACATACAGAAAACTACCTAGGCTTAGCCTATTTCATCTTACACGCGACAACTAAATACCTACAACATCTCAGTTCAAATTCTAGTGCATCACATATACAACCAAGCATACAAACACATTTACACACATAAAACAACCTACGATGTCTATTTCATCCTTACACGCGAAAACTGAATATCTACTGCATCTCAGTTCAAATTCCGTTGAATCACATTTAAAAACCAGCATAAAAACACATTTACACACATAAAGTAACAAACGCTTAGCCTATTTCATCCTTACACGCGATAGCTGAACACTTACTGCATCTCAGTTCATTTTCTAGTGCATCGCACATACAACCAAGCATACAAACACATGAACACACATAAAACAACTTACACTTAGTCTTATTCATCCTTACACACGACAATTGAACACCTACTGCATCTCAGATCATATTGCAGTGCATCAGACATACAAGCAAGTTTACACACATAAAACAACCTACACTTAGCCTATTTCATCCATACACGCAACAACTAAACACCTACTGCATTTAAGCTCAAATTCTAGTGCATCAGACATACAAACAAGCATATAAATAATTTTACACACATAAAAAACCTACTCTTAGCCTATTTCATCTGTACACGCAAAAACTGAACACCTACTGCATCTCAGTTCAAATTTAGCGCATCACAGTTTCATTTCAAGTGTATCAGAATGTAAAGTTAGTGTACCACATTTATAAAGTTCCATTGAGATATTTAATCAAACACCTTGTATGCATCAATTATAAACATACATAAACACACACTCTTGAATAGATTTGATAGCCTACTGCATCATATTCCAAATACCGAACATAAATTGATGAAAAATACAAGATTTTAGTAAACCAAAACTAAAAAAATGATGCACTAAAAAATTTAAGCTTCATAAATCAACTTACAAAGGCATTTAAGATGGGGTAGATTCAATAGATTTATAATTTGTGAATTTACTGCGTGAATATAGTGTGTGTAAATGAGAGAGAAAAGTGTGTGAAATTTGGGTGAAAATGAATCAGATCTGGGGTTTTATCTTGAGGATGACGTTATTTAATTTGGTAGTTGGTTTTTTAATACGATACATGTAGTTTCTTTTTGCACAGATCTGCCCCTGATGTTTCTAAAATTATCAAAATTGCCACTCCGCGTTTTTATCCTTCAAATCTAATCCGACGGTTGAGATGGCTTCCTATCCTTTTCATTTTAACCATCTTTTCATTTATAACCCCATATATATATATATATATATATATATATATATATATATATATATATATATATATATATATATATATATATATATATATATATATATATATATATATATATATAGTGAAACTTTATTTTAGAACCCACTTTAAATGCGAGAACTTCTTTTTAGCCATTGGATTAGTTGATCAAGGGTCAAAATTGAATGTTTCATTTCCATAAATAATCGATCATGGTTATTGCTGTAATTAGCATAAGGGTAATCAAGGGATTTCACGCTTGATAGATGATGTAGCCATTGTTATAAGGCACCTCTTTTCTTAGCTTTTAAAAATTCAGTTTTATGTTTTTTTTTTTATGTAATGTTGTCTTTTAATTAATGAAAGTTTTTTTTTTCAGTTTCATGTTCTGTTTAATGTTTGTTTTAGCTTACTGAAAGGTAGTTAAAAGATTTTTAAACCAATCTAGCAAAATGGTAGCTTGAGCTTTTTGCATCAGGGGTGTTTGGTTATTGCTTGTAAACGGGTCAAAACCATTTCTTACCCACTTTGACACTGAAGTCAAACACATTTTGAGTATCCGAGATAAGTTGTTTGAGTTTGAAAAGAGTTTTACAAAGTTTCATAGGAATTAAGTGTTAACTGTTTTTAAAGAAAAAGAAAAAAAAATCAGTTTCCTCAAGTTTTTGCATAGTAGTTAAGTGGAATTTTGGTCAAGTTAAAAATTTATAAAAATAAAAATCATTAGCTCGATAGGTTATCTAACTTTGGTCAAGAGGAAAAATTCAAAAAATCTTTTGAGGGTGCGCCATTGGGTCAAATTGGGTGATCCACCAAAGCGATGTTCGCACGGTAGCATAAAATGGCTCACATCACTCATGTTCTCGACTTATTTTTAAACATTAACAGCTATTCTTATTTAAATCGGTTTTCTTAAAGTCACCTATGCTAACTTTGTTTTGCAGCTTGTACCTTTCATGGAAGCTCATTGTTCAGCTCAGAAATAAGTTGCAAACAGGCCTTCAGGAACCTGTTTGCAGCCTGCTGCATCACAGGCCACCCTTTTCCTTTTATCTCTAGCTTAACAGTAACTTGTGTAGCTTATTCAGGTCATTACAAGGTAGCTTAAATTAAGTGTAGTTAGTTCATTAGGTGTCCTTTAGTGCTTGTTAGAAAATCTTTTAGTGCTTATTTCTTCTTACTTTTCTAGATTAGGATTCCCCTTATTGTAACCTTTTAGCCAACTGATTTTCCATTTGTTTGCTTATTGGTAGTTTATTGATGTAAGAGTTATCTGTTGTCACCCCCTATTGCTTATCACATGCTTGCCTTAGCTTAATTTGTGCACCATCAGTGAGCATAGGTTTGTTTGTTTTAAAATCAGTGGGCATAGGTGTGTTTGTTTGTGTTACATCCAAAACGACACTATAAAAGTGTTTATCTGACTTATTTGTAAGGTTTCATAAAAGTTTTTCACAAAATTGCTTATCTCATTACCCTTTACAAGTTCTAAAGAAAATTTGAAAAAAAATATTTTGCAAAAGGAGGCGGGGTCGAACACGAGACCTCTCCCTTGGATAGGATGATAAGGGGTACCTGTATGCCAAATGCCCTTGGGACTTGTCTTGTGAAATTCTTGCACAATCTAATCCTTAAAGAGGTTTAGGCGGTTTAGTATTAAGCTAATCTTAGCTTATTTTGCAGCTTATTTCAATACAACCACTAGTTTTCTTATTTTCCTAGAACTAGCATAACTCAAAGTAGTTTCGTGAAATTTTGATTTTTCGAATTAGTTTATTATTTTAATCATTTAATTAGTGTTTAATGGTTTTAATTCGTAGTAATTATTTTAAAAGTCAAAAAATACCGGTCTTTTTCTAAAATTATTTTTTGTCAAATAGAGCGTAGGAAAATTGATTTCACACCGTAGCCCTTAAATTGCAAAATTTTACGTTTATGGCTCGGGTTGTTTCCGGTTTTTACGTTTTGCGTTTTTGCACCCTAGGACTTAGTGTAGCTTCGTTTTATCATTCCTTAGGCTTAGTGATAGTTTATTTTTAGTTTATTAGGGTTCCCTTGCCTTAATTACCTTCCCGTTCATTAATTTGTAGAATACGTAATCAAATCCAAAATCATTATAAACCAATTCAAGTTCAAATCACAAACTCAACAAATCCTTCCATTCACACCTCGTTGGGACACGACCCGGGGAAATCTCTTTCCCGGTTTCACTTTTATCACACCCGTGAGGTTTGGCACGTTGACCTTTTTCCTAAAAGGTTAATTTGTCGAATTTTACGGTTATTTTGATATACGTTGATATTGTGTTTTTCACCACTCACTTCACAACGAATCAACGCTCATATATTTTTTCTAAAACCGTCAATATGAATATGGTTTTCAAATTGCTTTAACCTAAAAACACCTCTATCATCCTCCACAAAAATCTGCCGCCCCTAAAAATCCACCGCCCTTTTTCAAGTTTGATTCTTCAAAAACGTAAGTTGCTATCATATTTTCGATCATATCAAAACCTTTGTTAAATTTTAACAACCTTTTAACCGTTGAGTCGATCCAATTTATGTTATAGGGTTTCGATGATATAGAACTTAGGGTTTTTGATTCAGTGTGTTATCGGTTATGATTATATAAGGGCGTTTTGAATCGATCAATTTATGTTCTGAGGTTTCGATGATATAGAACTTCGACTTTTGATTCGATGTGTTATTGGTTACGTTATTGGTTTCGATGATATAGAACTTAGGGTTCTGATTTCAGGTAACCTTTAGAACCATTATCATATTTTCATATTTCATATTGCAATACTATTATTTTCCTCCTTTAAAATGATTTTTTTGCCAGATTTTTTCAATTGGAATCGAGTCGAGATTCATTATTGCGATGGCAACATCTTTTACTGGGGACTCCGAAGATAAGGTACAATACTATTTCATAAAGTATGGTTTTATTTGGAACAAGAATGCATATATGAATATTGATACAATAATATAATGTTAGGCTCAAAACCTGCAGTTTAAAGGAAAAAAAATGTGGTTGGCTGCTATTGACTAGTTGATGGGGAAAAAGAATGTGCTATGATAATAGGTATTCTTTAACCACTTGCATTATTTCAAGCATAATTTACCCATTTTACATATCAAATATCTGATGCTACGTATATTGGTCAACAAAATTTGTAACATACATATCCCCAACTAATAATATATAAAAAAACAATCATGTTTGTATTTCGTGACACACTAACTTTAATTATTTATTGCTTTTACGCAATAAATTTATTATATTACTAATATTTGTTGATACCTAAAGCGTTATTCCAAGCGTCGTTATAGTTCTTAGTGATCGTTGGGTTTAATTAGCATATGGTTTGATATATTTCGAATATCCGTTAATGTGGTTTATATACTATTTGTTAAACAAGCGACTACATCCTATCATCTATTGTTTAGATAGTATATGGTTTTGTTTGGCGCATTAGGATTCTGAAATTAATGTTGCTAGTTTACATTTACGATCAGGGTTTTGCTTATGTTGTTTGGTTGGTAATATGAATTGGTAAACTATATTGAGGTTTGTTTGTTAGAACTTTTGGTGCATACATTTTTTATGGATGATATAAATGAATAAAAGTGATTGCTTTGGCTTTACTTTCCTTACATTTTTAATTAATTTAAATCTACTTTAGTTTTCTCAATGATGCCCTTCCTGAGATTTGTTTTCACTTTTTGATTTATAATTAGTTTATAAGCTAACATGTTCTCTTATGTGGCTGGTGTGTTGTCTATGAACAATGGTGCTTGTGGTTTAATTATTTTTGGGTATGTTTGTACCAGATTAATGAAGGTGGTGATAGCATTGAAGACCTAGAAGTAGATGCACACATAAGGCATTTGAAGAAATGCTATTTTTGAAGGCGTGCATGTATGTTCTTTGAAGGTGTTCGCATATGTTTTAACGAATTTGATAAGAATCTTGAAGTACACATATGTTCTTTCAAAGCGTGCATGTATGTTATTGAAAGGCGTGCACACATGTTCGAAAGAATCTGACGAGAAACTTCAAATACACATGTTATGTGCACATATGTTCTTGGAAGGCTATATCGAATTTGTATTTTAATTGTATTTCAATTGATATCGATATTGTATTTTAATATATTTCTGTGTTCTAGAAATTTGTATTTTAATTATATTTCAATCGATGTTGAATTTCGTATATAACATTTATGTTATTGGTTTGTTATAAATTTACATTATATAAGAAAACACATATGTACCTTACCATTTGAAAAACATGCATGTTAGAAAAAATTATTCAAAAAACTAAAATAAAAAAATTAATTCATAAAAACATGTATGCACCAAATCATTTTTAAAATGCATGTTGAAAAAAAGCAAAGAATAAAAAAAAAAAAAAAAAAAAAACCAAAAATTTAGGATTTAAAAGAGCAGGAGTTATAAAAAATAATATAAAAATGTATTTTACTATTATAACCTTTTAGATTAAATAAAAATATCTAGTATTTAAAAAATTTGATTGGTCTAAACGAGGTTCTCATGGTTCGCGCTTAAGAGGGTTAAAATAAAGTCCCCATATATATATATATATATATATATATATATATATATATATATATATATATATATATATATATATATATATATATATATATATATATATATATATATATATATATATATATATATATATATATATATATATATATATATATATATATATATATATATATATATATATATATATATATATATATATATATATATATATATATATATATATATATATATATATATATATATATATATATACGAGGAGGCATTTGGCATTAATGCCACCTCAATGCCACATAATCATTTGTTGTCCACCTAAGCAATATTTTTGTCCACTAAGCAATTATTTTTTAAATTTATTTAGCTATGAATTAATTTTCGAAATTTAATTATATGAGCAATTAAAATTCGGATTAATTAGTTAAAAAAGTGTCTTTTGCAAGATTCGAACATGAGTCATTTAATCCATATACAAATGCTTCAACCACTAGACCAAGGCAGTTTTTGTGATTTACAAATACAAAATAAGTAAGTAATGCTTAAATAATTGATATTGTTAAGCTATATTTAAGGAATAGATTATGCTTAAGAGAAAAGGTACGCCTCGTTTTTCTAACCCTAAGCAAGATAATTACATGTCTCCATTCTCTTTGGTCGAACCTTTCTCTTCTCTTTGAGGTATCTCTCTCACCCTACTGGTTATATAAGTTTTTTAGTGCATCAACCAAATCTATAGTCTATGATTTCTATGGTCTACGTCTGCATGTTTACATGATTATTTGAGAAGTATAACATTTGGTCATATTAGTTAGTTTCAATATTGTCACGTTGAGAACTAAATGTGGTATTTTCACATTACTGTGATTTCTTTATTATCTAATGTATCTGAATATTATCAAATCGATTTTGTATTTTCTCTATAGTAATGAAGTGGAGAACTAAGGCTGGTGTTATTCATCTGTACCACTGTAATAATATATAACGAGCTACAAGCATTAAAGATAAGTGGTCGGGCAGTTAATTACAAGGGTTAGCAAAGCGTGTGACGATCTTAGAAGCTTTCTAAGCGTATTTGTGGTGTAGTTTTGTTTAAGCTAATACAACATATTGGGATTGGTTTGGTGGTGCAAGCTGTATTTCTGATTCTTTATAATGTCATCACACATTACGCTAAGATTTATATAGGTCAAAATAGTCGGATTTAGAGGATAAGTAAATGGATTATTGAGAGAATGATATGGTAGGCCTCTAAAAATTAAGAGGTGTAAATTAAGGTGGAAACTTTATCAAATAAAAGGGGAAAATATGAAGATAATAGGTCTTGAAATTGCATGAATCGGAGTTATGTCGATGGGAATGTATGATTGTTAGCCAGAGAAGATAATGTCTGACCAGTTTACTTATGAATATATAACTAATGTTTATGATGTATTATTTTTGATTGGTTTTATAGGAAGAGATTTAGGTACCTTTTGCGAGAGTTACATTCAAAAAGTTGTTGAAGAACAGGTACTTTTCCTAGAAACATGTGCAGAACAGTTGCAAGATTTCGTTAATAACTAATTGACACTTTCTGGTTTCTGGATTGTAGGTTTGCAACCATGCGAGCATGGCACATGATAAATCTCCTAGGATCAATGCTCCACAAACAGAAATGGACATATCCATGGCACATGACAAGTCCCCTAGATTTGATGTTTCACAAATAGATATGGACATATCTTCGTTTGTAGATGATGACAACATTGCTAAAAAGGCTGAGGCATGTTCAAAGGAACTTGAAGATGTAAGCATGCATTTTTTAAGGCTAATCATCTTTAAAATTCATATTTTGAAACACATGTCATAAGCGTAGAAGTTAATGAGATACATAAAAGAGTGTTATGTGGAAGCGGAATCATCATTATTAATTTAACATGTTGAAATTCTAGGATGACCTTGAATATCTTGGAAGGATTGTTTTCAACTATGATGGAAGGCTCTACCCTGATACTGTTGTCAGAACTAATTCCCACGCCACTATGATTGGCGGTTCAGGTGTTCTGTGTTAGGGAGTTGGAGGAATTGAAGCTAAAATGGCAATGCTTAGGCATGTAAGAATAGATATGCTTATAATTTATATTCTATAAATGATGATGTCAAGATTATGGCATTAATGCTTACATGATCAATGTTGTGTTTTTCAGGATATGCATAGTAGCTTACATGTTGCAGCTGAGAGCTATGGTAAGAAAGAATGGGGTAGCATAGGTCCCACGGATGTCGGTGAGTACAACAACTGGCCCGAACACTAACTTATTTAAGAAAGAATGTGGTGGTTCGAACAACGAGTATAGCGATTTCTTCCTATCACAGTATTCACAAATGCTATTGGATCATGAAAGATTATTCTCATCATCCACTTCTATTTTTTTAAAATTGAGGTATCAAGATCTCAGTCAAGAGTGTGGGTATTCACTGGCACTATGGGACACAGTCTCACGCACCTGAACTGTAGTTTTCTTTGATCAGTTGCATTCGTAGCTAAACCATATGACTTTATGGGAAAGTTGCTGAATGAGTCAACAATATAGCGTGTAGATTAGACAGAATAATAAGCACCCATGTTCAAAATTATCATGTGAAACTCGAGAAGTAACAAATCGGGTCATTGATTGAACTAAAAGCACTACTGCTAAAGGATAACTTTGAGGTCAGACATCCATTTTCATACACCCTCTCAGGAATTTATTCCTGTTGTTTTCCGGCTTTTGCAGCTAGAATGGAAAAGCACATAAGACACTTAAGAGGTACACGAGGTTGATACATAACTTTCATTTTTTAGGACTACAAACCTCACATGTATTGTTCAGTGGAATGATAATGTTTGTTGGTTCATCAACGAATCATTCCCAAGCATATTGGATGAACAAAGACCATATGCTGAGAATCATACATGTGTATATGTAACACTTTTAACATATTATATGTACATAAAATACAACTTACGATTTATTAATGTATGTCATATTATTTTATTTTTTGCCAGACGTGATTGGTACAGTATTGGGAATTGTGGATGCTGTTCCTATTAATTATGGAAAAAGGTGTAAAGTTAGACTGACCGTGGTCATTGGAGATGCTAATTAAGTGTCGACCATAGCTGCATATAAAAACTTTGGAATTCGGGGAAGTATTATGCTGCAAGTGTGATAGCTTGGAGTATAGCGACTGGGACTGATTATGATGGGGGTCTGATATGCTTATGGAGGTTGTTGATGGTTATAGATGAAGTGGGTGGATGTCAAGTCAGCTATTGGACCTCAACGTTATATTGGTTGAACAATCCATATAGGTACACTTCAAATTATGGTATCTTCAGTTAGATTTTAATGAATATTATGTGTCTCATCAAATACTTTAAGGTTGTACTTTTATTTTATTTTAGCTTTTTTTTCTCCTTTAAGTTAGATGATCTGTAATATACTGTTATATTCTGTTTGTTATGCTTAATGTTCTATAATACAGCTTAAAGCAGCTTGAAGAGTGTTTGGAATTGCTTACCTAAACTGCTTAATTCAGAGGTGTTTGGAATTGTTATAAGACTACTTAAGTTTAAAAGGGTGTTTGGGACTGTCTTGTTAGGTCACTAGTTTTACAACACAAGCATCAATGAAAGAAATAGATAAGAGATAGAGGTCGGTTGAACACGTTAAACACACACACACACACGTAAAGAGTAAACCGGTTATGCGTAGAGTGAAAGAGAGTAAATAAATGAACAACCAACCTTCAAATGAAGGTTTACAAGAGTATTTATAGGAGGGAAGCTAGGGCAACACTCCTAGTTCCCATCCTTTTCCTTATTGGGCTAGGCCTAGGCTTATGGGCCTTCTATATTAGCCTAAGGCTAATAACAAACATAAAGGCCATAATTAAGCTAACTATTACATATGAATCACTATCACTTGATTTAGGTTTAGGAGTGATTCCAACAATCTCCCCCTCAAGTGCTAGTGATGAGTGAAATGAGTGATAACGTTGTAGGTGCTGATGTAATAGTAGCTTTGACATCTTCTGACATTCTTCTTTTTTGTGAGAAGAGATGCCTTGATTCGAACAATCTCCCCAGTGTAGAGAAATCATTTTCTTTAAACAGTTTTGCTTTGACGTCATCATTATCTTTGTTCTTTGATCATTGTTCTTTGTGATGGAAGTGATAGTATGTTGTTGTTGTCTACATCAAGTCTGCTTCGCTGCTACAGTGTCTCCACGTCTTTCTCCAATATGCTCATACACTCCTTAACGTTGGATTGTAGTTGATGAAGTTCTTTAAGTATTTTTACTTTGTAGATTCTTTGTTGATGAAGAATCATTCTGACTTTGTGTTGCCTTTGATAATGAGAGAACTTCCTTAAGTAATGTTGTTGGTATGAACATGTGGAGAATTTGCACGATCAGTCCGCTCCAGAGCTTCCATAAGAGGTAAACATAAGAAATGTTAGTAATAAGCGGATTCCGGCACTTACAAGTTTGAACTTAGAGAGTGTTAACAGCATAGTGTGAAAACACAACTCTAATTCTCACAAAGGCCGTTCTCGAACCGAGTCCCACAAGTGAGATAACACTATGTACGAAGTACACCTACGATTCGGATGAGTCACCGAGGTACATCAAGCATCACCTCACGATTGTAGACCGTTTGAGACCACTAAGCGTAATCCACGGGAGTTACCGAAGCAACTTCTTTGTCGTGGTCTGTTTGATCTTGACCCGGCGGAGTTTCCATTCAATCACTAAGGATCACGGTTGTGAACCTCTCATAAATGTTCTCGACAGTTGCTAAGATCGTGTAGGACTCGATAATGTACCACCGCGTTCTTATTGTTGAGCGACAAGTGATGAAATGTCAAGTGTACCTAAGAGATCTTTTGATGAATCTCGTGGCTCTAGACTCAATAGTGCGTTTTGGTTTTCCGGCGGAGACTAGGGAGAGGGTCTCCTTCTTCAATACGAGATCTCTAGAGAAAGCCAATAGTTTACGTAGGGTTCCTGTGAGAATGAAACAAGCTTACATTGAGAGAAACTTGAGTGGCTAAGAAGGTTTAGTGCATGCGTCCTTTGGGTCCATGACGACTTTTAATCTTCAATACCGGCGTCATTTAATGACAACCAGTAGCATATGAATTGAACCCGGTGTCTCCCCTAAGTTGAATAATTTGGAGGGCTATTTCTTTTCACCCTTTTCTTTGCATTTCTTTTTAATTCTTCAACTCCTTCTTTCTCCAATTCTTATTTTCTCCTTTTTATAATCGTACCTAAGGACTTCTAAATACTAACTATTTGTGGTGTCCTTGGGTAGATCCCTCCGGCTCTGGCGGATCATAGGACGGTTATTCCTAACCTTAATCACCTTATAACTCCATTCCCATAAAACCATTTTCATGAAAAATCTCTCAAAGTGTTTGTGAATGAAAACCATTTTGTACCACTATGAGAGTTTTAAGATTTTGCATAAATACTCCCCCCCCCACATGTGCTTAAGAGTTTTGACAGAAATTTGCACAGTGAGGAAAGAGCGCGCACTTTTTGAATTGATCGACTCAAGATAGACGATTCCTTGCGAGACACGATTACGTTGAATAGTTAAAGAGATACATTGTCAGCTTTTAGGTGACAACTAGATCTAATAACCACCTTGAAGATGTGGACAACCCCGAAAGGTTGTCAAACCCGTCAAAGTTCATGTCTATCAAGAGCTTATCGAATGGGTACTATTTACTTGGACAAGTCTTGGAAGACAAGTCTTTTCAATGTATGACTGTTCAGTTCCCGTCAATTCATGGGTTGAAGTCTTTTTCACACGAGAATTCATATAGCAAAACATAACATATTTCTTATCACGTAAATGTTGTTTTTGAAGAAATGTTGAGTTTTGCGGGAAGATGACCACTGAGAACAATTTTGTGAACAAAGATTTTAGTCAAATACTCCCCCTCAACAAGTGATATAAACGGTTGAGGATTTGAAAATCATAAGGGGAAGTACTTGCTCTTTTGAGCAAAACCTTGAAAAATGAAAGGTTTGATAGGTTTTACTCAAAAGTAAGAAGCTTTCGCTCCTTTTATAGGATTGTGGCACTGAAGCGTACCACAGGGTCCTTTCTTGACAAGTACGGGTTGTACAATGATATGTGTGCACAAGCCATAGACAGAATATAATCACACATCCAAAATATTATGAAAAAGAAGCAGTTCAAGGGGTACCAGGAAGTCCATCGATCTTTCCAGGAATGCGAACAGGGCGTTGATAGCCGGCGAGAGCAATACTGGGATGACCACCTACAAAGCTTTCCAGAGTTCTGAACTGATCCCTTCTATACAACCTTTCATCAATCATGGTGATGATCCTTTTCACATCCCGTCTGTCCTGAGAATTCCATCGTTTTGGCGACCCAATGCCTTCATATATCGCCTTCAACATATATGCTAACCCATCCCTAACCATCTTCAATGTGTGATCCCCAAACTTGTGAAGATCTCTACACGCCATCAAGCAGTTTCTTTGTAGTTCACTACGATAAATTACTCCGAATGGTCTGCTGACGAGGGTGTATTGTGAAAGTTGGTTGATGTCGGGAAGATCTAGCTAAGGTGGAGTGAAGTTGACACGGGTCTGATATGATTCAACTACAAGCTGGAGATCTTCTACACGTTCTTTGATGACTATGCGTCTGATGAAGATAAGCAAGGACTTGATGTATTCACATTGTACTTCAGTTGAGAATTGTCTCATGCGACCCTGTACTTTGGCAAGGTACATGTCTTCAATGTCGTTGATAGAAAAATTCTCAAAGTCCGCTTCAGAGAATGCATAATCCCTTTCGTCTTATCTTTTAACCACAATATTCTTGAGGAAAGTGTAGTCCCATCTAGACGAAAGATCAACATGTTTGATAGCAAGGATACTCTTAGTACTGAACACTTCATGTTGAGACTTCTAAACCTGGCAGCTTCTGTAGTAGATTCTTCGGCGTTCCGGCCAATGGTGAATCCCATACATTGCATCACGGTCATACTCTGCCACGTTGTTGGAAAGCATGTGGTTAGCTCTTTCCTCGATGGCTATGCAGTTTGAGTATTCGGCTGCCGGGAATGGAAGTGTCAGAGATGTAGCGTATTTCCTTGAACCATCGCCACCGTGTAGAAGAAATTCCAAGTCTTTGTTGAAGAAATATCTGAATGGAATCCGAGGCTGATCTGGTTGGCCAATTGTTGGTAAAGGTTTTGACCAGTCGGTGTAGTATGGAGGGTTGTCCCGTTTGGTGAAATCGAGGTTTGCTTCTGGGTTGAGCCAATCAATGTTGTTAGACATGGCTCGTGCGATATTCTCAAGATGATACTCAACTTCAAGAGCACTTTCCGAGCTGTCTTTTAGCAGTTGAAATGCTTCATTCTTGATTCGCTTCAACTCGGATTTCGTCATCTTTTTCACACGAAATTTTTCTTGCAGTAACTTTGCATGCTCCAATGTACTACACTTTGTAACATCTTGACCTTCAGTAGGGTAGGGAGTGGAATCAACTAGCTTAGAAAACCAGTCAAATTCAGTGTCATCCTCGTCCAGCCATGATAAGACGTCAACCATAGACGCCTTCTTCTTCTTTTTCTTTGGCCTAGAGGATTCTGGTTTCTTAGCTGTTTCAGGAGAGATGGGCTATTGTTGGGGCTCAATGACTTCCTCATCGTCACCACCCGTATACTTAAAGTAATCACTGGTTTGCTGAGTGTGGGGTGGTAACTCAGAATCCTGAGGTTTGTCTGTAGAAGAGCGAGGAGGAGATCGTGGTTGAGATGGAGTCCTTAGGGGTGGAGGTTGCATTGAAGATGATTCACCAGACTTCTTCAGGCGTTTGGGCTCGTTGTCCTTATCCTTATCCTTGTCATCATCGTCTCTTGGACGTTTCGGCCTTTCAGCTTCTACTCTGCATGCTGTCTTGAGTTGGTATTCCAGCAATGCTTCAAACAATTTACCTTCGTGAGAGGTAAATGTTGCAGATCGTTTGGACATTTGAGCTACCAGCCGGTCAACTAATTCAGCATCTGAGAAGATTATGGGATCAACTGGATTGATGTTAACGTGCATTGGTGTTGATTTCATAGTCTGCTTGGCCAGATGTAAGAGAGTCGGATATAGTTGTTTGGTAAACATCTCCTTTGTAACTCCAGGAACGGTGTCTAGAAGGAACTTGTGAGTGTAACCTCTGATCATCTCATCCATTTTCCCTTGAAGATCATCTTTCATGAGCTTCTGGACATACTCCCTTTCAACTTGCATCTTGACGTTCTCATCATGAAGGTATTGTATCTGTTCAGCGAGAAAATCTAACTTCTTCTTTGTAATATCTTTCTCTCTGACCTGCTTGACAGCTTTAACGATTCTGTTCTTTGCTTGAGATATCCAAGATGCAGTTGGCTACTTTACTGATTTGGATGATGATTTGGTTGATCTTTTTGATGGTGGTGGTGAAGAATGAGAGGAAGAATCTGATGACGAAGAGACATAAGGAGACTCGGGGTCCTTAGGAGGGTCCGAGGTTTTCTCCTTGGGACGTGTTGGACTGTCTAGAAGAAATTTATCATAATCCTCATCATCATCTTTTCTAGACTTAGTCGTTTCATCAGTCTTTGTTTCATCACCAGAAGTCTTTTCAGTCGTTTCCTTTTCTGGTTCTTCAAAGTCATACTCAATAGTTTCCTCCACACGTGTTTGTTGTTCCAAAGTGGTGGCACCAGATCCCTTATCGGGTTGATTAACCGCATCAGAACTTGGTGTAGGTTGAACTCCACCACTTGACCCTCCGGGGCCACACATTTGATCTTTAGCAAATTCTTTTGCAACGTGTTGGAGTCTAAGGAATTTGAACTTTTTCCTGTATGTTGCATCTAGATTCTCTTCTTTTAATTCTTCTTCTTCTTGTTGCTCAAAGACTGGAGTCTTCCCTTTTCCGTGTTCAGCTGGTGGACTGGGAGGTTTAGGTACCGTTGTAGTGTCATCTTTAGCAGTTTCAAAGTAGAAAATCTCTTCATCTGATTCAGTACCCTCCGAGTCCTCGTCCGTTAGCTTTCTTTGCGGTTCAGACTTAGGAATGGGAATAGGAATAGCTTCCTTGGAAGGAACTCTCCTTTTGGTTGAAGGTTTCCTCTTGGGGAACTTCCTTTGACTCTCAGTGCTTGCAGCACTGCCTGCACTTCCTCTTCTGGTTTTCCTGGAAGGTGTACCAGAAGATTTTTCATCGAGAAACCCAACTTTGTTCTCTCTTACAGCAACCAAATACCTCTTATAAGAGTAGAGCTGTTTGACTTCATCTAAGAGAAGGTGATCTGGCAACACAGCCCCTTGTTTCTTGGTTGTTGACTCCTTAAATCTGACGGTTAGAGTGGGTTCAGTCAACATGTCATGATTATCAGGGTCATTGATTCTCTTGGGGATATCTGGGTTATACCCAAGTGCTCTCTGGATCGTGATTTTGTATATCCGATATAGGGAATCTTTGAGCCAAGCTTTTGAGGAATGTCATCATGTCATCCCAAATCGAGCTTCAACTTGATGTGTTTCATGTTGATTAGAGCCTAAAAGATTTGCGTTCCACGAGCTTGGGATGCTCATAGTCATTGTCACGACGTAAAGCGATTTTGTGATGATGATATAAAGGGTTCTCAAGGTGAGGGATGTTCTTTAGATCCACGTGAGAATGCTTAGTAATAACCCACAAGCTTCGTCATACCCAATATCAATCAAAATTGTAGAAACAGTCTCTTGATGGGTGCATCATAGAATTCGGTTAGTGCGATGTCGGGAATGAGGAGAACGGCTCGCAAATCGCGCAGGAGTGATTGTGATTTGCTTGTGATTGAGCGTCAACATACAAACATATCGACCTTTGACCATTTGCATTGTATTCGAATTGTTGAATGTAGATCTCGATCTTGTGCGAGCGAATTGGTGAGCATGTTCTGATAGGGATGATTCTTCAGAATATCCACTGCAATGAGACAAGAAAATTCCGAGCAGGTGAGAGTTTCAAAGTCAACACGAAGATTGTTCTTTCCAAGCTTCATCGGATAGCCATGAGGGAAGATATCAGCAATGGTAAGAACATTTGGTGCATCCACATTCATTTGAGCTTCCATGTCGTGATCTGAAACACATTTAGCCAAAAGAACCAACATATCGAAAGACATAATGTTAGTCAACAAATGGTTTTATTGTCTAATTATTGAATGTGCAATGTCAATGATTGTTACGAGTCCAAAGTCACTAGTTTGTTCAATAGTCCAATGACGTCGTGATAAGTTTTGTGAGTTAGTTAACTTTATGTTTTAAAGTTTATGTTATCACATATTTTTCACAACACATTACACATTTTAAGCTTATTAGTGACATTATTGGTTTCGTGACGTTATGATTTATTTATTTACAAGTTTGCACGCGTAACAATTCATAATGAAGGTTTGATCAAGGCTTAGGCGTAGAAATGGTAGTTTATGCATAAGCGGAGAAGTATACGTAAGAACGCAAGCTTATGCGTGGGATCGACTTACGCGTAAGAAATATTACACGAGGAACAGGGGACCTTATGCGTAAAGCTTACGTGTGGCGTATATAAAACCTTACGCGTAAGGCTTACTCGTAAGAGTAGACCTTATGCGTAGAGGTCACTGTTTACGCATATCCTTCACAGGATACGCGTAGTCCCTTTGTAGAACCTTACGCGTAAACGCTACGCGTAAGAGTTCTCTTACGCATAACATGCTACGCGTAAGGTGATCCTTATGCGTAGATGGTTAACAACCTTGATTCTGATTTTTACGTGTTGCAAACCTGAAATAAAATCATCATAGCAACAATATTAACACACGCATTCATTCCGTAACAAATCTAGCCATGGAAATTGCACCAAACATTTTCTGGTAGTTCTTAGATGTCATGTGAGAGTATTAACCAAGTTTTACATCAAATGCGCAGTGAATCAAAAATACCGAAATGTGAAGAACATTAAACCCTAAAGTTCAATTCTTAATCAATTAGTGTTTCTGGGTAATTTCTGGGTTAAAATATGATCAATTCATGTTGAAAACAACTTCATACAACAATCTTTATCACCATACATGTTCACAGATGAAAACGCCCAAACCCACGCATAAACCCTAATTTCCAAAATCCATCAATTCGTGTATCTGGGTGCATTTTGAGGATAAACATGATATCATTGATGTTATAGAAACGTTTTGACACTATCTTTTTAACCATAAACACACAAACATGATCATGTGTTCTTACGCATATGCGTAGAACACATAATCAACCATATACGTAAATTTAACCGTTGGATTTGTTTGAAAATCAAAACCAATGTTTAAAATCTTGTTAAGAATACAATAACACTTACAAATTGATGATCAAAACACCGGATTTGAGGATTGATTTGTATGCGTAGGATTAGTTTGGTTTGTGTAATAAATGTGAAGTGATAATGTTAGGTGGAGGTGTTTTATTAAAATAACTTTAAGCTTTTGGCAGTTTTAGTCCCTCCACCTTTTCCATTTTCATCCAAAGCCTTTTAACTTCCTTTTTGGTTACCAAACGAAGAATATTTGGAAAAAACATTGACGACACTCCCCCTCGACTTAAGAAAATAATGAAAGGTTATAAATTTTAGTCCGAGGAGTGTCAGAAACGAGAAATGTGACCACCATTAATAAAGAAAACAACTGGGATATGATAACATGCAAGTACACGGATGTTTTGAAACAGTTAGGTATTTATTTTCTCCCCCTCAACACTTGATCGGAAAAATATTGAATTTTGAAAGATTTAAGTATTGACGGAAGAACTGTACTTGCCATGTTGAAAGAAAATTAGATAGAAGAATATTTTTGTAGTTTTATCAGGTTTTATATTTTTGTATTTTGTTTTTGAAAAAATATTTACAAAAGAGGTTTTGGTGTTTGACTGGTTTTTAAGAATGTTTTAAGAGTTCATCTAGTTCCTCTTGAGTCAAACACCGCATACCAATCCGGTGGACCAACTCATTAAACCTAGCAGGAGCTAAGGCTTTGGTGAGAAGATTTGCCAATTGGTATTCGTACCCATAAAGTATAATTCAACGGTACCACTGCTCCACGTGGTCCTTGATGAAGTGATATCGAAGATCGATGTGCTTTGATTTCAAATCTTGAAGCGAGTTGCACGAGATCGCAATGGCACTCCGATTGTCGCGAGACATCGGGATTCATCAAATCGTAACCATAGTCTTTGAGTTGTGTTCTCATCCAAATGACTTGAGCACAACACGCCGACATGGCTACATATTCGCTTCGGTTGATGGCGATGTATAGTCCTCGCTTCTTCGATTGCCAAGACACCGGTTTGTCACCAAGAAATTGTAGTGCTCACAGTACTTTTACGAGAGTCTAAGCGACCCGCGTGATCGTTCGAAAATGCTATTAGTTCAAAACCGAATCCTTCGGATACGGATCCCCAAATTAATGGTTCCTTGATGTATCGGAGGATTCTTTTAGCCTCGAGTGGTGGGTTTCAGTTGGTCTCGATCGATAACGGGAGCATAGAGATACGGCAAAGACAATATCGAGCCGCTTGGGTTGTTAGATACATGAGAGACCCAATAATACTACGGTATTTGGTAGGGTCAACCAATTTCCCATGCAAATCGTCCGACTTCTTGGTATGTGACATAGGTGTGGCATAAGTATCACAAGTATTCATTCCGAACTTGTTCAGAATTTCAAGGGCATATTTGGACTGACTCAAGAAAATACCACGGGGTGATTGATGAACTTGCAGTCCTAGAAAGAACGTAAGTTCACCCATCATTGACATTTCAAAATGTTTTTTCATTAGTTTTGCAAAAGCGATTGAGTACTTTTTATGTGTTGACCCAAAAATGATGTCATCCACGTAAATTTGAACAATTAAAATATGTTCCCCGTGATATTGTATGAAAAGAGTTGGGTCGACCGAACCTTTGGTAAATTTATTGGCGATGAGGAAAGATGATAGCTTATCATACCACGCCCGAGGAGCTTGTTTGAGACCATACAGAGCTTTGTTCAGTTTGTAGACATGGTTCGGGAACGCGGGATCAACGAATCCTTCGGTTGGTGACATAAACCGTTTCTTTCGGTTGTCCATTCGTAAAAGCGGTTTGACGTCCATTTGATAAACCGTTATATTCATATGAGCATGAACGCTAGAAATATCCGAAGCGACCTCAAGACGAGCAACCGGAGCAAATGATTCTTCAAAGTCAATACCTCTTCTTGTCGATAACCCTTAGCCACCGGATGTGACTTATTTCCGATAACATTCCCTTGACATCCAATTTGTTTTCCAAATCCATTTGAGACCAATGACGTAGACCCTGTTGGTCTTTCAACCAGCTCCCATACTTCAAGGCGTTTGAATTGGTTGAGTTCTTCTTGCATGGATTCAATCCGGTTGTCTTTTGTCATTCGTCCTTAATGTTTTTAGGTTCGATTTGGCGACGGTGAGTGCATAAATGCAATGTTCACCGTCTGTGTGAAGACGTTGTCTCATAACGACTGGTTGATTCGGGTTGCCAATAATATTTTCAAGAGGATGGTCTTTTGTCCAACGATGTGTAGAGGGTTGATGTTGATATACATTGTGCAGATTCTGAGGATTCAAATGGCTTGTAGATGATTTCGCTACATTAGGTGCAGCAGTCTCAGTAGCGAATGGGTTAAAGAACGCATTTGGATCAAAACCTGCAGGTGGGGGTACTTTATTCAGAACATCATTAGCTGGTTCTGTGTTGTTGGAAGTAGTTTATTCACTTGTTGTTGTAGAGTCAACTGGTGGTGCTTCTTCAATAGTAGTTGTTGTAGCAGGTGTATTAGGTATAAGAGTAGTATCAGGTTGAGCAGCGGAAACATCGGATACACCGGTAGCACGTTCATCAATATACACCGAACGAGGAGCAAATAGTGTTTCCATTTGTTGACGAGTAAGGCGAGGGCTTGATTCGGTGATGATGGGGTTTGGGGAAGTTTAAGCGGTTGTGACCGGGTTCCAAGTCGTTATGCTCGAAGCCATATCGTAAGTTCATCAAAATAAGCATGAATCGTTTCCATAACTTGCTTTGTTTGACGATTCCGGATCCGGTAACCTTTAGAATTCTCACAATATCCAATAAAGACTCAATGTCGACTTTAGCTTTGAGCTTTCAAAGTCATCACGATCATTATTCGGATAGCAAAGAGATCCAAAGACATGAAAGTGTTTGAGATTCGGTTTACGGTTGTGAGAAGCTCAAATGGTGTTTTGTTGTGGCGTTTGTAATCATTGAGCGGTTTTGAGTGTAGCATGCGGTTGAGACAACTTGGTCCACAAGTGTCTGAAGTTTAGCATTGATTAACATCGTTCGGCGCTTCCACTAACGTCGGTTTCGTCTTTCAATAACTCCGTTTTGTTCTGGTGTGCGGGCAATGGATGTTTGATGCTCAATTCCCACTTTCTCATAATATTCTCGAAGAGTTTGATTCACAAATTCAGTTCATTTGTCTGTTCGAATTTGTCTGACGGTGTTCCGTTAATTTTCGTGAGAAAGGTGATGATCATATGTGGAGCTTGATCTTTACTTCGAAGAAAGTAAACCCAAGTCCATCGTGAGTAGTCATCAACAATTACGAAGATGTAGCATTTGCCATTTATTGTTTGCACGCGCATCGGGCCACACAAATCCATGTGAAGAAGATGAAGCACATGCTGAGAGTTGTGTTCCACCTTTGAAGGAAAATGAGCACGAGTGCTTTTCCCTTGTTCACACGCTGAGCAAAGGTGATCTTTAGAATACCGGAATCTTGGGAGACCTTCAACAAGTTTGTGTTGAGCAAGGTTGGTGATGGTTTGAAAGTTTAGATGTGAGAGACGACGGTGCCATAGCCAAGATTTTGTTGATGTAGCCTTTGAGAGTAAATAGATGGGAGATGAAGCAACCATGTCTTGCATTGAGATTGTATATAGACTGGATGAGCGTTGACCAGACATAAGGTCGTTTCCTTGTAGATAACGAATGAAACAAGTTTTCTCCCTGAAGGCAACTTCCAAGTCTCCATCACAAAATTGACCAACAGAAAAGAGATTATGACCGAGGCCTTCCACATAATAAACCCTGCTAATTTCGATGTTTCCATTAATGTAGTCTCTGTAGCCCATGATAGCTGCGAAGTGATCATTCCCGAATCTGACAGTGCCAATGAACTTTGAAACAAAGTTTGATAACAGTTTAAGGTTTCCTGTCATGTGTCAGGAACATCCGCTATCAACAATCAAAGGATGATCTGACACACGCATTACATGCACGACACGGATGGAATAGAAGTAGATGTGGAACCCGGTGAGTTAGAGGGTTCCAAGCGATTATAGGTGAAATACACACATCAATGATTTTAGGTATCCATGTAAATCCTAGTGTATTATGTATCCATTTACGCCATCTCCAACTAGTCTTAGCTTTAGTCTTAGTGAATGCACTAGGTGGTACTACATTCCTTGGAGGTGATCTTTGGAACTACAGTACATCAATGCGTTTCTTAGAATCTAAAGAGGGCAGTTTACCAAGCACAGACTTAGAAGTAGTAGTGGGCCTAGAGGTATTCCGGGTCTTAGGATTCCTTAAACGTGACAAGATAGCCTTAGCAACACATTTATCATGACAATCAGAACGCATACTTTTACGACATATAACACAAGAAGCATCAGACTGAATATCAAAAGTACTTAAAGGTTCAGCTTTAGTTACAACACTTTTTTCATTACATTTTCCAGGTGCAATTTCTAAAGTAGGTGCAACTTGAGTGTAACGCCCCGACCCGCCAAGGGTAAAGGAATCACAAGTAATGGTGTCATATCAAAGCAAAACATTCATAACCAAAAGAAAGTCTTAACATAAATGCGGAAAATAATCCAAGTCAAATGACTTCAATACATAGGTCCCAGCGGAAGCATAAATAAACTTCAAACAGAATATCCGAATAAATAAGTCTAAATGGCATCATAAGAAATCAAAGCTAAAATCCCTAAGGTAAGTCCACTCAAGCACTCATCCCAAAGCAACCCGACTTCCAATGCTTAGATACCGCCATGAAGAAAAGAAAAGTGCTTGGTGAGCTTCAAAAGCCCAGTGAGCAGATATGAAAGGAAAAGCGAATACTAAGCGATAACGGATACGAAATAAAATGAATGAGCAATAGCAAAGTCTTTATCATTTTCAAAGCATAAGTCATAATTTCAAAAGATATTTATAGTCAACTACCACGAGCCCGTAACTTATATCGGATCACATTCATATTCACACAAGGCAACATTTTGTAGGGAGACCTACGAGTTATGAAGGGCGTGCGCACGCAAAGATCAATCATCGGATAACATATAACATATAACATATAATGATCTAGGATGCATCCATATGCCCTTCCTACATATTCACAAATATGCTTCACCATCCGAGGCGTGGCGAACATCACTCTACCGCCTAGAGTCATATCGAGGTGCATCACGGATACGGACATGGAACCCCATGACTAGTTAAATATTTGGCTCGGGTGTCAAACTATCTTAGGTCAAAGCAGAATGTCATAACCGACACAATCATATTTATCGAAAATCATTCATATTTCCAAAATCATAGTTTTCATATCAGATAGTTCAAAAATCAGATGTTTCATAATTCAGAAATCAAAGTTCAGATAAGCAATAGCTCAAACAAATCAGATTTTGGGATTCATAGCAAAGGCTTAGGAAAACCTAATACGAAAGAAAACATTAAGAGAAACCTTTACCGAAAAGGTCAGAATATCTGTACGATAACACAAGTGTCTTAAAGTAAGACAGAATATCCGTACCTTATTCCAATGCAAAGATCGAAAAGCAGAAAGACGAAAACAAAGGATTACTCCCTCTTCACAGAACCTATAGACATTAACGGTCGTCCACGTTATTAATGATTCCATAATCGTCAAAATGATCCTTTAAATATTTGGTATTCATACTTTAATGATCTTCATACTTTAGGGTTTTATTAATGAGTCTTAAGTATTTTATAATCAATGTTGTAGATTAGGGTTTGTTATATCATTTATTAAAGTCTAGGTTAAATGAGAAAATAGTTTTATAAATTATAACTCACACATGAAATAACACTTACTATATTTAGCTCAAACCCTAATATATTCTCATTTACGTTCTAGGGTTTCTTACTCTTTAATATCTCATTAATATGCATTTACTTTATATGTTACGTCTTAATGACTCTCCACTTAACCTAATACGTAATTAAGAACCTTCTTTACTTTTACTCTTTATCATACACGTTTATGATTTCATGTGACCATAAGTTATTAGGGTTTTGTATACTTCATACGCTTTACATATTTTAAAACTAGGGTTTATGTTTACGTACTCTTACTCATTAATTACATGTCTAAATCTCATGTACATATGTACTCGGTTCACCTAGGGTTTCGGCTAGCATGTTTTACACAAGACCTAGCTCATCTAAACATGTTTCGTATACAAGTTAATATGTTTTAAACCTCATTCGAAACTCATGCATGCCTCGTCCAACCTCGTGCATGTCTCGGCTCACATTAACTCAACATATACATGACCCGATTCAATATTACTTATCACTTTACACGTTCCTTATCAATTACAAGGTTAAAATAAATTAGGGTTTCTTGTTTCCTTGGTTACCACCTCTCGGCCCAAAACAAAAAGAAAAGAAACGCGACAAATCAAATAGATCTCGACATATACATGCAAAGTACGTTAAAGGAAGATGAATAAACGTTATACCTTCACTTGAATGAGAAAAATCGACACCAAGGGTGTGTTTGAGACTCTCGGCCGAGCAAAAGGAAAAGAAAAGGCAAAGCAAAACTAGGGTTCCAATTCAAAGATTGTGTGTTGTATTTATAGTTGTAGTATTTGAGTTAGATTAGGAAAGTGATTGGGTTTGGGTTGGCTTGGGTCCAACCGAATACACACACACAAACAAATGGGCTTCGGCCCCCCTCCTCCTTGGCTCACACGAACACAACAAACATCCCTCTTGGGCTTAGGCTTGGCGCAAAACAAAACAAAAGACACGAGTCCAATAAACAAACAAACGGCCCAACTTATTAGCGAAACATTTACATCCTTCGTCGTACCAAAGTCATTCACGAAATTATATTCTTTAAGTTTTTATTTATTAGGTTTTAATTTCGTACTTTATTATAAACATGTTTTACGTATTTTATTATTCTTGTTCCAAGGGTATTTTAGTCTTTATATAGGTTTTAGATTTTCGGGTTTTACATTGAGTCTTATTCAAAGTCCTACGGTGTTCTTCTACCTCAACATTCTTTATTTGTCTTTTCTTAGGTCGCAACTTCCTATTCTTCCTTGTATTGCTCTAGGTCGTGAAGTGCGGACGTTTGGAAAAGAGGCAACTAGTCTGCTTTGGTGAGGGAAGCACATTAGTAACTTGTGTTTTGTTAGTAGGCCTTGCTGGGTTCATGTTTACTAAGTGTTATAGGTGCAAGTTTCTTAATGATGCTAGGTGAACTTGTTCATACTTTCCTAACATTTCTCTTAACTCAAAGATAGTGTGAGTCGGATCTTGATTTTCGGATCAAGATTTCGACAAAGTTCATAACTTCTTTAGTGTGTGCAAGATAATGATCAAGTTCGTTTGATGCTTCATCACGAGTCCATTTGAGTAAATCGGATATGATACCATTTTCCTTTTAACTTTTGCAAGTTCTTGTTCATATTTTGAGATTTGACATTTAACAGACACGTTTTGATCATCCAGTTGCTTAATTTTAGAATCAGAAGATTTTGCATGCAACATGCGATAATTGAGGCGGAAGTGCCAAACGATACGAAACTTCTCCTATACGTTCCAGAATTTCAAACGGACCAATGAATCGAGGACTAAGCTTGCCCTTGATTCCAAAACGTTTCACACCTCTAAACGGCGAGACTTTCAAAAACACACGATCACCAACACGAAATTCTAAATCACGACGATGCTTGTCGGCATAACTTTTCTGACGAGACCTAGCCTCCTTTAACTTCTCTCTAGCCACAGCTACTTTCTCATTAGTGATCTCAATCATTTCGGTCCTTGATTAGGCGTTCACCTACTTCATCCCAACAAGTGGGTGATCTACATTCCTTCCATAAAGAAGTTCAAGCGGTCTTGCCTTAATGCTAGCATGCCAACCTGTTGTTGTATGCAAACTCTACCAAACACAAATATTCATCCGGTGCCGGTCCATTCCAAAGCACAAGCCCTTAGCATGTCTTCTAAAGTCCGAATAGTCCTCTCGGTGACCATCATTTGAGGATGAAATGCCGTACTAAAATTAAGTCGAGTACCCCAAGCTTTCTGCAAACCCTTCCAAACGAGAAGTAAAGCGGATCCCTATCGACACAATAGCCGTGGAGTACCATGAAGTCTAACTATCTCTTGTGAAAAATCTCGACAATCGCCAATACCATAATCCTTCGATTGGTAAGAAATGAGGCGATTTGGTTAGTCGATCAACAACCACCCAAATCGCATCATGCTTCTTCTTAGTAAGAGGTAATCCGGTCACAAAGTCCATAGATATCTTATCCCACTTCCATGTCGGAATATCCAATGGTTGTAACGATCCACTAGCTCTTTGATGTTCAATCTTCACTAGCGACAAATCATACACTTCGACACAAACGTCGCTACATCTTGCTTCATGCCGTTCCACGAAATCTTGTTTCAAATCCTATACATCTTGGTAGAACCGGGATGAATAGTGAAAGGAGAACTATGAGCTTGATCATAACTTTCTCACGAAGCACGATCATTGGGAACATAAAGCCTATCTTCATACCATACAATCCCATCGTTATCAACCTTAAACTCCGTCATTTACCTTCTTCAACATTACGAGCTACGGCCCACTCGCCGTCATCTTCTGAGCTTCCTTAATTTGCGTTATAAGGTTCGACTCCACCTTCATACTAGCCCGGTATCCATCGAACCTCGTCGCACAACTCAACATCCAAACGTTCTAAGTCACGAATAATCCTAGGCTCAATCTCAATACTTGCAATCATACACGATTTCCGGCTAAGTCGTCAAGAATCACATTAGCCTTACCGGGATGGTCTTGAATGTTAGTGTCATAATCCTAAGAAGTTCTAACCATCTTCTTTGTCTCATATTGAGTTCCTTACGGTGAAAATATACTTGAGACTCTTATGGTCGGTGAAAATATCACACGTCTCTCCATACAAGTAATGTCTCCGGATCTTCAACGCAAAAACCACCGCACTAACTCAAGATCATGAGTTGGGTAATTCTCCTCATAAGGTTTCAGCTTGTCTTGAGCGTAAGCTATCACCTTACCATGTTGCATCAAGACACACCCAATCCTTTCTTAGATGCATCGCTATAGATTTGATATCCTCGAACCGGATGGAAGAGTCAAAATAGGGCGGAAACCAATCTCCGTTTCAACTCTTCAAAGCTCTTTTCTCTTTCATCCGTCCACACGAATTTTCACCTTTCCTCATCAATTGGGTTAGCAGCAAAGCTAAACAAGAGAAACCTTCAACAAAACGTCGATAATATCCAAAGAAGTCCTAGAAAACTCCCGACCTCGATCCATCATCGTAGGTCTTGGCCACTTAGTGATAGCCTCAACCTTAGGCGGATCCATGGTTATACCATCGGTGACACGATATGACCAAGGAAAGCGACTTGTCTTAACCAAAATTCGCGCCGAGAATTTGGCGTACAACTTCTTCTTCCTCGGAATCTCCAACACTATCCGGAGATGTTGCTCATGCTCTTCTTGAGACTTGGAGTAAACCAAAATGTCGTCGATGAAAACAATAACGAACTTATCGAGAAACTCATGGAAAACACGATTCATCGGTCCATAAACACGGCGGTGCATTAAATCAAACCAAAAGGCATAACGAGAAACTCATAATGACCATATCAGTACTAAAGCGGTCTTAGGAACATCTTGCTCCTTCACACGTAGTTGATGATAACCGGACCTCGGATCAATCTTAGAAAAGAACTTAGCTCCTTGCGGTTGATCAAACAAATCGTCTATGCGTGGGAGAGGATAACGGTTCGAATAATGTCTGGTTGAGTTCACGGTAGTCGATACATAGACGCATACTTCCATCCTTCTTCTTCACAAACAACACAGTGCACCCATGGAGAAACACTAGGTCGAATGAATCCATTATCTATCATCTCTTGCGGTTGTTCCTTCAACTCCTTGATTCTCTGGTGCCATACGATCACGGAGCTTTAAATCGGTTTAGCACCGTGAATTAACTCAATGCTAAACTCAACTTCTCGGTGGAGGAAGTCCGGGGAGTTCATTAGGAAAACGTCAACAAATTCGCAAACAACCGAAAGATTATCAATGTTAGGACTCTCCAAAGATGTGTCTTGCGGATGCCGAAAACCTTGACACCCATGAGCAATCATGGTTCGTGCCTTCATAGCGAAATGAACTTAATGATTTGAGTGGTTTAGAACCATAATAAGCGAATTTAGGATGTTTGGCGTCTCCAAAGATCACGGTTCTAGCATAGCGATCGATGGAAGCTCTATGATAAGCCAACCAATCCATGCCTAGAATGATATCAAAGTCGACCATATCGAGAGGATACAGATGTGCATGGCGAATCGATCATCAAAACGAAGAGGACACTTAGCGTGTTTATGATCAATGATCATGTGACTTTTCATAGGCGTAGATATCGATAAGTGATTCGTTAGTGGTTGTGGCTTCATATTAAGTTTCTTAGCACATGCATGTGCGGATATGATGGGTGTGTGGTGCGGTGTCAAATAAAGCGAAGATGAATAATCATCAATGAAAAGAGTTCCGTAATGGTACTGAAGTATGCTCCGCTGATTCGAGTAGTAGCATAGACACGTCCGGTATTAGGTGGCGGCTTGGTATAGTTTCCGTGAATCGACGGGTTCCTCTTGGGCAATCCTTGATCTTGTGAGTAGTAGAACCACAAGAGAAACATCCACCGATGGCCTTGAAACACGGTCCGGATGAGCCTTTCCACAAGTAATGCGAGATAGGTGGGGAGGCAAAACTTGTTGTCCTTGCGACGAGAAGATCTGAAGCACGACCACGATTCGATCCTCGAGTCGGTGATCTTTGTTATACGTTGGTTATTGTTACCACGATTCGACGATCATTTCCATTCTTACCGGCAGCTCTGCTATCCCGACCCCTCGCCTCGGGCGCCTAGAGTCCACATTCCTTCCCGTGACCCGCGATCATAACTCTTATCCCTTGTCCCTTGAATCATAACTCCGCCGGTATTTCCCTTATACTCATTACTTTGAGTCACGCCTTGAATCCGATCACCATCGCGATTATGCTTGTTGTAACTCGAACCCTCATGAAAGATCTCAATGTTACGAGCTGCATCATTGCAGCCGACACATCCTCATAGTCGGTGTTAGCGATCGGTCCAACACCCACTTCTTGGTCCCCATTTGAAATGCTTAGCTTGGCGCTACCATCTCCAAAGCAATCGCTCCAACAAAGCTTACCAACCTCATGAACCTACTCATGTACTAGTTGGAGTTCTCATTATCAAGCGGTAGATCGCTGATAATCCTCTCATACCTTTCTTTGCTCGACATCGGGGAAGTGGTTATAGAAGATAGTCCAAACTCCGTCCAAGTACAAGTAACGAAAGCATCTCCTCCTCGTGCTCGTTTCAATGCTTTCCACCAATTCAAAGCATCACCTTCCAATTTGAATGCGACTAAGCGAGTCTTAAATCCATCTCCACAACCCGGTACCTCAAGCGACTTCTCAACATGGTGATCCGGTCCTCGGCTCGGTGGGAGTAGCGGCGGTGCTAAAGAAAGAGGCTTGAGCTTACAAACGCTCGAGCCAAGTGTGTATGCCGACGGGTTGAGCACCTCCACCGCTTCCGAAGGTTCACGGTCGATTCGAATATTGTTGATCACTGTTCCATCATCTCGGTGTAGTCAAACCAGGAAAAGAGAATGAGAGCATTCGCAATCGCGACATCCATGTTAACCGCATCATCGTCTCCTTGGCGCCACGGTGAGTACGAGTTGAACCATCTAGCGATATTCAAACGATTAGCAAAATGAACAAAGATGAGATCTGAAATGGAAGTTCGCGAAGGAAACCTAAGTCTACCCAATCCTCACGGGTCAAATCTTAATTCTAAGGGATAACTTAAGGTTCTTATGTTCACAGTCGACTACAAGCCGTAAACCTGGGCTCTGATGCCATAAATTGTAACGCCCCGACCCGCCAAGGGTAAAGGAATCACAAGTAATGGTGTCATATCAAAGCAAAACATTCATAACCAAAAGAAAGTCTTAACATAAATGCGGAAAATAATCCAAGTCAAATGACTTCAATACATAGGTCCCAGCGGAAGCATAAATAAACTTCAAACAGAATATCCGAATAAATAAGTCTAAATGGCATCATAAGAAATCAAAGCTAAAATCCCTAAGGTAAGTCCACTCAAGCACTCATCCCAAAGCAACCCAGCTTCCAATGCTTAGATACCTGCCGCGGAAGAAAAGAAAAGTCGGTGAGCTTCAAAAGCCAGTGAGCAGATATGAAAGCAAAGCGAATACTAAGCGATAACGGATACGAAATAAAATGAATGAGCAATAGCAAAGTCTTTATCATTTTCAAAGCATAAGTCATAATTTCAAAAGATATTTATAGTCAACTACCACGAGCCCGAACTTATATCGGATCACATTCATATTCACACAAGGCAACATTTTTGTAGGGAGACCTACGAGTTATGAAGGGCGTGCACGCATGACATCAATCATCGATAACATATAACATATAACATATAACGGATCTAGGATGCATCCATACGCCCTTCCTACATATTCACAAATATGCTTCACCATCCGAGACGTGGCGAACATCACTCTCGCGCCTAGAGTCATATCGAGTGCATCACGGATACGGACATGGAACCCCATGACTAGTTAAATATTTGGCTCGGGTGTCAAACTATCTTAGGTCAAAGCAGAATGTCATAAGCGACACGGATCATATATATCGAGAAAATCATTCATATTTCCAAAATCATAGTTTTCATATCGGATAGTTAAAAATCGGATGTTTCATAATTCGAAATCAAAGTTCGGATAAGCAATAGCTCAAACAAATCGATTTTGGGATTCATAGCAAAGGCTTAGGAAAACCTAATACGAAAGAAAACATTAAGAGAAACCTTTACCGAAAAGGTCAGAATATCTGTACGATAACACAAGTGTCTTAAAGTAAGACAGAATATCCGTACCTTATTCCAATGCAAAGATCGAAAAGCAGAAAGACGAAAACAAAGGATTACTCCCTCTTCACAGAACCTATAGACATTAACGGTCGTCCACGTTATTAATGATTCCATAATCGTCAAAATGATCCTTTAAATATTTGGTATTCATACTTTAATGATCTTCATACTTTAGGGTTTTATTAATGAGTCTTAAGTATTTTATAATCAATGTTGTAGATTAGGGTTTGTTATATCATTTATTAAAGTCTAGGTTAAATGAGAAAATAGTTTTATAAATTATAACTCACACATGAAATAACACTTACTATATTTAGCTCAAACCCTAATATATTCTCATTTACGTTCTAGGGTTTCTTACTCTTTAATATCTCATTAATATGCATTTACTTTATATGTTACGTCTTAATGACTCTCCACTTAACCTAATACGTAATTAAGAACCTTCTTTACTTTTACTCTTTATCATACACGTTTATGATTTCATGTGACCATAAGTTATTAGGGTTTTGTATACTTCATCGCTTTACATATTTTAAAACTAGGGTTTATGTTTACGTACTCTTACTCATTAATTACATGTCTAAATCTCATGTACATATGTACTCGGTTCACCTAGGGTTTCGGCTAGCATGTTTTACACAAGACCTAGCTCATCTAAACATGTTTCGTATACAAGTTAATATGTTTTAAACCTCATTCGAAACTCATGCATGCCTCGTCCAACCTCATGCATGTCTCGGCTCACATTAACTCAACATATACATGACCCGATTCAATATTACTTATCACTTTACACGTTCCTTATCAATTACAAGGTTAAAATAAATTAGGGTTTCTTGTTTCCTTGGTTACCACCTCTCGGCCCAAAACAAAAAGAAAAGAAACGCGACAAATCAAATAGATCTCGACATATACATGCAAAGTACGTTAAAGGAAGATGAATAAACGTTATACCTTCACTTGAATGAGAAAAATCGACACCAAGGGTGTGTTTGAGACTCTCGGCCGAGCAAAAGGAAAAGAAAAGGCAAAGCAAAACTAGGGTTCCAATTCAAAGATTATGTGTTGTATTTATAGTTGTAGTATTTGAGTTAGATTAGGAAAGTGATTGGGTTTGGGTTGGCTTGGGTCCAACCGAATACACACACACAAACAAATGGGCTTCGGCCCCCCTCCTCCTTGGCTCACACGAACACAACAAACATCCCTCTTGGGCTTAGGCTTGGCGCAAAACAAAACAAAAGACACGAGTCCAATAAACAAACAAACGGCCCAACTTATTAGCGAAACATTTACATCCTTCGTCGTACCAAAGTCATTCACGAAATTATATTCTTTAAGTTTTTTATTTATTAGGTTTTTAATTTCCGTACTTTATTATAAACATGTTTTACGTATTTTATTATTCTTGTTCCAAGGGTATTTTAGTCTTTATATAGGTTTTAGATTTTCGGGTTTTACATTGAGTCTTATTCAAAGTCCTACGGTGTTCTTCTACCTCAACATTCTTTATTTGTCTTTTCTTAGGTCGCAACTTCCTATTCTTCCTTGTATTGCTCCTAGGCTGTGAAGTGCGGACGTTTGGAAAAGAGGCAACTAGTCCGGTTTCAGTAGAGGGAAGCACATTAGTAACTTGTGTTTTGTTAGTAGGCACGCTGGGTTCATGTTTACTAAGTGTTATAGGTGCAAGTTTCTTAATGATGCTAGGCTGAACTTGTTCATACTTTCCTAACATTTCTCTTAACTCAAAGATAGTGTGAGTCAGATCTTGATTTTCAGACCGAAGATTTCCAGCAAAGTTCATAACTTCTTTAGTGTGTGCAAGATAATGATCAAGTTCGTTTGATGCTTCATCACGAGTCTGTTTGAGTAAATCAGATATGATACCATTTTCCTTTTTAACTTTTGCAAGTTCTTGTTCATATTTTGAGATTTGACATTTAACAGACACGTTTTGATCATCCAGTTGCTTAATTTTAGAATCAGAAGATTTTGCATGCAACTGGGCGATTTTGTTTTGAAAAGCAAGTTGTTGAATATGAATATCTTTTTCACACCATTGAAGGCGACGTTTTGCATTTGAAAGCTCGTTGATGAGTGTGTAAATACTCATCCTTTTTGGGTCAATCTGAACTGCAAAACGTTTAAAAATGCTCAGATATGCATCAAAATACTGAAAATATTCCAAAATTGCATTTTATATGTTTCAGATACAAAATGTTTAAAATCAGATGAAAAATGAGCAAAGTTTGCATAATTGGCGGTTTCGGTCCCCAAGTTTCTAAAGTTGTCAAAATAGTCCACGAGTCAAAATTTCAAAAGTAAAATCACCAAAGGTCCTTTTAAAATCAAAAGTTGTCAAATTTAGTCCTTTGGTGAAAAATATAAAAAGTTTGAGAAAATTACAAGTTTGGTCCTTCAACTTTGAAATTTGGCAAAAATGGCCCCTGGAAAATTGAAAAATGGCAAGTTTGGCCCTTGTACTTTTTGAGATTGTCACTTTCAACCCTTGGATCAACTTTTCATATTTGGCAGCCTAGGTCCTTGAATTTTGAGGATTTACACATTAGGTCCCTATAATTATTAACCCTTAAACCCATTTGGACCCCTGCCTAATTTTGACCCCCTGTCAAAATACATTTTGACCTCTCCCTTATTATTAAACCCCGGTCAACTTTGGTCAAATCCCTCAACACCCGCCAAAAGTCTACCCTCCCACCTGCTTTGCCTGCAACAAGCCACAACCCATCCCCCCTCCTCAATTCCACTTACCCATGTTCCCCCCACCTCAACTAACTTCCAATATGCATTTAATGCATCTTCCTCCCCCTCACTCAACCCCAATTGGCAGATAAGCAATTTGGCGCCAAAATCTCATTTAAACGGCTAGGATCATTTTAATCAATCCAATGGTGGAGAAAATGGTGGGATTTAATCAGAATAGAGAGAGAAAGACTTTGGGTATATGTGACAACTCGCAATTTCATGTCATTTCTCAAGTTTCACAATTTCAACATTTTTCGTAAACTAGGTTTGCGTGTTCCAAATTCGCGTAACCTTAATGGTTTAGCGGCGAATTCATGATCATATTATCACGAACATTTCATATGGACTAAGTTTAGTCTACATTTCATTAGCATCATTTTCATCATGTTAGCTCACTCATGATTTTTCATTTCACCTTAAACGCGTAAATTTTATATTAAATAAGCGTTATCGCGTAAGTTATTATTTTGAACATTTAATCCGATGTTTTCAAAAATGATCCCGATATATTTTATACTTACATTTAGTTATAAAACAATATTTTGAGTTTACCTAGTGTTCTAAATTTATTTTGTATATAAATCGTTAAATTTATATTATTACGACGCTTTTCTTAAAAACTACACGATAATTATTAGTTCACTCAAATTTTGCAAGAAATGTATTTTTACAATTTTTATGATCTCATTATACTTTACTTGATCCATTAAAACTTATTTTTTTGTTCATGTTACTTTAGTTTCACAACTATATACAAGTTACAACCTATTTACCTTAACTACATTTTGTTCTTACAAACAAATACTTACACAATATATAAAATATATATATATATATATATCTTTGAGACACAATCTCCCAAAATCCGGCCAAGGGGTGGGGAGGGTGATTTCATTTATTAAGTTGGTAAACTTTATTGATTTTATAGATATTTACTTCACCATTCACTTCACATTTCATTCAATCAATTATTCAAGTTAAGTAAAAGTTTCTCTCCTCTTGTTTTCACTCTCTCTAAAACCGGCCATGGTGTAGTTCCAAGAAGAATACATCAAAAATTTCAAGATCAAGCTTTAAACAATCTAGATTACACTCTTATTAAGGTTTTGAAATAAAAACCTAGGGTGTTTAGGTTAAACCTTTGTTCTTTGCACCTCATCATAGTAGCTTGTAAGCATTTCATTTTCATTTACATCTTTCACTTTCATTTCATATGTATTTCATCAATTTTTAGCAAGTATGCAAGACTTATGTTGATTTATACCATTTTTACATTGATTTTTAGAGTTTATTACATATAAGTCATCCTATAATTATTCCCTTGTTATATTTTGGTCTTGATGATGTCTAAGAACCCATGACACCCTAAGAAGGTGTATGGTAGGATTAGAATAGCTTTGGAGTTGATTTGAAGGGATTGGAATAGGTTTAGTACGAGAAAAACTATTTTCGACAAGTATATAAAGTGGTCTGTTCTTATTTTGTTTTTCTGGAAAATCCGACAGTAGGCACGAATTTTTGGCCTTGATAATTAGAAAATATACTTTAAAAGCGAATCCGTGGCGCTTGAGCGGATTAAAGCGGAGTTATAACGAAGAAGTTATGAATTTTTCAAGTTTGACGACGAAATATATATTTTTCGAAATTTGACAACCTATTATTGTTTTGTAAGAGTCAAAAACGAGTCCTAAGCTTTATAAATTATTTCGACTTATCAAAAATCTATTAGTATACTTTGATACGAAGCTAAGGACATATAATACGTAGAAAACGGATTTGAAACGACCAAGATATACACGTTTTCATAAATTGCCGTAACTTTATTAATTTAGAAAAACTATATTATTTTTACGAGACAAGTGTTACGGTAAACAAAACGACCATATTGAAGGCTATTTTTAACGATGATGTAGAACTTTTTGTAACGAGATGTCTTCTAATAAAATTTAGATCACCAAGCATACTTTCCAAAACGACCAACCGTTTGTATAGCGGAGTTGTAATAAATTATTCTGGTTGCTTAAACTTTGCGAAACTCACTTTTACACAACATTTGGACAAAATCACCATATTTAACCTCTATTATCTTTATGTTCGAGACCTCTATGGCGAAAACTCATGAACTGAAACTTCTAGATTTTGATACAAACTTTCCAAAACCGTTGAGTTCGTTTCCTAACGATCGACGTACACCATTTCACGACTAGTTTTTGAAGCCATTTTGTCACTTTCATAAAAATTCCGGCGACATGATTTTCTGACGAAAAGTTAAAATTTCACAATAAATCATTAAGAAACTATTGTAGGATGACATTTTGACGTAAATACTTGTAAAGTAATTTAAGAATGGTCAAGACGTCAAAAGAGTATTTTTCGACGATAAGTATTATTTTCAAAACTCACAAATGGTATAAATAACATACGAAATGCATGCATAACGTTACATCATAACTCATTACGTATCATATCATTCATAATAGGTCATTTTCGAGATTCACGCTACATTTCAGTGTATCCACTTTTGCCATCGCATATTTGTCCAAGTGAGTCATAGCCCCACTTTTCCTCGTTTTAATTATTTATGAAACTCTTTGGGGGAGATGCATGCTCAACGATTTTTATTACATTCATGACTATTTGCAAATTATATGTTTATCCGAACTGAAAGTTTAGTCATGCGAAGTAACAGTATTGCCATACTTAGAATTTCCATATCATAATCATTGGATGATGGTCTTGGTATAATCATTGGGTGATGGTCTTGGTATAATCATTGGGTGATGGTGCAGGTATAATCATTGAGCGATGGTCTTGGTATAACCGGTGAACTAATGGTCTTGGTAGAATCATTGAACTAATGGTCTTGGTACAATCTGAGGCGATGGTCATGGAACAATTTGAAACCGTCTGAATTATGTGTTATATTAAGTAGCATGGATACATTAAGTTAGGCACTATTTTGTGAATTCATTTGACGATGTGGGCTTGAACATAAACTATATTACATTTTGGCAATGGGTTGTGAATACACAGGTTGCAAGTTTTGTATGGTGGAACTTGGGCGAGTGGATTACAATGCCTTTCTTTGCATAAACGATTTTGAAAGGCTTTACATTTCAACACAAACCCTATGAACTCACTCAACCTTTGTGTTGACACTTTTAGCATGTTTTATCTCGGTATCTAAGGCATTCACTTCATGGCATGCATTTGGACATCATGGAGTCGTGATGACGACTCGTCTCACTGAGTTTTCGTACTTTAAAACATCGTTTGAATTGTAACAAACTTATTTCCGCACAAGTTGATTTTCTTATGGGACCTATACTTTGTAAACTCGATTGTTTTATTAAATCAAGCGATGTTCTTTTCAAACGACACTTTAGGTCGTTCAATATATCTAGAATTGTGATGCTATGACGATCAATCCCGTGAATTCCATTCCGGCGCAAAGCAGTAATTTGGGGTGTGACAGTTGGCATCGAGCTTGATTATAGAGAACTAGGTTGCATCATTGACCTAGACTATAACTACATCATCATAGCATCTCATCATTTCATTATAAGTGCACATTCACTTTACATGCGGTTTATCGTACATTTTCGAGTTATTTACTTTCATTTCAAATCGATTGTCACATGGATGCCTTTAAATGCCCATTCCATTATTCTTTCTTCATACTCCAATGTGGAGAATGCCTTGTTATTCCCCATCAAAATTTCAACATCAATTGACTCATCACCGATAACGTCGAATGCCGAGATAAACCCTTAAGTAGGGCAAAGTCACTCTCACTCCTTTGTTTCATCACTAACATGTCGAGTTACACGTTACTAACACATTAAGTCACTAAACCATTATACATTTGAAGCACTTACGACATCTCATAACCCATTTCTTAGGAAACCGTCGATCATTTTGAAAAATAACCTCAAACTTATCATTTCTTATCACATCTCTTTGGGCGTTTATTATTGACATCGGACTTTGCTACATCTCACCTTTCCTTTTATTTTGAAGAAGATATGGCCAAGAAAGCGGCACCGAAATGACACAAGCGGCTATTCAAAAGTTGGTAAGGGATAGCGTAGCCGATGCTCTAAGGATTGAAAGGAAGCGGTGGGCTGCTGCTGCTGCTTGAGTAGTGGTTCTTCTTGAAGCCACTAGGCTTCTTCTTCTTTGAGAAATCGAGGAGGTCCGGAGTTAAAAGTTGTTCGTATAAGGATTTCAAAGTGAAGATCCCACTAAGTTTTGAGGTACCGAAGGAGCCCCTTGCCATGGTTCGATGGTTTGAGAAATTGGAGTCCGTGTTTTGTTATGTAATTGCCGGATGATAGCAAGGTCAAGTTTGCTACGAGTACCCTACTTGATGGAGCATTGTCGTGGTGGAACTCTTATGCATCAGCCGATGGGAATGGAGAATGCTTTCAAGCTCACTTGGGAGCAATTTAAAGGTTTGGTAACAAAGAAGTTTTGTCCACGTACGGAAGTGAAGAAGTTGGAGACCGAATTCTATGAGTTGGTAACTATTGGGTATGACATTGATACTTACATTCGAAAGTTTCAAGAATTGGCCGTGTTATGCCCATTTATGGTTTCGGATAATGAGAAGCTCTGGAGGCTTTCATTGAAGGACTTCGAAATTATTCAAGGTGACGTGACTTCCTTTGATCCATAAGCGATTGAGGAATCTATTCGATTGTCTCAAAAGCTTATGGCACAAGTAGTAAAGAGGGCAACACCACCAACACCAACCGTAACAACAATACCAACAACCGCACCAACTACCACAATAACCAAAACAACAACAACAACGACGATAACCAAATCAACAACAACAAAAGAAAGTGGGAAAATGACCAAGGAGGTTATAATAACAACGACCAAAACCGTAACACTAACCATCATCAACAACAGAATAGACGGCAAAAGCGCAATGGTATATGTTCTTTGCACCAATAGAAGCGAGAGGTTATCTTGGAACCTACCCACTATGTAATCGATGTAAGTATCATCACACGGGTCTTTGTCACGCTAAGTGCTACAAGTGTCAACAATCGGGACACCTTGCCGGGAATTGTAGAGGCAAGGCCATGGTTACATGTTACGGATGTGGGGAGCAAGGACACTATCGGAATCAATGTCCTCAAAACCAAGGTCAACAAGTTGAAGGTGCTCATGGGAATGCATACATGTTAGGAGGAGGAGAAGCTCGTCAAGGTATCAACAACGGAAGGCGAAGAAGTTCGGAAACTAACAGTCTTATTTTTCTTTATGTACTATGTCGTACTAAGTTTATGTCTTTCATCGTATCCTAATCTTATGACTTAAGATGTACTACTTTTGCTAAACCACTCGTTGTAAAATATTCTCATCTATCTTACTTATTTTCTTTCCGATTTGTTATTACTTACGAGAATTTCACTTCTTTTTACTTTATCGATCATTTTAACGACACGGTTTAAATCCTTGTAAACATTGAGAGTTATAACAACTAAACCGAACGTCACGTCATCGTTCCTTAATTATACATAGCCTAGCTAACTATGTCTAATTCTGGAGGGATCACGTTATGTTGGGAGCAGTTATTTATAAATCTTAGTGCAAGCAAAATTTTCACATGTTCCGATTCAAAGTGTTACTTATGAGAGATTCATCCGATATTTTCCTTACTATGATGTTTTGTACGCTCTCAATCATTGACAACCGTAACGGCACTTCTCCATGTCTTCTCTCCTCGATATTCATCACAAACTCAAAAATTCGATAGACCAACACGAACTGAATTCAGGGACTGAATTCCTTTTTGGATGGGCGAATGTGACAACTCGCAATTTCATGTCATTTCTCAAGTTTCACAATTTCAACATTTATCGTAAACTAGGTTTGCGTGTTCCAAATTCGCGTAACCTTAATGGTTTAGCGGCGAATTCATGATCATATTATCACGAACATTTCATATGGACTAAGTTTAGTCTACATTTCATTAGCATCATTTTCATCATGTTAGCTCACTCATGATTTTTCATTTCACCTTAAACGCGTAAATTTTATATTAAATAAACGTTATCGCGTAAGTTATTATTTTGAACATTTAATCCGATGTTTCTCAAAAATGATCCCGATATATTTTTATACTTACATTTAGTTATAAAAACAATATTTTGAGTTTACCTAGTGTTCTAAATTTATTTTGTATATAAATCGTTAAATTTATATTATTACGACGCTTTTCTTAAAAACTACACGATAATTATTAGTTCACTCAAATTTTGCAAGAAATGTATTTTTACAATTTTTATGATCTCATTATACTTTACTTGATCCATTAAAACTTATTTTTTTGTTCATGTTACTTTAGTTTCACAACTATATACAAGTTACAACCTATTTACCTTAACTACATTTTGTTCTTACAAACAAATACTTACACAATATATAAAAATAAAAAATAAATAAATAAATATTTGAGAGACACAATCTCCCCAAAATCTGGCCAAGGGGGGGGGGGAGGTTGATTTCATTTATTAAGTTGGTAAACTTTATTGATTTTATAGATATTTACTTCACCATTCACTTCACATTTCATTCAACCAATTATTCAAGTTAAGTAAAAGTTTCTCTCCTCTTGTTTTCACTCTCTCTAAAACCGGCCATGGTGTAGTTCCAAGAAGAATACATCAAAAATTTCAAGATCAAGCTTTAAACAATCTAGATTACACTCTTATTAAGGTTTTGAAATAAAAACCTAGGGTGTTTAGGTTAAACCTTTGTTCTTTGCACCTCATCATAGTAGCTTGTAAGCATTTCATTTTCATTTACATCTTTCACTTTCATTTCATATGTATTTCATCAATTTTTAGCAAGTATGCAAGACTTATGTTGATTTATACCATTTTACATTGATTTTTAGAGTTTATATATATATAAGTCATCCTATAATTATTCCCTTGTTATATTTTGGTCTTGATGATGTTTAGGAACCCATGACACCCTAAGAAGGTGTATGGTAGGATTAGAATAGCTTTGGAGTTGATTTGAAGGGATTGGAATAGGTTTAGTACGAGAAAAACTATTTTCGACAAGTATATAAAGTGGTCTGTTCTTATTTTGTTTTCTGGAAAATCCGACAGTGAGGCACGAATTTTTGGCCTTGATATTTAGAAAATATACTTTAAAAGCGAATCCGTGGCGCTTGAGCGGATTAAAGCGGAGTTATAACGAAGAAGTTATGAATTTTTCAAGTTTGACGACGAAATATATATTTTACGAAATTTCAGCAACCTATTATTGTTTTATGCGAGTCAAAAGCAGTCCTAAGCTTTATAAATTATTTCGACTTATCAAAAATCTATTAGTATACTTTGATACGAAGCTAAGGACATATAATACGTGAAAGCGGTTTGAAGCGACCAAGATATACACGTTTTCATAAATTGCCGTAACTTTATTAATTTTAGAAAAACTATATTATTTTTACGAGACAAGTGTTACGGTAACTAAAACGACCATATTGAAGGCTATTTTTAACGATGATGTAGAACTTTTGTAACGAGATGTCTTCTAATAAAATTTAGATCACCAAGCATACTTTTCAAAGCGACCAACCGTTTGTATAGCGGAGTTGTAATAAATTATTCTGGTTGCTTAAACTTTGCGAAACTCACTTTTACACAACATTTGGACAAAATCACCATCTTTAACCCTTATTATCTTTATGTTCGAGACCTCTATGGCGAAAACTCATGTACTGAAACTTCTAGATTTTGATACAAACTTTCCAAAACCGTTGAGTTCGTTTCCTAACGATCGACGTACACCATTTTACGACTAGTTTTTGAAGCCATTTTGTCACTTTCATGAAAATTCCGGCGACATGATTTCTGACGAAAAGTTAAAATTTCACAATAAATCATTAAGAAACCATTGTAGGATGACATTTTGGCGTAAATACTTGTAAAGTAATTTAAGAATGGTCAAGGCGTCAAAGAGTATTTTTCGACGATAAGTATTATTTTCAAAACTCACAAATGGTATAAATAACATACGAAATGCATGCATAACATTACATCATAACTCATTACGTATCATATCATTCATAATAGGTCATTTTAAGATTCACGCTACATTTCGGTGTATCCACTTTTGCCATCGCATATTTGTCCAAGTGAGTCATAGCCCCACTTTTCCTCGTTTTAATTATTTATGAAACTCTTTGGGGAGATGCATGCTCAATGATTTTATTACATTCATGACTATTTGCAAATTATATGTTTATCCGAAGGCGAATGTTTAGTCATGCAAAATATGATATTGCCATACTTAGAATTTCCATATCATAATCATTGGACCGATGGTCTTGGTATAATCATTGGATGATGGTCTTGGTATAATCATTGAACTGATGGTCTTGGTATAATCATTGAACTGATGGTCTTGGTATAATCGGTGAACTAATGGTCTTGGTAGAATCATTGAACTAATGGTCTTGGTACAATCTGAGCGATGGTCATGGAACAATTTGAAACCGTCTGAATTATGTGTTATATTAAGTAGCGTGGATACATTAAGTTAGGCACTATTTTGTGAATTCATTTGACGATGTGGGCTTGAACATAAACTATATTACATTTTGGCAATGGGTTGTGAATACACGGGTTGCAAGTTTTGTATGGCGGAACTTGGGCGAGTGGATTACAATGCCTTTCTTGCATAAACGATTTTTGAAAGGCTTTACATTTCAACACAAACCCTATGAACTCACTCAACCTTTGTGTTGACACTTTTAGCATGTTTTATCTCGGTATCTAAGGCATTCACTTCATGGCATGCATTTGGACATCATGGAGTCGTGATGACGACTCGTCTCACTGAGTTTTACGTGCTTTAAAACATCGTTTGAATTGTAACAAACTTATTTCCGCACAAGTTGATTTTCTTATGGGACCTATACTTTGTAAACTCGATTGTTTTATTAAATCAAGCGATGTTCTTTTCAAAGCGACACTTTAGGTCGTTCAATATATCTATGATTGTGATGCTATGATGATCAATCCCGAATTCCATTCATTTGCCAAAGCAGTAATTTGGGGTGTGACATGTTAATAAGAAGGAAGCAAGAGAAGAAGCAATGGGGAGTCTTGTAGTTTTTTAATTTTAATTAATGTCGTTTTAATCTCAAAAGTTGTAGTTAAGTATAAAACTTGTAATATTTCGTTTCTTTGTATCAAACTAAGGTATTTGTATCATTATAACTTGTTTCCAAGTATTAATTCAGGTTATGCTAAAATTCCTTGTTTTAAAGCTTACTGTTGAATATTTCCATTTCAAAGTCTCACATACAAGGTTTTATTAGCTTATTTTTAAGCTCACATAGGCTTATATTAGCTTATTATAGCTTGTTATAAGCTTATATTTTAGTTTCAAGCATTTTTGGTTATTGGTCAACAAAAAGTCAAACTGGGTCAAGTTGGTAATGGAGATGGACATGGGTTGATGCAGGAATGGAAATGGGTTGATTTTAGTCATTTGGGTTGGATTTGATAGGTTAGTAGTTCTGGTTTCACTGATTGCAAGCCATTGTGGCTATGGACCATTGTAAGTGATTTTCCAAGTCTCATAAGCATAATCTGTCATTGTAGTTTTAAGTGGTTAAAACATGTTTAATTAGTTGTGTTTAGTGCAAGTAAACTTCAGTTTAATCATTTATTAGCTTAAACGAAGAATTAGTCTAGATTTAATTTGCAACTCGGTTGAGATAGGGTGTTTGGATTAAGCTTGTCATCTTGTCTCGAGAGGTCTATTCGATGGTTAACTTTTATTGGTTCATGTTTACTAAGCTTACTTGAGCACATTCGGTCAATAATTTGGGTCTGCAAGCACTGAAAGTCAAACATCAAGTAAAATATGTCTCACTGTTAATCTGTTGTGATTTTGGATTTGCAAATCCTTGTTTTGTGTTTAGAAATCATTAAGCTTGCTTGCATTGTGCTTGTTCTATCATATTACATCAATAACAGTCATAAAATTGGATTCAAAGTTCATGAAAGTCAAAATTTCTCAAATGTTGTCAAAAGTCAAAATTTAGAAAACTTGTTTTGAGCCCAACTGCAAGGATTTTTCCTTGACTCATTTTAAGTCAAATTAAGTGAAATTTGTTGTTTCATAAACTTCAACTGGTCCCCTTTCTTGTCATCATTTTATCGATTTTTGCAAATTTTTAGAAGCCTCAAAAGCGCTTCTCTTTTGGGTATCAAATGCCCCGCTCATTTGGGCTCATGAATAAGCGAGTTTTCTCGATTTTGTCGAGGTTGCATAGGGCTCATATGAGCTCACCCAGGTCTGAGTTTTGGTTTGCTAGGTCTCACCCAGGTCTGCTTTAGGTTCCAATTGGTGTTTTTCATTTTGAGCTTATTTTAAAGCTTGTGCTTGTGTTCAAAGTTGGTGCCCAGAACCTGTTTTGGCTTATAAGCTCAAATAAGCCAAATCCTTGCAACTTGTAATCCAGTGGTTAAAAACAGTTAGGATTTGTAGCATTTTAGTTATTTTAGCAGTTTAGAACTTCTGTAATCAGTTGGTGGCTTATTTTGTTCATTTGGCTTATTTGGAGTGCTTAATAATAAGCACTTGCACATCAGTTCCTTATTCCTACACATAAGCACCTGTTTTTCCAATTTTCCTAGCTTCCTAATATTATTAAAGAGTTTTCCTGAAATTTTCAGATTTTTCTAAGTTGATTTGCTATTTTTCTTAATTTAAAGTAGTTTTTAAGCATTTTTAATTAGCTTTTAATACAAAAAATTCAGAAAAGGTTCAAAAAATCAAGTTTTCATTTTTATTAGGTTTAGATAAATATAAAAAGTAAAAAAAGTAACTTTCCAGATTTTTCATAGTTAATTTTGTAATTTTTAGTAATTTAATTAGTTTTTAATAGTTTTTAATTCATAAAAAATAGAAAAATAATCAGAAAATTACAAAAATAGTTTTGAAAATTCTATTTTGATATTTTAGATTTTTCTAAGTCTTAATTTTATTTTTCTAGCTTTATTTCCTAATTTCTTGTATTTTAGGTAATTATTAAATAGTTAAAAATAGTTTTTAATTAATAATAATTAATTAAATAGTTATAAAAATAATTTTCTTTTTAAAAATATTTTCTTTTATAATTAGGATTGTAAAAATATCATTTTCATATTTTTAGGGTTAATATTGATTTAGTTTCACTTTTTCTATTGTACGTCGCGTAGATTTTAATTCAGTTTTATAAAAACTTAAAAACAAAAACATCATTTTAAATATAGTGATAGCGTTTATTTAATAGATTTTATCTTTTTAATTTCCTTTAATTTGCATTTAAGCCGTTGTAATTTGTTGGCTTTTTCTGTAGTTATAATCATCCTCAAATCCCTTTTCTGTTCAAATTTCTCGATCACTATACGTTTGATAATTCATTGCATAGCTCGCTGGGACATAACGACCCGGGGAAACACTATACTCCTCAGATCTTCATTGCATTCGTGCTTAGCCAGTTTTAAGCTTATTACGGTCTGCCATTCACAAGTGGCGGCTTGTGATTTAGCTTTGTTGTTCGGCACGCATCAAATTCCAGGCGCCATTCTTGAGGTGTCTTGATCTATCTTCCGTTTAGCAGATTAGTTGTTTGAATACTCACTCATTTGTTCATATCATCCATCTATCATCTATATATATATATCCATATTTTCTTATAAAAATCCAAAACCCAAAACATCCAAAACGTATAAAACACAAAAATATTTTTCCTTTTGTTTCTATATATGTATCAAATATAAAAATACAAAAGATTTGTCGTTTTCTTTAATAAATAACAACTTAAAAGATTACCACATAAACCAAGGCGGTGCACTACCTAGCGGGGTGCGACCATAATAAGTTCCCGAACTAAAGATTTAAAACTTGCCTTTGAGTCCTTGTGATTGGTGTACCTTTTCAAAGAAGCCATTCATATTGTGATTATTGGTTAAGTTCTTCATTGTTTTGCCTCGATTTTGTGTTAATTGATTTTGTTGTGATATCTATGTTTGAACGGAAAACCCATAAAGAAACCCCATTTTTATAAAACGTCTTCATAATTCTCATTCTCATCGAAAGATTTTCATAATTCCATTTCTCTCCTTAACTCGAGTTTCCTTAGAGTTAACTCTAGTGTATCTTTTCGCTCTTCTAGATCTGTGAGCCCATTTCGTGAGCTTGTCAAGATTCCAAGAAGGCGTGTTCGTGACTTCTGCTCCATCGATCGGATCGAGATCCGGATCGCTCACACTACTTCCGTTATCATGGCGGAAGAACGCCTATGTGTGAGCTTCTCCGGGCACCCATCGGCGGGTATGGAGATGCTATTGTTGTGCCGACCATCGTGGTGAAAATTTTGAACTCAAAACCGGTTCTTGAATCTTGTAACCTCAAATCCATTCTATGGTTTTGAGCGGTATGATCCTCATGCTCATATTCGATGGTTTAACAAGATTGCATCTACCATCAACTATAAGAATGTCCCTACGATCTTTGTTAAGCTTCTTACGCTCCCATTTTCTCTTGAGGGCAAGCCGGATTTGGCTTGAAAAACAACCCCTCGGTCTATTGAGACATGGGAAGATCGGTGAAGAAATTTGTGAATGAATTCTATCCACCTTCCAAAACCACGAGTCTTAAAATGAAATCATCAAGTTCACTCGAAGTTTGATGAATCCTTGATGAATCGTGGGATCGTTTCAAGGAATTGCTTGCAAATGTCCTCACCACGGTTTCTCCGAGTTGATGCAACTCGATACTTTCTACAATGGAGTGAGTCAATCGATCAAGATTCTCTCAATTCCTCCGCGGAGGAAATTTCCTAAGCAAAGCTGTCAAAGAAGCTTTAGCGATTATCGAAAACAAGTCTAAAGTCCGCCGCACGAAGCAAGCTGTTGTTTCCCAAGTCGGTGTTGGTCCTTCTTCTTCTTCATCGCTGGTGAGTCGGTCTAGCACCGATGCTAAGATTGATAAACTCACGGAAGCTATTCGAGCTTTGGTTCTCTCCAACCAAAAGAAAGTCTCTTTTCCACAAACTTCACCTCCTGCTGAAGTTAAGAAAGTGGAAGTCGTGTTACTGTGGTGGCCCCATGCTTATTATAAGCTGTATGGCCACCGATGGTAACCCTTTGAAGCCAATCTTTGTGGGCGGGATGTCTAATCAAGGAGGCAATCAATATCGTGCTCCTATAGACCCGAACCACCGTCTAACCTACTACTGGACCTCCGGTTTCAATCAAAATCGTAATCAAAATCAAAAGCAGACCAAACCAAGGTTTCCAAAACCAAGGTAATTTCGGTCCAAACAACGGTTTTCAAAATCGAATCAAAATTTCCAACATCAAGGAAATTACAATAGAAACCAGTCGGAAATTTCAACCAAGGGTATTTTCATGCAAACAACAGGAAATTTTCAAAATCAAGGCCTAATCCTAACAATAGAGGCGAATTTTCTGTGCAAACTCAAGCCATTGTTCCAAGCTGGACCATCATCGATGAGTTGTTGAAACAATTCATGAAATCGAGAGGAAATGAATCGGTTGTTGGTTAGCGATTTTCGACATTAAGAAGTCTTTAAATGATCGACCCTCGGGCTCGGTACTTTACCTAGCAACACGATCGCTAATCAGAGGCGATGCAAAGCGATCACAACCGAAGTGGTGCTTCTTATGATGGACCCGCTGTTCCTACTACTCTTCTTCTTCTCTCCCTAAGGTAGTGGAAAGCGAACACGAGGCGACAAAGGACAAGGAACTTCCTACTAATAACGGAAGTACCGGTAATGTCCATCCTCGGGTTGTCCGAAACCCAACACCAAACACAGGTTGTTTTGAACCTCCGGTTGTTGACCTAAATCCAAAACTTCTATTCCTTACCCTCACGTTTACATGAGCAAAAGCTCATGAGAAAGCTAGTCATCGGATGGAAAAATTCTTTCAAATTTTCCAAGAGCTTCACTTTGACATAAGCTTTGCGGATGCTATCATGTTGATGCCCAAGTTTGCATCTACTCGAAACACATGTTGAGCAACAAGGAAAAGCCGTTTGAAATGGCTAAGACTCCTTTGAGCGAAAATTGCTCGGCGGTCTTGTTAAAAAGCTTCCGAAGCTTGGAGATCCCGGAAAATTTCTTCTTCCTTGTGTTTTCTGGGATGATTGAATGCTTTGCCCTTGCCGATCTTGGTGCAAGCATCAATCGATGCCGTATTCGATGTGGAAGAAACTTTCTCTTAGGAACTTATTCCTACCGCATGACTCTTGAGCTTGCGGATCGTTCTATCTCGCGTCCCTTGGCATTGCCGAGGATGTATTCGTGAAAGTAGGAAAGTTCCATTTTCCGGCCGATTTTGTGGTTGTTGATTTCGATGCGATCATCGGGTTCCTCTTATTGTTGGTCGAGTTCACGAGCGGGCGTGCTCTCATAGATGTATTTGAGCAAGAAATCACTTTACGTGTGGGTAATGAAGTCGTTACTTTTAACCTCGATCGAACTTGAGGTACTCCTCAAATTATGATCTTGAATCGGTTAATCGAGTCGATTTAATTGATATTGCTTGAGGAGTACTCTCAAGAGTTTCTTGGTTATCTTCATAATTACGTGAGTGAGAATTCCGATTCCACCACATCTTCTCAACCTATCATTGCCGACTCTTCCCTCTCTCACTCCGTTTGAGGAGGTGACTTCCTTCTGGAAGATATCGATGAATTTCTTGCTCTTGATGAATCGATTCCGCTTTGGAATTGATGGTGTATATGATTCGGAGGGGATATTCTTTATCTTGAGCAATTGCTTAATGAAGATCCATTACCTTCACTTCCTCCGAAAGAGATCACGATTGAGGAAATCAAATCGGTACAAACTTCTTGAGGAATTTCCGAGGTTGAACTTAAGGACCTACCTCCTCATCTCGAGTATGCATTCTTGGAGGTGATGATAAATTACATGTCATAATTGCTAAAGACTTAGCGAGGAGGAGAAAGCGCTCTCATAAAGGTCTTGAAGTCACACAAGCAAGCAATTGCTTGGAAACTCTCGATATTAAGGGTATCAACCACAGTTTTGTACTCACAAAATCTTAATGGAGGATGACTTCAAGCCGCGGTCCAACATCGAGAGAAGGGTGAATCCTAAGATTCACGAGGTTATCAAACAAGAGGTTCTCAAACTTCTTGATGCGGTTTGATTTACCCGATCTCGATAGTCCTTGGGTTAGCCCGATTCATTGCGTTCCAAAAAGGGTGGCATTCTTGTTGTCACGAATGAAGAAAGCGAGTTAATTCCAACTCGATTGGTTACGGGATGGCGTGTGTGTATTGACTATCGTAAGTTAAGCGAAGCCACCCGTAAAGACCATTTTCCTCACCCTTCATGGACGGATGCTTGAGAGATTAGCGAGGAGCAGTACTATTGTTTCCTTGATGGTTTCTCGAGTTACTTTCAGATCCCCATTGATCCATTGGATCAGAGAAGACCACATTCACCGCCCATACGGGACATTTGCCTCTGACGTATGCCTTTTGGCTTATGTAATGCTCTGCACGCGTTCAAAGATGTATGATGGCAATTTTCCACGACATGATCGGAAACTATGGAGGTGTTCATGGATGACTTCTCGGTCATTGGGGACTCATTTCATACATGTCTCTCCCACTTAGACAAAATGCTTGTCTAAAGCGGGAAAGGTGTAAAGACACCAATCTACTACCGTCAAAGGTATTAGGAGTTTTCTAGGTCATGCGGGTTTTATCGTAGATTCATCCAAGATTTCTCTAAAATCGCTCGACCTATGACCCATCTTCTCGAAAAGATGCTCCTTTTATCTTTCTCTCTGAGTGCATCGAAGCTTTTGAAACACTAAAGAAAAAGCTTACGGAAGCACCCATTCTAGTTGCCCCATTGGGATTTACCCTTCGAGCTCATGTGCGATGCAAGTGATTTTGCTATCGGTGCGGTCTTGGGGCAACGCAAAACTAAGCATTTTCAGCCAATACACTACATAAGCAAAACTATGGTGAAGCTCGGACCCATTACATCACTCTGAGAAAAAGAATTATTATTTGTGGTGTATGCGTTTGAGAAGTTTCGGCCATACCTTATCTTGACCAAATGCGTGGTGTATCACGGATCACTCGGCTCTCAAATATCTCTTTGCAAAACAAGATGCAAAGCGAGAGATTGCTCCGTTGGGTTCTCCTCCTACAAGAATTTGATATCATTATTCGTGATAAAAAGGAGCCGAGAACACAGGCTGCGATCATCTCGTCCGATTAGAGAACCTCACCGGGATGTGTTCGAGAAAAGGAAATTAATGAAACATTTCCTCTCGAAACACTCAATATGGTTTCTTTTCGTGGAGACTCTTCTACCCCATGGTTTCTTGACTTTGCAAATTACCATGCGGGTAACTTTGTGGTGAAAGGGATGTCGTCCCAACGGAAAAGTAAATTCTTTAAAGATGTGAAACATTATTTCGGGACGACCCTACTTGTTTAAAATTTGTGCGGATCAAGTCATCCGGCGATGTGTATATGGTCGGGAAGCCATTGACATTCTCAAGGCTTGCCATTACGGACCCTCTTGGGGACATCATAGCCCCAACTACACCGCCAAGAAGGTGTTTGATTCGGATTCTATTGGCCCCAATCTACAAAGATGCCCATGAATTTGTCAAAACACATGACGCTTGTGTCGTCACGGAATATCTCACAAAGGAATGAAATGTCGCAAAACTCCATTCAAGTGTGTGAGATTTTTGACATATGGGGCATTGACTTTATGGGGCCATTTCCTTCTTCCCGTGGTAACAAATACATACTCGTGGCCATTGACTACTTGTCAAAATGGGTTGAAGCAAAAGCTTTACCCACCAACGATGCCCGAGTTGTTGTGAAATTCTTGAAATCTCTCTTTGCTAGGTTTGGAACTCCACGAGCCATAATCAGTGATCGTGGTACGCATTTCTGCAATGACCAGTTTGAAAGAGTCATGCAAAGTATGGTGTAACTCACCGTCTATCTCTGCGTACCACCCCAAACAAGTGGGCAAGTGGAAGTTTCTAACCGGGGATAAAGAATTCTTGAGAGGGCGGTTGGTGAAAACCGTGCCTCTTGGTCGGATAAGTTAGATGGCGCTCTGGGCCTTCCGTGCGACTTACAAAACACCCATCGGTGCACTCCATACAAGCTTGTATACGGAAGGCATGTCATCTACCGGTTGAGCTCGAGCACAAGGCATCTTGGGCCTTGAAGCATGCTAATTTCGATATTGAGACGGTGGTGATCATCGGAAAGTTCAAATGAATGAATTAAGTGAACTCCGTGATCAAGCTTACGAGAACTCTTTGATCTACAAACAAAAGACAAAGAAGATTCATGACTCAAAATCAAGAACCGCGTTTTCAACGTTGGTGATCGAGTCCTTCTTTTCAATTCAAGATTGAAGATTTTCTCGGAAAGCTCAAGTCCGTTAGTGCGGTCCATTTACTATCGTTAAGGTTTATCCTTATGGTACCATTGAGTTATCTCAACCCGATGGTCCTAATTTTAAAGTGAATGGTCATCGGTGAAGCATTACTTTGGAGAGGACATTCCCATGTGGTTGTCCCAGACTTACAAACTTTCCCATGAACTAATGAATGCGGGGATCGAGTCAAGCTAGCGACTCGGTAATCAAAAACGATAGCATGCCATATGGGTTGTCACCCATATTTACGGTATCTTAAGTTTGTTACGGTTAGCCATTCACAAGTGGCTAGCTTGTGTGACAAAACTTGATGTTTAGCTTCTTCTTTCTACTTTCTACCACCCTAGTGTGGGGGGTTGCCCTCAAGTTTTGTATATAAGTCTTTCAAAAAAAAAAAAAAAAATCATCTTTCTAAATAATGGCCGTAGTATTTCCCTTTCACGTTCTTTGTTTCGGCATAACCGCGGTACTTTGAATATTGAGGGCAATATTCATTTCTAAGTGTGGGGAATTCTCACGAATTTTATCATATAATTATACCAATTCCCGTTTTGGCCAAAATTTTTTTTTGGAGTAAGTGTTTTACACTTACTCATTTGGTTATCGATCCGCCATGTTTGATAAACAAAAGGATTGGCTAATCCGAGAGCAAATGGCTCTTGGTAAAGATATCTCAAATCCATTGACGGCTTGCAATTTGCCCAAAATTGTATGGTATTATTTCACCATATCCTAAAAAGTGAAGAGTTGGCTAGCCCGCAAGTTTATGGCTTGTGGTAAAGGCGATGGAAAAACCATAATTGGTAATCACTCACCAAAGATAATTCGATAATTTATCTAAGAGTTGGCTAGTCCGAGCAAGCGGCTTCGGTAAAGACAAAATCAAATCCGTTGAAAGGCGGTGGTTTGCTCAAAATCACATGGTTATCGGTGTACCATGGTTCTTACTTGAACCGAAACATTTGGCTACTCGAAGTAATGGCTTTTGGTAAAGAGATTCAAATCCATTAAGTTTTCTCAAAAGATTGCTAGGGACTAGCAATAGTTTAGTGTGGGGATTGATGAGTGTGTAAATACTCATCATTTTGGGTCAATCTGAGCTGCAAAGCGTTTAAAATGCTCGATATGCATCAAAATCTTGAAAATATTCCAAAATTGCATTTTATATGTTTCGGATACAAAATGTTTAAAATCGGATGAAAAATGAGCAAAGTTTGCATAATTGGCGGTTCAGTCCCCAAGTTTCTAAAGTTGTCAAAAATAGTCCACGAGTCAAAATTTCAAAGTAAAATCACCAAAGGTCCTTTTAAAATCAAAAGTTGTCAAATTTAGTCCTTTGGTGAAAAATATAAAAGTTTGAGAAAATTACAAGTTTGGTCCTTGACTTTGAAATTTGGCAAAATGGCCCTGGAAAATTGAAAATGGCAAGTTTGGTCCTTGTACTTTTGAGATTGTCACTTTCAACCCTTGGATCAACTTTTGATTTGGCGACCTAGGTCCTTGAATTTTCGGATTTACACATTAGGTCCTATAATTATTAACCCTTAAACCCATTTGGACCCTGTCAAAATGGCTTTTGACCCCTGTCAAAATACATTTTGACCTCTCCCTTATTATTAAACCCCGGTCAACTTTGGTCAAATCCCTCAACACCCGCCAAAAGTCTACCCTCCCACCTGCTTTGCCTGCAACAAGCCACAACCCATCCCCCCTCCTCAATTCCACTTACCCATGTTCCCCCCACCTCAACTAACTTCCAATATGCATTTAATGCATCTTCCTCCCCCTCACTCAACCCCAATTGGCAGATAAGCAATTTGGCGCCAAAATCTCATTTAAACGGCTAGGATCATTTTAATCAATCCAATGGTGGAGAAAATGGTGGGATTTAATCAGAATAGAGAGAGAAAGACTTTGGGTATAAGAAGGAAGCAAGAGAAGAAGCAATGGGGAGTCTTGTAGTTTTTTAATTTTAATTAATGTCGTTTTAATCTCAAAAGTTGTAGTTAAGTATAAAACTTGTAATATTTCGTTTCTTTGTATCAAACTAAGGTATTTGTATCATTATAACTTGTTTCCAAGTATTAATTCAGGTTATGCTAAAATTCCTTGTTTTAAAGCTTACTGTTGAATATTTCCATTTCAAAGTCTCACATACAAGGTTTTATTAGCTTATTTTTAAGCTCACATAGGCTTATATTAGCTTATTATAGCTTGTTATAAGCTTATATTTTAGTTTCAAGCATTTTTGGTTCTTGGTCAACAAAAAGTCAAACTGGGTCAAGTTGGTAATGGAGATGGACATGGGTTGATGCAGGAATGGAAATGGGTTGATTTTAGTCATTTGGGTTGGATTTGATAGGTTAGTAGTTCTGGTTTCACTGATTGCAAGCCATTGTGGCTATGGACCATTGTAAGTGATTTTCCAAGTCTCATAAGCATAATCTGTCATTGTAGTTTTAAGTGGTTAAAACATGTTTAATTAGTTGTGTTTAGTGCAAGTAAACTCAGATTAATCAGTTTTATTAGCTTAAACAGTAATTAGTCTAGATTTAATTTGCAACTCAGTTGAGATAGGGGTGTTTGGATTAACTGTCATTCTGTCTCAGAGGTCTATTCAGTGGTTAACTTTTATTGGTTCATGTTTACTAAGCTTACTTGAGCACCTTTCAGTCAATAATTTGGGTCTGCAAGCACTGAAAGTCAAACATCAAGTAAAATCTGTCTCACTGTTAATCTGTTGTGATTTTGGATTTGCAAATCCTTGTTTTGTGTTTAGAAATCATTAAGCTTGCTTGCATTGTGCTTGTTCTATCATATTACATCAATAACAGTCATAAAATTGGATTCAAAGTTCATGAAAGTCAAAATTTCTCAAATGTTGTCAAAAGTCAAAATTTAGAAAACTTGTTTTGAGCCCGGTTGCAAGGAATTTTCCTTGACTCATTTTAAGTCAAATTAAGTGAAATTTATTGTTTCATAAACTTCAGTTGGTCCCTTTCTTGTCATCATTTTATCGATTTTTGCAAATTTTTAGAAGCCTCAAAATTGCTTCTCTTTGGGTATCAAATGCCACGCTCATTTGGGCTCATGAATAACTGAGTTTTTCTCAGTTTTGTCCAGGGTTGCATAGGGCTCATATGAGCTCACCCAGGTCTGAGTTTTGGTTTGCTAGGTCTCACCCAGGTCTGCTTTAGGTTCCAATTGGTGTTTTTCATTTTGAGCTTATTTTAAAGCTTGTGCTTGTGTTCAAAGTTGGTGCCCAGAACCTGTTTTGGCTTATAAGCTCAAATAAGCCAAATCCTTGCAACTTGTAATCCGATGGTTAAAACAGTTAGGATTTGTTTCATTTTAGTTATTTTAGCGTTTAGAACTTCCTAATCGGTTGGTGGCTTATTTTGTTCATTTGGCTTATTTGAGTGCTTAATAATAAGCACTTGCACATCGATTCCTTATTCCTACACATAAGCACCTGTTTTCCAATTTTCCTAGCTTCCTAATATTATTAAAGAGTTTTCCTGAAATTTTGAGATTTTTCTAAGTTGATTTGCTATTTTCTTAATTTAAAGTAGTTTTAAGCATTTTTAATTAGCTTTTAATACAAAAATTCGAAAAGGTTCAAAAATTAAGTTTTCAATTTTCTTAGGTTTAGATAAATATAAAAAGTAAAAAAAGTAATTTTCAGATTTTCATAGTTTATTTTGTAATTTTAGTAATTTAATTAGTTTTAATAGTTTTTAATTCATAAAAATAGAAAAATAATCGAGAAAATTACAAAAATAGTTTTGAAAATTCTATTTTGATATTTTAGATTTTCTAAGTCTTAATTTTATTTTCTAGCTTTATTTCCTAATTTCTTGTATTTTAGGTAATTATTAAATAGTTAAAATAGTTTTAATTAATAATAATTAATTAAATAGTTATAAAAATAATTTTCTTTTTCTAAATATTTTCTTTTATCATTAGGATTGTAAAAATATCATTTTCATATTTTTAGGGTTAATATTGATTTAGTTTCACTTTTTCTATTATACGTCGCGTAGATTTTAATTCAGTTTTATAAAAACTTAAAAACAAAAACATCATTTTAAATATAGTGATAGCGTTTATTTAATAGATTTTATCTTTTTAATTTCCTTTAATTTGCATTGAAGCCGTTGTAATTTGTTGGCTTTTACGTAGTTATAATCATCCTCAATCCTTTTCATTCAAATTTCTCGATCACAATCGTTTGATAGTTCATTGCATAGCTCATTTGGGACATAACGACACGGGAAATGCTATACTCCTCAGATCTTCATTGCATTCGTGCTTAGGCAGTTTTAAGCTTATTACGGTCTGCCATTCACAAGTGGCCGGCTTGAGTGATTTAGCTTGACTGTTTGGCACGCATCACTCGTTTAACAGTCGTTCATTTTCAGCTTTTAAAGACTCGATCTGAAGCACATTATCAGTATTCTCAACAATTTCAACAATATCGACAGTATCAACAGAGATATGATCAGATGCATGAACAACATATTGTAATAACACAAGATTATTGATATCAGCACAGATAACATTTTCAAAGAGTCGATCAACATCTTTTCTCAATAATTTCTTTTTGCGTTTAGTGTTTGAAATCGATGTTTCTGTTTTCTCGAAAACTATTTTCATGAGACCAAGTTCCTTGTGAAAATCCCTTTCCCAATATAGTGCACAGTTTTTCAAATTTTTGACGTGGGGTAAAATTTGTTTCTGAAAAATGTCTCGTTGTGCTCGTGCCAATGGCGAGGTAAAATGTTCAACTTTTATTTCAGAATGAAATTCAATCGCACGTTCCAAAAGTTTGATGTCAGATAAGTGTCAAAATATTTGATAACACGACAACTTTCGGCTTTTGTTTTTACTTCACTAAGTGGAGGTAAAGGACCATGTGTTTGTGCACCATTGTGTTGGGGACTAACTTCAGAAACTGGTGTGACAACCAAAGGTGTGTTTGAAGTATCTTGTTGTGTGACAAAAGTTACGGCTTTTGAATAGTTAAATGGTTTGTTATAAATGACATTTTCCATTTTTGAGCGATTCTCGTCTTCTGCATCTAATTCCTCTATGCGATTATATTCAACAACAGTCATAATCGAATCATCAATTCTATGTTCGCTTTGTAAACTTGATTTGGTTTGAATGCTCGTTTGAAAACTTAGGTTTATAATCGCAAGAATTGGTCCATATCCATTTGGATTTGGTTTAAAAGTAAACTTTTGAATAGTTGTGATTGACTCACCATGTTTATAAACGACATTTCGAAACTCTTTGATTTTGTGTTGTAAGTCGACAATTTCTTCAAGATAGTTATCTATTTGTTTCGTGGAATGCTTTTTGTACTCAGAGAACTGTTTTTGACAATTTAACAACTCACCCTTGGTTTTTTCATTTTCCAAAGTAAGAGCGTTAAGTTGTTGTTTATGTTCATGTTTCATTTGTTCTATTTGAGACAACAAAGCATTCTTCGATGCGGCTAGATCACATATCTGTCGTTCTAAATATTTTTTGTTTTGATGAGATTTAGCAAAAGCGAATTCAAAACCTTTTTCCCGTTTTTCTTGAATTTTAAAAACTTTGAGTTGTCTAATTAAGCAATCGTTATCCCTGGTTAACAGTGTATTTTGTGCTTTTAGTTTTGAATTGACATCATGATAATGTTCCACTCGGGATTGTTGGTCTTTAACTAAGGTCCGGAGCTCAAATTCTGAATCAAACATAGAATCATCTTGTTCAACGTGAGTCTCAACATGGTCATTGTTTAGATCCTCAAGTATAACCACGGAGTCAACTTGATCATCAATGGTAACCATAAGGTCATCTTGACCATCAAATATAACTACGGGGTCTAGTTGATAATCATCGGAATGAGATGTAGATGTCTCATGTTGAACACTCTGATCCATGTCAGATGCAGAAGTTAGCGGAGATATCAGTTCATTAATGATGATTGTTTGTTCAGGTACCTGAGACAAGCCGTCAGTGTCATACACTGGGCATGTGTCACTCATGTGTAGAGCTTGCATGTGGGCCATCAACATCACTGCTGCGTTAGCCTGCAAATCCTCCATATCATCATCTGAATCTGCATCTGCCATAAAGCTCTGTTCCTTGTTGGTAAGAGTTCCCCCAACTTCATCCTTAAGAGCCAAGAGCATAGCCTCTTTGAAATAAGCACTGCCTCTTGTCCTCGGCTTAGGACATGCATTAGCCAGATGGCTCTTCTCATTACAGTTATAGCATTGAAGACCATTAACCCCATTCTGAGCATTCCCCTGTTCAACCACTTGAGCCCTTTGCTGCTGCGGAGCACCCATGTTATTTCTTCCCATAGCATTGAACCCTTAACCACCTCCCATCTGACGACCATAACCACGATTTTGAACTTTAAAGCGTCCATTGTTCACAACAGCCTGATTTCTTGTATTAGATGAGGAACGAATGCGATTGTTGGATTTGTTAGAATACTGGCCGAATGCTTTAGCAATCATAGCAAATCCTTGTTGCAATTCATCGAAAGCATCGGAGTCCTCATCAGCTTCACTATAAAGAGCTTGAGCACTGTTGTTGTTGTAAGGAACCAATTGATTTTGTTGAGGTTGTTGCTGTGACGGATCATAAGGTGTGATGGTAGCAGTTGGTTGAGGAACGGGTTGAGGAGCTTGTTGAGGAGGAATATTGGTTTGAGCCCACAAAGCAAGTTGTTAATTGTCCGGAATTGATGGTGAAACAGTTTGACCACGGAGAATCCTTTCCTTATCAACTTCTTTTTGGTGAGGCTTCAGATAGTCGTACAACAATCCGTATGTATCATGATGAACATTCTTAGCTTGACGGAGAAAAATGACATACTTCTCCCATTCCGGACCAAGACTACTTACGAACTTTGTGTTGACAGCAATGCGTGGCATGATGATATTGTGTTTGTCCAAATCATTTATGATGTCTGAAAAGCGATGATGATAAGATTCTAATGACTCTCCTGGTTCAATCATGAAGTGTTCATAAGCCAAGTAGATTTTGGATTCCATGTCTTCCTGATTGAGTGTTGTTCCTTGTATAAGAAGATGAATATGTTCCCACATTTCTTTTGCAGTTTTTTGAGCATCAACACTTCGAAGGATTGGATTGGGTAATCCTAAAAGGATGTATTGCATAGCAAGTTCATCGGCTTCATAGTGTAAAAGTTGATTACCAGTGAGTTGTGAAACAATTGCAATGTTGGTGACATCATCTATTAGTGGAACAGCATCTGGATCTCCGGGTGTAACGATAGTAGGCATCTGAAATGGACCTTCCATAATGACCTTCTTTAAAAACTTTCCATGTGGCTTCTTTAGATCACAAAACCTAAAGAACCGAATCACCCATTGATCATAATTCCCGGGAGTGAGCATTGGAGGTCTATCAAGTGAGCCAGCTTCATGAATTGATTGTTGGCTACTCAAGGCTTCACACATCTTGCTAAACCATGTCGGTTCCCTCATAGTATTCCTAGATGGATGTTGATTGTAGAAGTTTGTGTAAGGTTGTACTTGAAGACTAGGTGGTGGTTGAACCATTTGAGGTTGTGGAATTGCTGCAAGTTGTGGAGTATGTTGTTGATTAAATTGTTGTTGATAAACTGCTTGTTGTTGATTCCATTGTTGGTGTTGTGGACTTAGGGGTTGTTGTTGTTGTTGAGGATAAGTGTAAGTGAAATAGTTAGAGTATGGTGGTTGTGACATGTTGAAAACTTGTGTTGTTTAAATGGATCTTTGTAGTCGAATGAACCTTTGTTGATGAAGTATCCTTAGGCGTAGAAATCACAGAAAAGCCAAGTACCACTTATGCGTAAAAACACCAAAGTTACGCGTAACAATAAGAGTTACGCGTAGGTTTAGCTTACGCGTAAGTTAGGAGAAAAGCTCTAAAGTTATGCGTAAACAAGAACTTAGGCGTAGAAAGCTTAGGCATAGGATTACCTTATGCGTAAGACAAAGCTTAGGCGTAAGATGAATCTTATGCGTAAAATGTCTACGCGTAAGCTTATGCTTATGCGTACGTTTAAGGTTTTTGCCCAAATGATCTTTTACACTATCACAGTGCTAAAGATATCCAAAGTCGACGTATTTTCAGGCTTATCCAAGCAAGAAAACACGGAGTAAACAACGAAACTGAAGATCAAACCAAAGAGTGAGTTACGCGTAGTTTTAGGGTTTTGATACGCGTAGCTTTACTCGTAAAAATGATTTTGCCCAAAGATGTTTCTAAACCAGTTTTTGTGTTATGAAATGGCTTCAATATCACCAAAAGAACACAAGAGTGTGAAATTTGATGATCCAAAGCATAAAAAACGGTTACGCGTAGGATGAAACCCACGAACAAAAACTAGCTCAAAAACGATGATCCACGCATAAAGTTTGAAACTTTTTGCCAAAAACAGTTATTTTAACACCTTAAAACGTTGAAAGTACAAGAATCTTGGATTAAAAGTGTAAAAATGTGTTTTAAGCTTAACCAAAGTATCACTCGTTTGTTTTACGCGTAGGACCAAAACCCACTTCAAAAACAATACGATTAACCCAACTAGTAGGCGATTGATACCACTGTTAGGTCACTAGTTTTACAACACAAGCCTGAATGAAAGAAATAGAGAAGATATAGAGGTCGGTTGAACACGTTAAACACACACACACACACGTAAAGAGTAAACCGGTTATGCGTAGAGTGAAAGAGAGTGAATAAAATGAACAACCAACCTTCAAATGAAGGTTTAAAAGAGTATTTATAGGAGGGAAGCTAGGGCAACACTCCTAGTTCCCATCCTTTTCCTTATTGGGCTAGGCCTAGGCTTATGGGCCTTCTACATAAGCCTAAGGCTAATAACAAACATAAAGGCCATAATTAAGCTAACTATTACATATGAATCACTATCACTTGATTTAGGTTTAGGAGTGATTCCAACATGTCTTAATATTTGGATTCAGATGTGCTTAGGACCCTTTTTTATAGCTGAATTCGGGGGTGCTTGGAATTGTCTTAGTAGCGGAATTCAGGGGTGTTTATGACTATTTTTAATTGTTGAATTCATGGGTGGTATTAATTTATATTTGATAATATAAGTCGAAAGTAAGACCAAAAATGGGCTTATGAATTATATAGTCAAAACCGAAGTTAATACTCAACACATCCTAATACAACCCAAAAACAAATGTAAAAGACATAACCCAAATTTCAAATACCATAGCTTTAGCGAATAATCTTGGTGCATATAAGGTTGATCAAGATAGGACAGCTTGGACCCATAGTAAAGGTTCACCATAGAAAAGAGTTACCAGAGGCTTTCAGGATTTCTGCAGTCACATGAGACTGGCGTCTCTTCCATGCTTGATGCAGCCCTTGCCCATCATGTGAGTTCTTTGAGCTTACTCAAACACACGCACACATACACATAGTCAATGCAGTGTTGGAAGATGCTCCATTGGACGAGAGGGAAATTCCAGGTCATCATGGTACTTTTCAGACACTTATATTGGATCAATTTTTATTGTAACTTATCATAAACGAGCCAAATCAGCAAAAAGCTGAAACGGAAACCGGCGGGTATAAATTGATGAAAGTCAACCAAAAGTCTTCTTTTTGATGTTTACAATCTGTTTAAAACTTTTAATGGAAATTTATAGTGTTATCTTAATAATATTGTTATTGTGATCATAATTAATGCATCAAGTATTTATAATTCTTTTTAAAAATTTGGACAAAAAATCGTTTGGACTCATGCTAAAAATGACCTTTTGAACATGTTACTCACCTCGTCTTTGACCTATTAATCTTGCCACCGCTACATCAAATCCTTCCTTGGACCAAATTGTGTACAATAGAAAGAAATCAATGGTCATTGGGAGGTTGTTCGAATCTATTTAAACCAAAACCTTATGCTAATGCTTACGACTCGAGCTACCATTAACTCATTTGTAATTAGTAAGAAATCTGTAAGTGGTCTTTTCCGGTATGGGTCAAAATGGGCCAGGTCATATTTTGTTTGCAGGTTGAGCCTACCCGTTTTAATCTAAACTCACCCATTTTGCCTGTTAATATGTCTTTTGTTTATTAAACTCATGAGAGGCATCAGAAAAGCGAGAGGCAGTGGAAAGATCATATGGGTCACTAATGTTGGAGATGTTAACCGCGGGGCAGGATGGGCGATCAATCATGTCCTTAAACTGTGTCTCTTTACTAATCTCAAAACTAAGCCTTTCAAAATATGTATTTAATTTTTTTAAAGTGAAACCATCTTGGAGTTATTTTGACTTTTTCAGATTGTAGGTGTGATTTACCTTCAAATGCCACTCCAGAAGAAATGATCACCTAACAGATGGGTACCAATGCGTTGACAGTGGTTTGCAGCACGTCGTTCCTCTCAACTTTGGTGATCCGTCAAGAAAGCATGAGATACATTGCAGACATGCAGGTGATTATTACCTCGCAATTAGTGGATTTACATGTATTAATGTATGTTTAGTTGTATGTTTCATGTTCTCACGTTCTTGAACAATTTCAACAACCAAGATGTCCAAAATGTCATATTGTACATGCAAATTACCTCATGTCAACTGATTCCAATGGTATCAGTGATATGGTTGATTGTTATCTCCATTTCCGGTGGTGGTAATGATTACCTGGTGATGATTTATTTTGGCCTATTCTTTTCTTTGTTTTGATACCAGCACGTGTAACGCTAATATGTAATGCTAATATATTTTAGCTGCAGAACTAGACGACATGGTCAAGAAGCTACTGGAAACACAGCCAGTAAGTCAGCAAGTTAATGAAATATTAAAAAACCTCTAGCCTCGACTTTGGTAAGAGACTGGCCACCTCAGATAAGTTCCTTCTACATGTAAATAATGAAGTGTCTCAGTATTGTAGATTGAATAGCTGTCTGTTAGAACAATTACCTTTCTTTTAATTTACAAGAGATGTATACTTTTTAATTCATGCCCTTCATTTAATATCCTTTCCGGTGTTTGTAATCTCATTAAGGCTAAGTGATTTTGAAATTTTAAGGTTTTACCTGCCCGTGGCTGCTCGCGCGGCTCCAATTTATATGGGTACTACCACTTTGAATATCCACTTTTCAAATTGATCAATAGTATTTCAGGACACCAAATTTCTAACTGACTTGCTACTATTAAAGGATTGATGAGGCATCAGAGGCTTCTCAAATGGCATGAAAGATGGGCTTAAATAATAAAGATGTGAACACAAAGCTGCTTAAAACAAAACCAGTGATGGATTCAAGGTCCACGGGAAATGAACTCTTTAAACCCGTGTTGCTATGAAGAGCAAGACTACGAAGACTTGAATGCAATGCTAAGGTGAATCACCCTTAGGTTTCTGATTTTTACTTGTGTGACAAACGACAAGTTTAGCTAATTACCAGGTTGTTGATGGTTATAGATGAAGTGGGTAGATGTTACGTCAGCTATTGGGCCTCAACGTTATATTGGTTGAACAATCCATATTGGTACATTTCAAATTGTGGTATCTTCAGTTAGATTTTAATGAATATTATGTGTCTCATCAAATACTTTTAAGGCTGTACTTTAATTTTATTTTACCTTTTTGTTCTCCTTTAAGTTAGATGATCTGTAAGACTACTTTAGTTTAAAGGGTGTTTGGGACTGTCTTAATATTTGGATTCAGATGTGCTTAGGGCCCTTTTTTATAGCTGAATTCAGGGGTGTTTGGAATTGTAGAAGATCTTGATATCACCTCTTTGCAGGTATGATGACATGTCTCGACCAATTGATATTTCATGTTAGCGCAAACTCAATGTCAAGACGATATCTGTTGGTCTTTGCTGATCACAAGGAATGAAGATCTTGAGGAGTTAAGGGAGCTATTTGTTTATTAATAAATAAAAATACATTATTGAAAATTTTAGGATAAAACCCGCACGTGCACGGGCATTATAACTCTATATGGTAAGCGAAAAATTCTCACTCTATATATATTTTATAAACATTTGAAGTGAGCAGTTACCTATAAATGTTTTGAATAGTAGCTTACAAACGTTTTTAGGTTGGATAAGCGATCCCATATACTTCCTTTGTAAAAACATGCAGGCGGAACTCCATGACCACCAATTTTAAAGAATACCAGGAAGACAATCTCATTTATAAATATATTTCCAATTAAGTTTTAATAGTGTCTGAAAATCACTCCTTTTTGCAGTTACTTGCTGTTGGGTCTATTATAGATTTGATGATACAAAACAAGAAGAATGAAACATAAAGGACTAAAAGTGACAAGAAGGAAACTACAAAAAGATGGAAGATTTGGAAGATTCTAGAAGATATGCTTAAAAGAATATTTAGTTTCCTAATTGTATTATGATTCCTCTTGTAAACCCTAGATGTCTCTAGTATATAAAGAGACATAGGGTCATTAGTTTTAGAGTACGTACAAGATGTAGACGTCTAAAGGTGTGTGTGTGTGGGAACCTAGACGTAGGGAAAACGTCTAGGGTTTAGTTAGTTAGTGTTAGATCAAATCTTTGATCTTTATTATAGTTAGTTAGTTTATGATAATAAAAAACCTTGTTCATAATAATGTTGATTCTATGTTTGAATATCCCGCTTTCATTATTATGTGTTCCTAGATATAATATTAGACCTCGTCTAAGAGCTTACAACGATCTTCACACTTGCAGAACGCCAAATGCCAAAGCTATTTCGCCATTGGAAGAGACTCCGTCATTGGAACGGATTTCACCATCGATAGGGTTGTGTACACACATTATGTTGCAATTTCTGGACAATAAGGTGTATTTAGTGAGCTTGGCAAGATGTTAGAACCTGGGAAGCCGTCTTTCAGACCCAAGTAAAACGAACCAAGTGTGGTCAGGTTCAGGTTAAGGTTAAAGTGGATCAAGTTTATTAGGTACTTTAAATAAAATTTATGATATCTCATGCATTTGATCTTACAAATCTTCTAGATGCAGGTCACGGGTGATTAGAAACTGTCGAGGGAAAAGGTAATGCAACTAGGTGGAGATTCGGGGATGCTTTCTTCAATGAATTTGCTTGATGGCATCTAGGTATATATAGCACTACCAAGGAGTATAATCTTTGGATTCATAAACATTAGTGTCATTTATATAGGCCATTACCATCTAAATTAATCGGTTCGAAATTTAAAAATTGTTCAATAGGTTGCTGAGAAAGTTGCAATACGTGAACTTAGTTATTCCTTTGCCATTGTAAGACCACCAGACACCATGCAAAATATTATGAACCCATGAGTTCTGCCTATATAGCAATAGCAATCGGATAATAATTCTTACTTATGGGAAAATGTTGAATTGTTAGAATCAACAACCGATAATCAAAGATGAAGCACAAGAGAAGAAGCAAGAATCGACAAATTTGCGGAAGCTTTTCTATTATTCAAAACGAAATTCAAAGGTACAAACTAAATTCAAAATACAAATCAAAATCGAAGGTACAAATCTCTCTCCCCCTCACCTCCTTTTTATAGGGGTGAGGGGGAAAGAAGCAGACTCCAATTTGGATTTGAAGACGGCTCTTCAAATTCAATTTGCACTTCAATACGCGTAGCATATGCGTAGCTTAGGACTTAAGCAAAAAACCAACCGACCCTTAGAAGTTTTAATCACATTCATAACAATCTCCACCGTGATTGAAACTCCTAAGGAATCCCAAATGTTTCAAATAAAATTCAAAATTTCAAATGCTAGAGATACTAGCCTAATTCAAAGCGAACGATCGATTCCCAAAAACGATCCAAAAGAAATCAATCCAAAACAAACGCCGATGACTTCAAAAGCAAATAATCAAATGTTAGCCGACAATTCAAAACGGCCAACCGACCAAACAAATCGGCTCAAACGATCTTCACCAGTGACAATCAAATTCGGGCAGCCAACTTCAAAAGCCTGACAAACGAAGATCCCATATTTTCCAAAGAAACAAATTCCAAATGATCGAACAAATTCCAACGACTTGAACCAAGTCTTCAAACACCAAATCGATCTTCAAACTCCAAATACCAAATTCAAATTCTAATGACCCACTTATGTAATAAGAATTACGGTCCATCATAAACAAAAACCCAAAAAACAAATACCAACGAGGCAACCAACTAACAATCTAAACTAAAAAACCATATTAAAATAAAAAAACTACCAAATGGAAGACACTATAACATTACCATCCATTTGGACATCAATCAATAATTGGTGCATACTGATTGGTGCAAAACCGTCAAGTTATCTCACGCAAGCTAGCCACTTGTGAATGACCAACCGTAAGAAACTCAAAACAGTTCAAACACCAAATGCAATTTAGATCAGAGGAATATAGGGGATTCCTGGGTCGTTAAGTCCCACGGAGGATGAATTGGTGTTTCACACAGACAGATGTCGAATAATCACTAAGGATAGTGATCAGAAAGGATTTTGAGATATTTATACCTAAAGAAAAGTTTTATAAATTACAGCAACTTAAATGCAAATTAAAGGAAATAAAAGATAAAATATATTAAATAAACGCTATCACTATTTTTAAAATGATGAACGTTTAAAACCTAAAACGACGTTTAAATAAAATTACGAACGCACAAAATAAACGTGAGTTTTAAGAAATAAAAGGCCTATAAATATAAAATGACATTTTACAATCCTAATAATAAAAGAAAATTATTAGAAAAGAAAATTATTTTACAACTATTTATTTAATTATTATTAATTAAAACTATTTATTAAGTATTTAAAATGCACTAAAATATAAGAAAATACAAAATTAACCTAGAAAATGAAATTATAACTTAGAAAAATCTAAAATATGATAAAACTTATTTTAAAACTAAAAATATATTTTTTAGAGTTTTTATGTATTTATTATTAATTTAAAACTATTTAAAACTAATTAAAATGCTAGAAAATACTATTTAAACTAATAAAATTCTGGAAAAATACTTTTTATGACTTTTATATTTATCTTAATCTATGAAAATTGAAAACATATTTTTTTTAAGCTTTTTCTGATTTATTTGTATTAAAAGCTATTTAAAAAGACTTAAAAATTATTTAAAATAAAGAAAAATAGCAAACAGTGGCAGAAAAATATGAAAAATTTAGGAAAATACTAAAATATTATTCTAAGTCTAAGAAAAATATAAAAACATATGCTTATGTGTGAGACTATAAGGCTGCAGTGAAACTGCTTATGAATAAGCAATTCAAAATAAGCTAAAGACCACAATTCAGTACCAAATGAACACAGAAGCTAGGTAATGCTAAATTAAGTATAACTCAACTATTTAACAGTACTCTTGATTACTAAATAAGCTTAAACTAGTTTTGAGCTTATGAGATTATTTAAGCAAAACAGTGATTAGGTGCTCTACTTTAAGCTAGTGCATAAGCTAAACAAATAAGCTAAAGGTAAAAACAGATATAGGGACCTAGAGTAGACCTGGTAGGCTATACAAGAACCAAGAATCAGCTCCTCACAAGCTTGAATGAAGCTTGTGCAAGGGCTGCAATATGCCTGTGCATACACTGAGTGTGCACAGGGCATTTGAGGCCTTTTTGGAAGCTGATTAAAAGCTTATAAAAGCTTAATAAAAGGAAAACAAAACTGATATTATTAAACTAGACCAACTGATCTTGCAAATCCCAAAGTCTCATTGAATCTGAACTAGACTTGAATACATGAGACATCAACAAAGTTTTGCAAAAAAACTGTTTTTCACTTTTTTGACTTTTGTAGACAGAAATGGATATTTGACTTTTATGAACTTTGATTTGATTTTATGTACTGAATAAGTTATATTAAGCTGTAATAAGATTATTTAGAGCTGTAGTAACAACTTTTAAGCTTGTGGGATAAATTTGGAAATCCAAATTCCTAACAGTGAATCACAAGATGAGATTTAAAATGAATTTGACTTTTTAGCAAACAAGTACAAGTTAAAATGGTAGAACTGAGTTATTAAGACCTAATGTAGCATACAATGGACAAATACAAGGGGAAGAACACTATCTAACACAGTTAAACAATTAAATCCAAACACCCCTTAAGAAACTGAATAAGCATATTAAACTACTTTATCCTATTCCATAGTGACAGAGATCAAAACAGATGTTTACTAATATTCTACTAACATCAAATCAAGCCTAAATAACAAGCAATTGATCACATTCATGACTGCAATATAATAGTTATGAAAAAGGTTTTTGAGTTAAGGCTTACTTGATTTCTGGCATAATATGGGTAGTATAACAGTACCAAACCAACATAACACATCAAATAAAGAATCAATCCAGCAACTAGATCAACCCAAATTCATTCATGAACCAAAATAGAGCACTAGTTGACTTTTGTTGACCAATGAGCTTATGATAGTAAAAATTGAGTAGAGGTTTTCTGAGTAAATAATAAGCTAAAGGGAGCTTATAAAAGTGTATATAAGAGCTTATATGGGCTTATGAGTACTTAACAACAACTGGTAATAACATTCATATGAACTTGATAATTTGAACTTGAAAATTGGTGAAAACTGAAAATGACAATGAAACTTGAAATTTATGATTGGAAAAGGTTCATATATACTAAAAAACACTTAAACAAGTACCTGAGAATTTAAACATACACTAAGAAACTTGAATTTATTAAAACGACCTACATGAAATAAAATTACACTACTTTCTCTTCTCCTCTGCTTCTTTTCCCATTTATATTGATCCTTTTAGTTCCTTGTCGACATCTGAGACTTTCCCACTTGATTGCAACCTTTGGATCATTAGAAATCATCAAAACCGTCCACTTGGAAATTTGGCGGGAAAAGTGGTAATAGCAGGTTTCTGCAATTAATGCAGTTTGGTTGTATGTAGAGGTGGAGGGGGACAAGGTGTGAAGTGGGTAAGCTGTAAAGGTGGTAAAAACAGGCGAGGTGGAAGCCATGGATTGGTAACAGGCGTGGGAGGTAGGGGATGAATAGTGCGCGCGGGTTTTTGGTTGTTTGACTTATGTTGACCGGGGTTAATAACGGGTTTGGTTGGGTTTGGGCTAAAGACTGGGCCAGCTGCTGGGTTGGTGGATTTGGATTTGGTTTGTTAAATTTAGGTCCATTTGGTTTAGATAACACAAGGACCAAATATGCAATTTTCTGTTTATTAAAGGACTGAAAATGTAACATTCCCAAAGTTATCACAAGGGCTAAACCTGCAATTATTGGTTAGTACAAGGACAAATGTTGCATAAAATTCCATTTTTATAAGTCCAAGGACTAAAACTGCCAATTTTGTAACTCTAGGGATCAAACTTGTAATTTTCCAAAAGTTTACTATAAGGACCAATTTTGTCATTTATGAATAGTACAAGGTTAATATTTTTGATAAATTTCCATTTTTAAATTCACCAAGGACTATTTTTGACAATTTTCAAACTTTAGGGACTAAAGTTGTCATTTTGTAAATTGTAAACTTTAAAGGGTTTATTTTGACAACTTTTGAATCCCATGGACCTTAAATGATATTTTATAAGTTTTTGAATTACCAGGGACTAAATTTTACAACTTTTGAAACTTGAGGGACTAAAACTGCCAATTATGCAAACTTGATACGTTTTTCATCTGATTTTGGTATTTTTGCATTTAAAACACATAAAACACTTGTTTGTGATATTTTCATCATTTTGATGCATTTCAGAGTGTTTTCAGATGTTTTTGCAGTCTAGATGGTACAAAAATGATGAGTATTTAGACACTCATCACATACCTACCATCCTCTTTTTCTTCTTTTTCTTTTTTAAAGTTGTCTTCCACTATCATCAACAAACGACTTCAAACAAAATCCAATTGAATAACAAATACCTGATGTCCTCCTCTAATCGAATCACCAGCCACTTTCAACCAGAATTCTTTCTTCAAATCAAAGAACCAAAATACAAACCAATCGATGCTCCACCAAAAACGATTATTCAAACAATTCTTCAAACAAAAAACAATCGTACTTCAATCTCAGCGAACCATAACAACTTTTTTTTTCATCGCCAAACAAACCTAGCTCTTGATACCACTTGTTAGAATCAACAACCGATAATCAAAGATGAAGCACAAGAGAAGAAGCAAGAATCGACAAATTTGCGGAAGCTTTTCTATTATTCAAAACGAAATTCAAAGGTACAAACTAAATTCAAAATACAAATCAAATTCGAAGGTACAAATCTCTCTCCCCCTCACTTCCTTTTTATAGGGGTGAGGGGGAAAGAAGCAGACTCCAATTTGGATTTGAAGACGGCTCTTCAAATTCAATTTGGACTTCAATACGCGTAGCTTAGGACTTAAGCAAAAAACCAACCAACCCTTAGAAGTTTTAATCACATTCATAACATGAATATTTTGGATGCCAACACAAATCAATAGTCATGGCTCAGGTAATTTGTGAGGTTTACTTAAAGGTATTCGATTGTATGTGGGTGTGTGATCTATTTTATTGAATAAAGGTGATTTTTAACTCAAAATAACAGAAGAAGATACTCTTTTTATGCATCCATTTGCTCAAACATATGTTTTTTTTGTTGATTAATTGCTATGTGCAGCCTTACCAACCTAACTATATTGCTCTTCCTCTTCGACCTTGCTTGGAAAAGAGCACCATATATGTAATGGGTATAATTTCTTTATTTTCGCTTGCCATCATATCTTGAAATTCGTATTATAGAATCACATAAGGAGTACAATAGCCTCCTATTGCAAAACCGAAACACCATCTTATAATTGCTAACATTCATATAACAATTATTTATCGCCCTTCTTTCTCTATACCCCAAATGTCATCTCTTGGTATCTCTAACGTTATTGATGAGGTATCTCTAACGTTATTGACATCTTTTATATTTCGTAGATTTTCAGATTTTATAGATCAAAATGTCACAAGAATTTCAAGATGAAGAGGAATCCGCGTAAGGTGAAATGGACTACAGCTTACGGGATGTTACATGGCAAATATATGAATCTGGTACAGAAACATGTCACTACAATAGATGGATTGCTTTTTTACATAAAAATTTAATTATTTTTATTTACCCATAGTGTATTATTGGTTAAATTTCGGGCTAAAATAGGTCAGATCAATAATGTAACATCTATAATAGAGACACACAAAGTTTGTAGTGTTACATAAAATACTTATACATATCTCGCCTACAACTGGATTTTTCTTTTGCAGCTACTGCTTTCATGCCTCAATCATTGACAACACCGACACGATAACATTGACCTACTTCAGCGACGAGGCACACTCAATGGTAACATATTGTAATAAAGTGGTGCTAGAACAACACCACACCGAACCATACGTACTACCACCGGTGTTAGAAGCTCTAGAAGGTACTACACACCTGTTTTAGCTGCATTTCGATATAGAGAGTACAAACAAAAAATGAGATTTCATTCTCGATACAGTCATGGAAACTAGGCCACAACTTTTGCCATCAGCTGAACCAATAGAGCTGCTGACAATAACTAAAGCACTGCCAAAAAGCCAACAACTTCTATTAACAACACCCAAAATCAGCTCAACAGATACATTGACAACATTTGCATCGCTCGACATACCACCAACAACGCCTCCGCCATAAGAGTTTCCAGAAACGTTTACTCCAATGCCAAACGAGTACAACAAAAGCACCAATGAACCTACTCCGAAGACTGATGCAAAAAAGAGCTCTGTATGAAACAGTGTAACGGTGTCATTTGATAGTGATCGAATGACAGACGAGCAACACATCCACTTCTGATGTGAAGCTCAATTCTCATAATGTAATAGGAAAATAGTGTACTCTAATGTAATAGCAAAACAACCGATTAATTAGTTATCTATGAATCCAGTTAGTAGCCAAACTCAGGGTTTTGTATATAACATGCTATAGTTGAAACCAGTGATTATGTTCTTCCATGTTTCTTAGTTTAAGTTTACTATAGTTGAAACCTTTTAGAATGAAGTTATGCCAAGCATTGGTTTGGGATCCTACTCGTGAGCTTGCACAACAAATTAATAAGGTTATGTTTTCATGTTGTTGGTACTCCCGGTCGTGTCTTTGACATGCTTCAAAGGCAGTCTCTTTGTTCTGATTACATCAAGATGTGTATGTTGGATGAGGTTGATCAAATGCTTTCAAGAGGTTTCAAAAACCAGTTCTTCGCTTTACCTTCACTTTTTATACTGCTTTTACTATATGCTATTGATATTAACTCTACATTACACATCGTATAGAGGGACTGAGATCACGTGTAACTGAAAATGATGGAAGCACATCCCGTTCCTATCTTTAACTAAGCTCACGCTCACTGTCGTTAAAGATACCTAAAGTATTGAATATCATGTACAAAGGATGACCAATAGTAACCCTTATTAATATATTGAACACATTTTCGGGTCCATTATTTGTTAATTCTGAGAATAAAGTATTTGATTTGCGTTTTGAGATGTACACCTCATTTAACTCAAGTGAGTTTGTGTGGGCATATGGGTTTCGGTGACTATACTTGAACGTAAAAGATGGCGTCAAGGTAACTGAATGGATGAACCGCTCAAACTGTGTTTTCAGGTTATAATAAAGAGGCAACAAACTATGTTGATTTTATAAATTGAATTAAAAATATGTCTGGTGTTAACAAAATCACAATCATTACAAAACCTTTTGCAATGTTAACATTGATTTTTGATGCAGAAAGACAGGTAAGAAGTGAGTAAAATGATTATTCTCTAGCCTTTAATTTTTTCAACGACATTCATAAGGCTACCCACCCATCAAACGGGCTATGTTACCACAAATGTTGTGCATAAAGAAGTGTTATCTCGCATTTGAGTTTAAATCGTATACTATGTTGTTACAAAGAATATTGTAACAAATACTTAGAATTTGACAAACGTTGGTACTGTTCTTTTAAAATTCTTTGTATAATAAACAGGTTTTAGCACTAATATTTAGCTAAACAAAAAAATATAAATGATAATTATAAGTCATGCCCGCCAATGGTTTATAGTGTGGCCATAAATTCTACACATTTATATGCATATCAATAACATAAAAAATCAAACTCTTTTGATAAAATGGCTAAATTTGTTATATGTTGTGTTATTAACCATCCACGCAAACCATACAATTATTTTTCTTAAAAATAATAATAATAATAATAATAATAAATTTGTTTATAATAATGTTTGACAATTCGAAAAATGTATTTCAGTTAACAAAAAACAACAAACAAATAAATATAAGTCATACCATTATATCGGGCTATATAAACTAGTATATATATATATATATATATATATATATATATATATATATATATACTAGTTGCCAGCCCAATGGGTAGACATGACTTATAAATATCGTTGTATATTTTTCTATGACGAAAGAAGGTTGGTAAAAAATGGCTGGAAAAGTGGACATGTTGAAAAAATCGTTATATTTTTATAACAAATTTAAAATGAATGAATACAGATAAAAGAAACTTACTCTATCAATAATTCCACGTTCAATAAGCTTTATGTTATATAGATTTGGGTAAAAATATAATTTTTCAAACAATATATATCTACCTCTTTTTGTAGCCACTCTTATGAGTAGTTTTTCATGTGTAACTGAGAAATAATCAGGCTTTACTGTCTCCTAACATTATATCGAAAAAAAATAATTCCATTGAAGATGGTTAGCAAAGCGGACCTAAATATTAATACCTTCAATGACACATAGCTTATACCAATATACCCAAGTATAAATGAATCATCATGTTTTTTTCTTTATTTGGGTCACCCTTAACATGTGCCCATGGTTTGACAATGATATTTTTTGATTTACAGCAACATAGTCTTTGGGCTGATACAAACATATTGAGTACCCAAGTCAATACGAATCGTAAGCTTGAAACCAAAACTAACCATTTATTTCGTTTTGAAACCTGAAAACTAAAGAACATTAACAAATACTCTAAAACTATAATAGTTACTTCACTAACTCCTACGACTAACTTGATCACTGTTGTATGCAGGTGGTTAAATAATACTGTAAGTGCAAAGTGTTTCCAAACTGCTAAGCTTAACCCCGACACGACAAATAAACGGTAAAATAGCAAGCATCCAACAACACCTAATTATACATAAAAAAAGAGTTTAAGTTACTTATATTTTTTGTTCTTTTAATGGTGACTCTCCTAACGCCAATAAAAACTTTAATGCCTATCTTCAACATTGCCTCGCGTCTTTTTTTTTTCAAATATACTCTGCTTTTCCCCACCTGTTTTCATCACCATATCAGTATACTGTGAAACAGAATATGGATAACAGTAAGCATCCTAGAATTCACTTCTAAAGATTTCAAGAAGATAAAAGAAGACGCTTACCACCACACCTGCGAATGTGACCTTATATGCAGTTTTTGTATAGTCCTTTGGTGGTTGAGCATCCAGACCATCTAAAAGTAGGTGCTAATAATCTAGCTTTGTAATATTGTTTGTTAGGTTTAAATTATTATCAATATATATAAACAAAAAGGAAAGTGTTGCTGATACAAATAAACCTACCCAATTCTTGTGAAGCCAACCTCTAGGCATAACACTTAAAATCAGACAATGCAATCATGGAATCTGTCATACCTTGTTTAGGTTGGTGTTAGATGCAGGTCATTCTCTTTTAAGTACCGTAAAGCACGGGAAGTTCAGGTCTTAGGGCATCTTTGGTAGATCCATAGTTCCACGTTACATTTTTGCTTTTTACCCAAGGATTGTTCGACATGAAAAGGAACAAAAAATCATTGTTCATTAATGTTTGAATACTCACAATCACATACAACCTAATTTCACTAAACTAATACATTACATGGTGATCCAATGGATCCTCGGAAAACAAATTACGTTAATCTAAATAATCATTTAAAAACAAAAATCGATGTACCTTCCATTTTCCCATTGTTTCCTGACAAATTTGAAGTACCATAAACTTATTTCCTGTTGCAAAAAGTCTAGTGTTACCATCCATGTGAATATGTGACACTTAATGGAGTACACTCAACTTTTGTTTTACTCTAATTGCAAACCAGCTTGTACCCACAACTTTCATTTTTCTCTAATCACAACCCAGTTTGTACCCTTCATTTTGTTTTACTTTTAATTCTACCCATTTGATCCATTAGAGATTGAACATATCCTGAATTGACCAATATATAAGTAAATGAGTAGAAATTTCCACCTCTATTTCATAAAAGAAAAATAAGACAAACATTAAAGCAAAAGATATGGACCTTAATGGCGTCATCCTTGTCTATAAGGCTCTGGTAACCATGTAACAATCCTGGCACAATATCCTCTGTTTCGGGTTTCTCATCTGGATTAGGTTTCCAGGTACTATCAGGGGTCTCATGTCCTTAGTTAAATCGCATTAATGGCCAACATTAAAAGTAGGACTATTCTCTCGACATCCTAGCAGAATTCTCAACAACTTCATGCGCTTTTCCATTACCTTGAACAATCTGATCATTTTGCCTATGACCAAAACATTGAAAAAAATACACTAAGATAAAGATATAGTCTAGGCAATAATGAAAAAGAACATACTATTAGATGATTATTATCTTTTAGGCTGTAAATAACTACCCTATTACTGATGATAACAAAAGTCTGTAGCTATATTCGTCCTTATGTGATTCGCTCACGAACACTGCACCATCATACTCTAGACACCTGCCACAAACAGACATATTTAATCATTAACCAATACATATACACCACATGATAAATTAGTAGATTGTTAAAAACTGATATGTCTTTGCGGGGAATAAGTATTGGAAAGGCAGTTCGTAGGAGCGCAAGAGTTGTTGTACCAGCGATCAGGTAACTTGTGCTTTCTGAGGACGCATCACCAACAGGTGTGCAACCACAGTTAAAGTTCCTCTTTATATAGTCCTATTCGCACATTTCCTTGAATGATTTTCCTCACCTGAAGTTTGAATACAAAGGTTAACCATAAGAACTCGTTGACGTGAAATCAACTCCGAGAGCTATTTCTTGTGTTGAAGTACTAACTTCCAGCATCCACAATCCAGAATTTTATCTATCTCTAATCTTACTAACACCATTATTTGGCTATTTCAGAATGGTATAGAATTGTTAACTCACCTTCAGCTTTATCATGTGTCCTTGCATTGCATCAAACCCCGAATAAGCCCTGCATCAGACACACACCACATCCTCACCAGTCCAATATCATGTGTCCTTTACTGTGGAATGGTAGTAGAATTTACCTGGGGGCTGATTTACTCTTGCAAATAAGGTGCAATGAATATGGCTTTGTCTTGGTGTGCTGCAAAAGTTTTATAAATGTAATTCATTGTAGCCGCACCATTGTCTTGGCACATTCTCCAATAGACGAGTGACGGGTTTAAGAACACACATTTGTTGCGACCCGAAAAACTTCGTTCAGCCAACCCATATGGATGTCTAAAATTAAAACAATAAACATGATAAAAATCAATAAAAGTATATAATACCAAAACTTATGATATTGTAAAAAAAATTAAAAAGTTAATGAGCTTACATCGCCACCAATGTACTGGAAAGGTATGAGGCTTGAGTGAATCAGATTAACTAATGTTGTAGGCGTTGAGGGTAGCTGATTAAAAAACCAACATAATCCACCAAGGCAACAATAATTAAGAGAAACTCACTCAAGTTGACACCCTTTCAGATTGGCTACATGATCATCCAATTGCATATCCGATCTAATGAGGTTTTCTAATTTTAGAGTTTTGGGTGAACCTAGTGGTGTAAGATTGAGTTATATTTATCGACATTCGAATATATTGGAATTGTGATGTTAAGGATACCTAGTGAGTTACTGCGTGGTCTACAATTTTGTTTCATGAATATATAGTTTCACGAAACAATTATATAAAACTTAAGTGATAATTGTAATATAATATTTAAGCGTAAATCGCTTATTCCTGTTGGAGATAAGAACATACCATGATTGACCAATTCATTAATAAAGGGTCTAAATTCTTTGGTTTTAGCTATTTATTTTCTTTTTTATCGTTATGCTCATTAGAAATAAAACATGCCCGAAAGAACCCATTAACTTTTACCCAAAGTAGGAAAACCGAAATACCACCAATGACAAAGAACATTAATAAAAAAAAAAAAAGATTGAACATTTACATACCTTGAATTTTTACATTGTATTTGTGGGTTCGAATCACACAATAAAGAGCCTAGAAACATAAATTAGCTAAATTCTCTTTAGAATTAATTTAAAGGCTCATTGAATTTGCATTATTCGTATGATTGTGTCTGTCTAGTATGCATTGATCTTCAAGAGTGTAGTCCTATAAGAAAGAAGGAAACTTTAATGAATAATCAATACTAATAAAAACTGGAAAGTTTGCATATTCTTGGAATAAATAATGAATTGGAGAAGAAGAAAATTGTCTTCTAGCTTCCAAGTTTGACACATCCATGAGACTCCTTCATCGAAGCAATAAGTACGACTATTGATTTGCAAGCGGACACCATGTAAGAAGTATAGACTACACGTGAAACAAAACATCCAAATACAAAAATATGTAATTTTATTACTTTCTCCTTCCGAGCTACAGATCCGGGTGGGAAGCAGACTAGCTCTCTTTGGTGCAAATAATTGGTATTGTTCGTCCACTCGTAACCTTGCCCTCCATACTATACAAAAAAGAAAAGCAGATCAGAAGAAATTATTCAAGTGAAGTGGGCATGAGTTACAAACTTGCGGTGGGGTGAGCAAAACAACCGAAAAAAAACCCAACCAAAACCGAAAAACCGAACCAAAATAACCGACAAACTAAAACCGATGGTTTGGTTTTTACTTTCATATAATTGAATTTTCGGTTCGGTTTGGTTTTGATATAAAACCGAACCATGAAAACCGAACGAACCATTTTCATTAATTATAATATATATTATTTATAGATATACTACTAATTACTAAATTACTAAAATGAGGATCAAAGTTGAAAATAATTTGGGACAACCAAGCGTCAAAATTTATTCTCCTTGGGAACTAAATGCCGCTTAACCCTTTAGTCCTTTACATAAAAATTAAATGGCTTAACCCTAAATATATCATCTTCTCTCTGAAAGTCACTTTAGGACCTCCATTGCCATTAGCATTGGTGCAACTTTGATAAGTTTAAGCTTTCAGTTTTATTGGTAAGTCTATATTCTTCTATGTTATAATCACTTTAAGCTTATAATCTAATTGTAGCATTGTTCTTGTTATATTATTTTATAGAATTCATGCATGTATGATCCAAGGCACTAATAAGCGATTGTTTTTTGTTAAACGGTTGTTCATTATAATCTAGTTGTACCATTTTATAGAATTCATGCATTAATAAGCGATTGTTCTTTATTATTACGACTAAATCCTCCTAACATTTCACGAAATAACAAAAAGCTATGTTTCTTGCATTATCTTGTTAAGATGGTCAACAGTTAGGATGGTCAACAATCAACGGCCAAACTATGTTCATTATAATCTAGTTGTATACCTGTGACTTTTTAAGTTTTTATAAAATATGTATATTTTTTAAATATACTTGAAACCTCATTGGCTGAAATTATCACAATTTTAAGGTGAATAACCTGTTAAAGTGTTAGTTACTCATCAGGTAGTTGTCTAAAGTTTCTTGTTTATTTTAGTTGATGGAACCATCAGGTGGCGAGGCATTCGAAGCTCAAAGTATGGACAAAGGGAAGGCGCCGATCATTGATGTAGATAGTGAAAATGCGAATGAACACGTTAATGAGAATATTGATGAAGGTCTTAATGAATGTGTTGGAGAGAAAAAAAAGCAAGGTCAATTAAAATCATTTGTGTGGGATCATTTTCCGAAGGTCGAAGAGGGTGCTACCACAACTACATGTCCTTATTGTGGTACTGTCTTCGCAGCGAAGTCAAAGCAAAATGGTACTAACACCTTAGGTCATCATTTAAAATATGTATGTGTAACTTCACCCCTTTATGGAACTAAAGATAAGAAGAAACAAACAACAATAAGTTTCAAGCCTGCTACTATGGGTGAATCTGAGGTAGTTTAGTTTCTCACTCTTTAACCAAGAACGTTGTAGAAAAGCCGTAGCTAGGATGTGTATCAAAGACAATCAACCCTTTAGTATTGTTGAAGATGAGGATTTTCGAGTTAATGTGGAAGCAAATCACGAATTTGAACTTCCGTCTAGGTGGACGGTTGCTAGAGATGCTTTATCCATATATCAAGAAAAACACAAAAGCTCAAAAAATTTAAAAACCAAACCGTGTGTCTCACTACCGACACATGGACGTCCGTGCAAAACTATAACTATATGTGTCTCACGGCTCATTGGGTTGATGATAGTTGGAAATTAAGAAAGAAAATTCTTAATTTTTGTCGAATATCGAATCATAAGGGTGTGACGATAGGAAACTTAGTTTATCGTTGTTTACAAGAATGGGGTATTACTTGTGTTTTCTGATCACGGTTGATAATCGTCATCTAATGATAGGGCAATTAGGAGGTTACGCACTTTGCTTAAAGGACCTAATGCAATCTTAGATTGCAAGTATATACATTTACGATGTTGTGCTCATATCATCAATCTAGTGGTAAGAGATGGTTTAGAGGAACAAAATTCTTCTATTTGCAAAATTCGAAATGCAGTGAAGTATTTGAGATCTTCATCGAGTAGGCAAGAAAGCTTTGAAAAAGGTGTCGAGTTTGAAAAAATTGACTGTAAAAGGAAGCCATGTTTAGATGTTGACACAAGATGGAACTCCACGTTTCTTATGTTGGAAACTGCAGTCAAGTTTGAGAAAGTGTTTGATAGGTATTTTAACATATTACAATATTTTTTCTATACTACAATATGTTTTTTATGCTAATATGGTGATGTACGTTTTGTTTAGGCTTGAACTTACCGAACGTGATTACTCGGATTACTTTTACAATGAAACTGAAGATGGTGAGGAGGGCACTAGGATGATGCGTAAAACTAAAAAGAAGAGAAAGAACGTTGTGGGGGTTCCTAACGAGGATGATTGGTCAAATGCAAGGTATTTCTAATTTTCTATCATTTCCTGTTTGTAGCGATTCTGAGACTTGTTACGACTTACATTACTGATAGAAATGTTATAGTAGTAGTTACAGACTTGTTACATCTTTGTTACAGCTTATAGTTTCAGTTTGAGTAGACAATAGACATCATGTTACAGTAGACATGTTATAGTAGCAGTTACATGTAGACAATCTTGTAGTAGCTTGCACTTCATGTTAATTTAGTAGTAGGCGATAGACTTCATGTTGACATTCTTTTAGTAGTAGACTTCATGTTAAATAATTAATTTAGTAATTCATGTAGACATTCTTTAGTAGCAAACTTCATGTTAATTTAGTAGTGAGCAGAGACTTCATGTTGACATTCTTTTAGTAGTAGACTTCATGTTAAATAATTAATTTAGTAATTCATGTAGATATTATTTAGTAGCAAACTTCATGTTAATTTAGTAGTAGACAGTAGACTTCATGTTGACATTCTTTTAGTAGTAGACTTCATGTTAAATAATTAATTTAGTAATTCATGTAGACATTCTTTAATAGCAAACTTCATGTTACAGTAGCAGACTTCATGTAGACATTCTTTAGTTACATCTTAGTAGCATTAATTAAATGGTCTTGTTTAGTCACAACTACTAATTTAGTAATTCAACTTTTAATGTTCAATAGGTTTTTTTTGGAATATTTGAGGATTTTTTATGATGTGACAAAGAAGATTTCGGGGTGTAAGTATGTGACAAGCAATATGTTTGTTATATCTTGAGTACTACAGATTCATAAAAGAACACAATTGTGAATTGTACGACGACTTTTGTTTCCGGTATTTTAAAAAAATCATAAGCTTACCTTAAATACTGTTGTAGTATGAGGCAAGAGAAGGGCTCCTTATTTCACGAGAAAAAAGTTTGTAATCGACATTATGTATGTATGATTCCTGTTATGAGCATAAATGTTAGGCGAGAGGGTGTTGATGACTTTTGGAATGGCTTAGTGAGCCTCTAATGAACCCTTATATTGTTGCCCTAACGGAAGAGCGGGCATGATTAGTATACCCATGCGGGTTTCTTTGCATAGAGTTTGTCCATGATGAAGGTCAATATCACATCCGCTTCGGTCTCCTATAAGTAATGCTTCTTTGGCCATTTATTTCAAGGTTTATATGTCACTCATCATTCTAGTTCAATGAAAGGAGTTACATCTACGATTATTTTTCTCCAGTGGATTTTAATGCATATATCCGCTACATCGCTTAAGTAGAAGTTTAAGCAGTTCTCGTGTATGATTGGTGGACTCCTTCTTTGCTCTTGTGTCTCACGTAGCTCGACATCGAGCATTAACTACACCGAATCGGCCGAGTCATATGTTCTCCGAACTACTACAGTCACATTGGTGTATTCCTTCTTCCGATTCGGTTAAACAATGGCGTAGTTCTACCATCAAGACTTTAGGCAACCTTGTTATTGCTTTCCTTCATGTTGATATATGATATTTGCCTACCTCCACCATTGCACTTTGTATTGGCTGATACTTGTAACTGCTTTGGTGTTTCACAATCTATATAATCTTTATATGTAATCACCATACATGTAGATTTTTGGTTCTCCACAATTGCGTACCTCATAAAAAATCTTTCCAAATATACCTGTTAACTTATGAAGTCTGTTTTCGTCTGCTTAATTGATAGGCTCAATCCATTAGTATATATAACTAGTCATCACGATAGTGAAACCAACATCAAATAGATGATCATGCAATCATAGAGCCAGCCAAGGCCTCCGTTTCTTAAACCAGGATCAGGTTCCTATGAATGTTTGACCACTAAGTATAGTATAGTGTGGAAGAAAATACATTCTACGTATAATGTAATTTAAAAGTGTGAAATCGATAACAAATAATTTACACTGCACTTTGATCCAAGTCCGTACGCAATCGTAGAAATATTACACTTGCTAAATCACATCTTCAAGTTTGTAGCCATGCTTGGTCAAAGCATGTCCATATGCACCAATTAGTTCCAAGTTACCAATGGCGTTCAAGAGTGAGCTTCCATGCAACAAAGAATAATATAAGGGCAACAGAAAATGGCTAATGGCAAGTAAGTAACAAAACAAAATGCGGTTGTATAGCAAATAATTAGTATAGCTTTTGATTAGTAACCAATGTGACAAACACAGTAAAACTCCATACACAAATAGTAAGCATGCTTTGTATTATTCATCCTTTTCGTAGATGTCCTAGTTCATTCATACATAATCTACTATGATAGCCAAAAACTCTCGAAATAAGCTTAAAATAGATGTGCATCAAAGGATCAACATTGCTCACCTCACTTCATAATGTCGATGCAGACATCATGAATTCAACCGCTTATTACAATCTTACATGCAGTCATTAAGTAATAATTTTAGTAGCTCAAAAATAGTAAGCTTGTCTAAAAGTTGAGACCAACTACAACAATAAAACTCTCAAGGTTTTAATTAGCCTTAACATAATTTTAGTTGTATTATTTATGACGTGCGTATGTATGTATGTATGTATGCAAACATTAATAAAACGTAAACCTAATTACCTAGAACCATCATATCCAAGACCATCCGATCAAATTGCAAGAACATAGATTTGTGATGCACACTATTTAAATATTGTTATTAGTTAGTTTGCCATTCTAAATAGAATAACCACACTGGTACATAGATTTAATAATCCTCAAATGGTGTCCAATGACATGATACAGAATCATGAGACGACATACCAGATTAGTAAGTATTTGGATCATCATCAAACAAACACCCCTTGATAAACCTTGTGTATCTAGTTTACCATAAAACATGCCATCAAAGAATTGAAGTTCAAAGGGTTAACAAAAAATCATATGACAGTAGATATACATGATTAATAGAAAATTTTAGCAACATATTATACTAATAAAAAGTTGATCTTATGAAACCTTTATGTGAGGTAGAGGTATCATTAGTTCTATAAACATAATTCCCATGAATATCATCATCTACTTCATGAACCATCACAACCAAACTGCAAAAAAAATATAACAGAGACCATTAGGGTTTCTAGGAAAAAAGAGGCGTACAGAAAAAAAATATGAATGTACCGAATTTTTTATGTATATGTTTTGTTTAGGGCTACCTAAGTTGTAGGGATTCTCCTACATAATTGGTTGCATAGATTTATAATTTTGGACTTGCAACAAATATTCCAAAAAATCATGTTGCCTTAGTGGTAAAACACACATGTTATTTATCCAAATGACCAAGGTTCAATCCTTGCAAGGCACCTTTTTTATAAACAATTTTCAAAAATCTTTAATAAAAATCCGAAAATTACCAAAAAAATTAATATAAATCCGAAATTTAACAATTAATGCTTAGGTGGATAAAAATATTGCTTAGTTGGACAATAAATGCTTATGTGGCATGAAAAACAATTACTGGGCATTGAGGTGGCATTAATGCCAAATGCTTATGTTATATATATATATATATATATATATATATATATATATATATATATATATATATATATATATATATATATATATATATATATATAGCAATATATATATACGAAATAAATCCAAAACATCGGTAAACTAATAATATAGTTTTTTTTGTCTTAAAATGAGTATAAAAATATATCGGGATAATTGTTGGAAGTGTCGGATCAATTGTTCAAAATAATTGATCGTTGCGATAGCATTTATTTAATAAATAAATATCGTTAATGAAATATGCAAACCCATGCATGAACTAATATGAAAATGATGTTACTGATGATATGTAGACTAACTCTAGTCTATATGAAATGTTTTCAATGATGTTCCATGAATACAGCGACTTAACCCTTACGGTTACGCTGAATTTGATACTCGTAAACCTAGTTTACGAAAATGATGAATAGTAACCATGAATAGTGATTTTTCTCGGGGAATGAATAGTGTTTCGTGAATAGTAAAATTTTAACATTGTAACACCTCAATTTCATTGATACGCAGGAATTCAAGTGGGTGTTACTTCATGGCTCAACAGTTATAATATTAGAAAACGAACTCTAATTGTGTCATTTTAAAAGAATTATCATTCGATTTATATAAATATCAGAGTTTACAAAATGAGGTCCCAGTAGTTTCGTAGTTTATAAAATAATTTTTTGAATGATAATATAGCTTTCTTGAGTATCCGTGCCCTTCCGTGCCATCCTCATAAATTACGAACCTGAGATAAACATGCTAAAAAGTGTCAACACAAAGGTTGGCGAGTTCAAGAGTTTATAGATAAAACAGTTGAGTTCAATAGTTTTGAGTTTGAGCGATTATTGTCATAAATACAAATATCGATGAAATAAGTAGTGGGTTACGTTGATATACACCCATAGTTCGTTTGTTTAGTAATCAGTTGAACACAAGTTTCAAGGTTGTAGTATCATTGCGATCAGTATTATTGCTCTAAGCCTCATTATACGCAAATCTTAATGATGACGACATCATAGTAATGAACTAATGATGTAAGTTCTGACATCATAAAGATGATGTAAGTAACAAGGCCCTCGGGTAGGAGTTTGCCAACTTCCATGGGGTTCTCAAATAAAGTGCACTTGGCTACTTATCCACCCACACAGTGGGCGTCAGCGCCAATAGATCTATTCACTATATTCGCGTTCACCGCAAGTGATTAATGGTTCATGATAGAGGGACTTTTAGTGGCAATAGTGTATAAATTAGGCAATAACAATCATGATCGCATGATGATAGTACTTGTGTTGGGTTTGTAGCAAAACATATAAAGTGTGATTATGAACTCATAGTAGTATGTAAAAGCTTTAGAGTACTTGTGAAAGTAAAAACGAGTAGTTAAGCATGTATCTCCCCAAAACATTTTAAAAGCAAGTAAAGATAGGGGCCATGAACTCACAAAGAATATGTAAAAGTTATAAAGTACTTGTGAAAGTAAAAGAATGTAATTGAGCATGTATCTCCCAAATAGTTTATAAAACAATTAAGCGAGTAAAAGTGGGCTACGAACTCACCTCGTGTTACCGTAGTCGGATGGAAAACAAATTAAGTAATGTGAATAAACTGCTCCGACTCGCGACACGAGTTGGTATGTCATGTTTTTAGTATTCGAATTCAAGTGTATGCGATGATAATGCTTTATCGATAGTTGGGTAAACATGAAGTCTCTTCAAAAATTAGTAATACTTATCATACTTATTTTTATGGCTCGGTTGATTGTTTATAAGTTTTATCGAAACCCAAATTGTTAAATATGATATGTTTCCAAAAATGTTATATTTTACAATTTTGAATATTTACGGTTTTTACCCTTGCACTTTCAAAATGACACTTTATACCCTCAACTATGGGTTATTGACAAAATCAGCCCTTGTATTATTAACTTTGAAGAAATTACATTTTCAGCCCAAGAAAACTTTATCTTTCAAAAATTACAATTTCTACCCTTGTAGTTTTATAAGAAAATTTTACTTGTTTTAGGCCTAAATCGACAAAAGTAAGGGTAAATATAAGCGAGGCCTTGAGAGGTTTTTACTACGTTCTTGATCCCTTCAAGAGTTTGTCGGGTTGTCTTTCTAATGGTTCAAACTACAAGTCTTAAGCTCTTACGGTTTGGTCCCAATACTTTCCCAAAGTGGAGGGGTTGGGGCGTTTTGACAAAAAAAGTCATTTCAGTGGGTGACAAGCCCAAAAGAGTCTTAAATAAAAACTATACGAGCCAAGGTTTCCGTGATACCTTTGTTCCTTTATTATCTATGCTGTAAGGACTTCAAAAGGGCCATGTTATAGATTTTATGGACCTTGTTTGATAGGTAAAATAATTGGACAAAAAGGGTCACTTGGGCAGTTTACTCGATATGGACAGAAATGAAAAACAATTAGGTTTTCGATTTTAAGGCTCACGATTTGACTTATTAAGCATAGTAACATGTTTATAAACTTATTTAGTCTATCCTTGAAAGGTTTTAGGGTCTCTTGTTTAGAAAACATGTCGAAATTTTTTAATATGGGTGTTTGGTCTAGTGGCTCGCGACAAGGAAAAGACAAGAGAATAAAAGCGTGACATGTGCATCTTTTGGCCAGGTCTTGGGGGCGTTCTAGAGTCTCCTAGGGGCTTATTAAAATGGTAAAATAGCTCAGGTTAAAGCTCAAAACTCATGAGTTAAAACTTGGTCCAAAGTGGGGCGTTTGGTTTTTATAAAATCAACACAACTGTTGGGATTTTTATTAAAATATGACTTCGTTATGCGTTTTCTGGACCCGTGCACCTCTGTTTTTGAAGAAAACGTCGTTCCGGACAACTTTCGTGTTTTAACTTTTGATGAAACAGACCGAAGTGCCTCGTTTAGCGTTCGACCATACGTCCACATAAGGTTTTGACTGATTTTGGTAACTTCGTTTGGTCATAACTTTTGATTCGTGTACTCGTTTTAAGTGATTCAAATTGCCACATTTTCCTTATAAAATCCTTTGTAACAGCATGCAATTGATATTAAAGGTGATAACGATATTGAGTGAGTTTAATGGACTTACAAACTTGGGATTCGATTATGAAAGAAAGTGACCAAAGGGTCTTCAAACTTGAATTTAGCTAACCAAAGCTTTTAGCTCTTGAACCAAGCTTCCTTCCTCCTTAGACTTCACCTTGGGGACTTGAAATCGAATGTAAGTGAGTGTGAGTGGTTGTGTGTTTCAATGGATGATAGAGAAAAGATGGATTGGGATTGATTTATATAGGGAGAGATTTTAAGGTTTCTTGAAGTGTTAGGTCACCATGTCATGGAAGAAATGAGACTTAGTGAGGTGTTTGAAAGCTTGCCATGAGTTTGATATCCGGATCGAATGGATTGAAGAGGACACACATGATGATTACTTGTTCAACTTGTGTCCTTTAGTTTGAATGGTTTAAAAGGTACACATAGGCTTGGATTGCTAAGGGTTGAAGATGAAGGAACATTGTGATGTGTCTCCAAGGGCTTTGCAAAGGATTATGTGTCTTGAGATGAAAATGGAAATGTGTAACCTTGTTTTACCATGTACTTAGTTTCTTACTATGTGATGAGTTAGCAATAATTGACCATTGGTTTGAAGGTGAAGAAACAAGATGATGTAGTACCCTATGTGGCACAACTTGAGCCTAGATGACACTTAGTGGTTTAGATTTAGGGTAAGTTTTATTTGATTTGTGCTTGGGATAGATTTGGTTAAGAATAAGGAGGGAATCGGTTTGTTCTATAAGGGGTTGTATCTTGTGCTTAAAAATAGGTACATTGAGGTTATAATGTAATTTATATAAGTATAAAACTTTTATTCATTAAAGACTTGTACATAAGCTTGAAAAACTTGTACATTTATATTTTATAAAAATCATGTATAAATTAATTAGGGTTTGTGATTTCATTTACATACAATCATAGTTTTGTAAATTAGGGCTTGTAACGGGAAATATCGTAAAGTTAGGTTTTCGTGATTTAATGACTTGTACTCTAGATAAAGTGTTGTAATTTACTATTTATGAAAAATTGTAGTTATAATAAATTAGGGTTTCATGTAAACTCAAATAAATGGTTAACCTTTAACTTGAAAGTTTAATAATTGTGCGTTAACGTAATAACGTTAAGTGGTAAATAAAGTTGAAAACTTTTATACTTGACGATAAGGAATGAACTTAAGACATTTTGATGTTGGTGTGTACATTTATTAAGAATGTAAGTTACGTCATATTAGTTAGTTGTTGTGATTAGATAAGCGATAACGTTTAAAAAAATTAGACGTGAAAATGAATAAGTATTCTTTAGTTAGAATATCATACAAGTGGAAATTTACGGTGGTTACAAAATAACCTCTCAAAGTCGCAAACCCGACTTCAAAACGATGAATAGTAATCTGTGAATAGTAAATTCCCGAGATGAATAGTAAATTTGAGAAATGATCTGAAATTACGATTTGTCACAATAAGAAACAAAGAAAGCAATATGCTGAATGTGTTGTCGTAGAATACTCTAACTAATTAGGAAATACTTTGAACCATGAGTATTGAAACTTACGGGGATGTTTAGTTGAACCTTTAGCTGGATAATATTCGAGATGAATTTGAAAGGTCCCGAGTTTAGATAAGACCTTCTTACTCATTCCATTTGATTATATGGATCCTACATGAGTTTTCGTTTTCAAGGGTCTCTTTCCAAACAACTAGAAACAGTTTCCACATTACTTGTTGTTGGATTTTCAGAAATTGCGGTTCTTGTTGATTTCGATTCTGATTAGCTCGTCTATTGAAGCTTTTTTAGGCTTGCTCTCTTGATTTATGGGACTTGAACTAATGTTGTTGGTGGTATCATCAATCTTTCTTTTGATAATAAATGAATCAAGTTTTTGATTTTTAAGTTTTCCATCAATCTGTCTTTAGATAATAAATAAATAAACCATGTATCAAATTTATAATTTATATGTGAATTTAAAGCATGAATTACAATGCAATTTACATATTTCAATTAGTTGATTACTTTGGAATTAAAGAACATACAAAATTAATTTGATGATAAGATAAAAAGAAACTAAAAGAATATTAAATTTAAAGAATCAAACCTTGACTATAAATGGATAAATCTATATGCATCAACTAGTTATTAGTATACTTGATGTTGAAAGTTGAAAGAAAAAGGGTACCGTCTACCTGTCTACCTACAGTACCCTTTCTTTTTATGTTTTGTCGTAATTGATTATTTTCATCGAAACTTTTATTTAATTTTATCTTTCATCGTAAAACCTCATGGCAAGTGTATATGAGCTATTTTACATTTTAGAACTCAAACGCATTTATTTCGTACCATATTTCCTAAGTCGACTTATATTTTTAGGTTGCAGTTAGGATTTCCCGATTATTGTTCTACGTTACACTTTACCGAACCCATTCACTACTTGAGGTGAGTTTCATAGCCCGATTTCACTTGATTACATTATTTCTAAACTATCGGGGTGAGAATACATTACTTACTTTTATACGGGAAAAATACTAAAATTTTTACATTTCTAAGTTACCACATAGCCATTTAAGTCTTCTACTTATCATGAACCGTTAATTACTTGTAACTACGGATGTTGTGAATAGATCATTGGGTTAACACCTCCGTCCGGTTTGGTAGCTCCAACTAGGTAAACGGACGATATCATTTGGATTATTTCGAGTGTCTGCAAACACTTACACGGGCGTTGTTATTACTTATGCTTGATTGTATACCATTAGGTTAGCTTAGGGGTCATGAGCTTAGGGCATTGTATATACTTTTTTATGTCGTTGTATTTATTATAATTGTCATACTTGTGGAAAACTAGAAGGGGTTGAATAGTTTTACCAATTTAAAACTTCCTTTTAAATATTTAGATCGACTTATGTCAATCTATTTGGTTGTTTATGTTGACGTTGATAGATAGATATATGAACGTGTAATGAAAGATAAGGAGTAAGAAGCACATCACACGACACAAGTATTTATAGTGGCTCGGCTACAAGGACACCTTCTTGCCCTACTCCACTCCCGAGTCACCTACTCGAGAGTTCGTAAGCACTACACCAACTCCTTATGGCGGAGAAGCCTTCACAACGCCGCTTAACCTTTTCCGAGACAAAGCTAAATACCAAGTTCCTTCACACCAAGGCGAACCACACCTAACACAACGTCGCTTACCCTTTATACGGTGCTAGGCTAACCACCGAGTTCTTTTACACCAAGGAGAACTAATCCTATCACAACGTCGCTTACCCTTTATTAGGTACTAGGCTAAGCACCTAGTTCCATTACTATGGAGGAACTACTACCCTTCACAACACAACACCTAATATCAAGGAGATCCACTCCTTATTACAACACCATCAAGGATATCACCATCCTTGAAATAAACAATACTTATATGTATAATGATGCACCTCATCGATTATCGACCTAGGCATTCTTCCCAAATGCGACTTGATTTGATTCTTGGCATCCTTCACTAATGCCTTTGACACAACACTTGGCACCGCCGCTAATGCCTTCGTCTTGACACTTTTAGCATTCTTCACTAATGCTTTGACACGGATGATGAGCACCTTTCACTAATGCTTTCATCTTGACACTTTCGGCATTCTTCACTAATGCCTTCAACCCAACATCTATGGAGAGAGAGAATTATCAACAAGAGAACCTTAGTTATCTTGATGATGACGTAAGCATGGCAACTCATGGACTTGAGCTTGCTCAGATTCAAGAAGTAGTGATCTCACCTTTAAGAGGAACCTAGAAGATCACACAAAACAAAAGACAAACTACATAGATCACTTGGATCCGAGATTAGAGTTATAATACTTGGGGGAAGTATGTATGCAAAGTCGTAAGTAGAAAGGAAGAAATGGCTCTATATTTATAGAGGAAATTCTCTACTGTTCTCCGGATCCCACGGATCCCTACCACAAGGGATCCGGCTAGCACAAAGCCAGGGATCCATGGAACGCTCCTCTTTGCCCATGGGTATTTTTTGGTTATGGGTCATGGGTTATGGGTTGATCCATGGTTTTCTTTCTAGATACAATGTATCTTAAGGATACAATGAACTTGATTAAGTGGTATATATAAAACCATGGGTTATGGGTCAATACCATTTGCTAGTTTTACCCATTTTAGTATATAATTGTTTTACCCATTTTAGTATATACTTGTTTTTACCCATTTTAGTATACTTAGTTTAAGTATATCTAACCCAATATGTAAACACTAGTTGTTGTACATATGTATCTAAATCATAAAATCACTTATACTTGTTTTAGTGTTTTATGTGAAACGTAAGTGTGTTAGGAAACTATTAACTCAAACTATTTACGTATTCTATTTGTTTCGTTAAAATGATTTTACGTTTGTTATCGACAAACCATTAGAAGATCGTAAAATATAAATAAACATTTTTATGGCTTATTTGTATTAACAATCTCCCCCTTCTTGTTTGTTGATCCCAGTTGAGCAAACGATCTAATATAGAAACTGACTTGTAACAAAAGCTTATCAAGTATTACGCGGAATTTAACACTTGATCTTAAGAAGAAGAACAATTAACATTCAACACCTCAATATTATTTATTAATACGAATACTCTTACAGTATTAGGGTTTTGCAACCTTGAAGTGAATCGACTTTTGATATAAAACACACGTATATCTAACCTAGCCTAGGACCTCCTTTTATAGGCTAAGGAGTCCTATACAATATACAATACGTAACCTACAAGATAAATATCTTTCCATATTTATCGATACAATAAACTAACCGACTATATAGAACTAGCGGTGCTTACAATATACTATCGTGATTACTCAATACTACTAGCGTGGTTATCTTCATCGATGGTTACACTTCTTCATCGTGGTTATCTTCA